>OY756946.1:23905379-24442879 GCA_963580275.1 Crataegus laevigata
CAAGCATCTCCATAAATGATTGAAAAGCATGTACAACGAAACAGGTCTGACTTGGTTTCCATTGGTGAGCCACCTCAGAGCCAATGGAATTCTGAGGGTCCTTTGTATGACAAGTATCCCCTATAACAATCCCTCAAGACTGACAAACAGAATTTAACATTATGAGATCCAACAAATAATGATAAAATGAGGGAGCCCAAGTAGTGATCAACATGCTAGATATAACTCAAAGCCTCAATGAACTATAGGATGCATTCATATATGTAAAAATCATCATGGTTTGCACATGAAAATAAGATAATTGACTTCACCTTTCTACTGTTAAGAAGATATGCATCTCATTCCAGGGAGGCATTAAGAAAATTTCTAGAAGTTTGTGAGCCTTTAGCTGATGTCGATTTGCACTTGTAATCTCCCTGGGCTTTATACATATCTAATATGTAGGTAAAGACAAGAAAGTACCTTTGCTTTTTCCTCCTGTCAAGAGTATCTTTCCATTTTCTCTTCTTCGTTTCAAGCCAACCATGATAATCCATATTTCTATCAATGCACTGTAAAGGGACACCATTTTGCTCTTGACGCTCATTTTCTTTATTATTAGTTTGTTGTTGCTGTGAATCTATTTGGCAAGTTGTTTCAACCGAATTTTTCTTGCGATTGACTTCATAACAGCGAACAATTGGTCTGGGTCCATTTATTGAACTGTTTTTTTTTTGTTGAAGTCTTCCAAATCATCAACAATCTCTTGATCAAGCACTTGACTAGAGTCAATAGCATCACTGCTCTTTTCTAGCATATGATCCCTGTTCAATGACTTGAAGATATCAACCAACTTGCGCTGGCGAAACTTGTTCTCCTTCTCACGAACCTTCTTATGCAGCCAATCAGGATGAGCTACTCTAGGAACTGGATTTGCAACCTGAAGAAAATTCAACTGATTCAAGTACAGTTACAGAGAGAGAGTGAGAGAGAGAAGTTCAGAAGCAATAACCTTTTGCATTGCAGCCGGAATAGTGACAATTTTCTGAATTGCTGAACCAAGGCGTTGTTTGTAATAGGACCAGTCAATAATGGATCGAATGCCAACATCTGATGAAACCTTGCACCACTTCCGTACATAAAACTTCATAATTTCTGATAAGTTGAAATACAATCACTCTTTAGAATATTAACAAGAAAATGCAGTAACAGAAATAATAGCATAAGTTTTACCAGCATCTGTTTCAAATATTGCAACTGGAACAGCACGCTCACTAACAGGTGTGCCCTATTCAAGTTAACATCACAACAAACTTTTAGATTTGCATGACCAAGAATTGAAAAGAGATTCAAAAACCAGTATAATCGTAATATCATTTGCTTTCTCCAAGTCATTAGAGAGATCCATCTATAATGGGAAAGAGAATCATACAACCCCGAGTAAACCAAATTGCAAAGATAGTAAAAATTTCAATGTTGCAAGAAAGCAAGTCCAAACTGAAGAGTCCACAAAACCCTTGACTGAAAAAAAGGTTAAGCTCCAAGAATTCAGGTAAGGATAAGGAAGTTAAGGAGACACATCTTGACCCAATTGCATTCTCTTTCTTTCTTTCTTTCTTTCTTTCTTTTTGGTTCTCCTTTTTTATTTTTTGTTAAACAATACCTCAAGGTTCGACTGGCAACCATGTCCTTGAAACCAGGTTTAGACGAGTTTTGACTCGCCAACTCGGAAGGTTTGACTCGGTGAGTTCGATACAACCATCTTTCAGACGATTCATGGCTTAGGTAAGCCTCAAGAAACCTTTAGAACCTTTATTCCATCGTTATGGGTTGATTTTTATCCTTTGTTTGTGTTTTGAACGTGTGGTTTTACACAGAAAACTCAAAGTGTGAAAACTGCACAACTTTCAGGCAAGAACCGTGACCATTTGGTCACTTTCAACGCATTTTTCTGATCAACCTCGACCACAACTGGGCTCCCATTAGGTACAAACTTGTTCTCTACCTTCCTAAATTCATAATGGCTTTTGAATCATCAAGTTTGGCTAAGAATCGAATTAGATATTGACTCTGGAAGTTAGGAAGAAATTCTAAGTTTTATGGGAAATATGTAGCTGTGGTCGTTTGGCCAGTTTTAGGCCAAATTTCTGAACAACATGGACCATATTCGAATTTTCTGTGAAGGTAGATCCATACATCACATTCCTAGCTTCATTTTGGTTTTTGAATCACGGATTTTAGTTGAGAAATGAGCTCGTTTGAAGCTCTGAAAGTTGAACCAAAAACTTGGGAAAAATCCCAGACATCGCGAGGAAGGCTCATGGGCGCATGTGGGGGAGCCGCGTGGGCCGCGCGTGGCCACCAACGCAGCCACCTTGTGGCGGCGCGTGAGTGGTCCGATTTCGATTCTAAAATTTTGTGTGTGTCCGTGTCGTCGAGTAGATCGATTTCGTATATTTAAACCCTATGTTTGGACAATCTACTAAGATTTTATCTACGTTTCCGTTTATGTGTTATTAAACTAAGTTAATTAGAAATTTCATGTATATGGAAACGTATTTCGAGGATGTACGTGGTTAAGCCAGGCTAGGAGGCTTCGTTTGGACTGCGTATTTGTGAGTGGGTAGTTTGTTTTATATCTATACGTATTTATGGTTTCCGAAATTGCATAAATATTTTGCTTTACGTATATATTGCCAAGTAGTTGATAATTTTGTTATAATTGTGATAAGTGCTGAAATACGGTTGAGATATATTTGTTATAACATTCATACATACTTGTATACATACTCATCTTGCTGCACCGGTGTTAGTACTCACCCCAGTGCCAGGGCCAGTCCTTCACCTGTATGTTCACATCGCACCGTTCGCTCATCTTGGATCCAGGTTAGGTGCCAGTCTTGTCGGGTAGATTGCATTAGGCAATCCAGCTTATATGTGAGGTGCTTCTGCACCAGTCTTCACGTGATCATAGTACTTGAGCGTATTGATTACACCCAATCCTGTTCGTGTCAGAGTTTATCTGTTTGAACTTGTGTGCCAGCATTAGATTGATGAGTACCTTATTATATTGGTTATCACTTGATTATACTACTGTGGCATTGAGACATCGTTACTTGGCATATTTCTAGTTACATTGCTATCGTATTATTTACTACATACTCACGTAGTATGTTTTAAGGAAACTATACTTGTTTTATGGCGAATGGTTAGTATTTTCAAAAATAAAGGTTTTCGAATAAGCATTGTTTTACTGACCCACTCAACTTTGTTTTTCGCCCCTCCAGGTTTAGTAGCTGTGCTTATGTATATACGAGGATTCTGGCAAATCTCAGGATATGGTTACCTTTAATGGTATAACTCTCATCCTGTTTACTAACCTATCTTATGCTCTGACATCACGTGTGAATAGGGTTCAATCCCGCTCACCTGCACACTCTCTTGATTAGGCACTTTTAGTTTTAAATTCATCCTCATTTTCCACATCACTATACTTTATAGCTTCGTCACCGTCCAGGTGTCAGCCAGCACAACTCGATTTGGGAGTCCAAGTGGACATTCCGGGTCGAGGTGTGTCACAAAGAGTGAAATTAAAAAATTAGAAAACACATTAAAGCCTAATGAAAATATCGTCAATATAACTCTTGAAGACAATATCCCAAGCCAAAATTTCAATACTATTTCCCTTGGTGATTGATGAAAATTGAAGGGTTTTAAAAAATGTGCAAGGTTCCTCAATCTTGATACGCAACCCCCTTCATTTCGCATATCCTTGAACATTTGGTATTTTGTAGTAATGATGTTTTTTCATTAGGCTCTTATTTTGGAGTATGTAATACTTAAAATAGAAATGCTTTTTTTTTTTTAATGTTTTGAAGTAATATTTCTGTGACAATGAGGTATGCATATACTAATTGAGTATTATGCTTTCCATTTTTCTTGGGTCAAATTATGTTTTTCATTTTCATTATTTATTGATTTAAAATATATTTTCTTAAACAGGTAACGTGTCGGGTCCATTACCTGATAATATTAGTAGGTCGATCTCGGGTCGCGTCATATTACCCGTTTACTTTAACGAATGTTACACGACATGATCTGTTAAGATATCGGGTATTTCACGAAAACGACACAAATGCTAGGTCTAATTGAAATGAAATGGACTCAAAGATTTAAGTGGGTCTCCCTCAAAATTGGCTACATCCACTATGTGCTCGGATTATATTGATTTTAAGACTAAAAATAGTGTTCAGTTAACACATAAACTCTTTTTTAGTCAATACAGGAGGTTCCCACCACTTTATATAAGCCATCAATGAACTGTTGGAAATGTGCCCTAAAACCAATCATATGATGATTCTTTACGGACATTTCACATGTTAAACTAATATAGTTTAATATAAAAGGAAAAGATTATTGTTTAAAGCCGTCTCATATAAATGTTATATGCTTAAACGATAAGTTCAAGGAATATGTAATTGGGAGAATATGATCTAAAGAAGTTAGATTCATGAGACCATTCTCTTTCGTATACATATCCTAAACGTTCATGATCATAGGATTGCCAATTGGGCATTGCCAGTCTATTAAGATCAGTACATGCTATGTCTTCTCTTAGGGATAGTGATTGGTCTCAAGTTATTGGTGTGACTGACACCAAGACAAGTACGTAGGTGCTCAATAAAGAATGAGTCCACTGAATGCGATCAACAAGGAGTTCTCGTACTCATGTCACATGAGAACTCATGGTTAGGATAATGCAAAGTAGTCCTTTGACCTGAGGCATCATAGTTGTCTTGTGGTTAGGTCCTTGATCTTTCACTATGTCAATGTCACTCCATCGGAGGGTGTCCACGGCGTAGTTGGGGTTAAGCCACTTAGCCATGAAGGCAAGTGAATGCGCAACAAGGGATCTCTAACCTTCAAACTGTTTGAGGGAGAATACTCTATGATATGATTAAGAATCTCTGGCCATAGTATGAATGAGATTTGGAAAGTCGTTCCGAATCACACTCAAGTAATCATATAAGTAAATGAATCACATTGGATAGTAGACATGAATAAACTATCAAACCAAACAATTTGGTCAAGAGTGTTGTATTAGAGAAAGACCGTATTGCATTGTAATCCTAAACTGAATAGGTTCTCCACCTCTTCTGATTAGCTTGGGTAGCCATGATATACTGCTAGGTGTCACTCATGGTTTGTGGAAGCTCTAATAGTGAGTAATCACTAAAGAGAGAATTGAAAGTAAGTTTCAATTCACAATCGATTTCAAAGAGTTCGAATCGCCCACTGCCTCTCTAAAAGGAACCTAATGGATCGTACACCGAGTAAGGTAGAGATTGAAGAAAGAACGGAGATGAGTAAGGATAATTATATGGTTTAATTATTTATGGCTAGGATTAATTAATATGTTAATTAATCAAACGAATAAGTTCGTTATAAACCTCGGGTTAGTTTTGGGCCTCAAGGCCCAATGGGCTTCGAACGTCAAGCCCATTGACTTTAGTTGTATGACAACTTAATGAATAAAGATTCAAGAGGGCCCAAACAGCCCAAAGACTCTAAGAGGCCGGCCACATAAAGAATGGAGTGGGTTTTGGACTTATTACAAGTTTGTCACTCCAATGAAGGTATGTATAAATATAACTTTATAGCCTTTTCTTCATTAGGGTTTCTTTTGGAGAAAATTGGAGAGAACATGTCTCTCCATTTCTCTCTAGGAGGCCGGCCCCCTTGGAGGGGATTAACTAGCAATCCTTCCTCCTCCAAGGTCACTCATCTCTTCTAAATGTTCTCCTTGGTGTGGAGACTTAGAGGTTCCCTTTCTTGGGAACTTGGATAATCCATTCTACCATCATCCTCCAAGAAATCCATGGAGCTAAGAAGCAAGGAATGAAGGCCCTCTCCTTGGGTGATTAGCCTTTGCTTATGCAAAGAGGAATCAACAAAGGTATAAGATTTCTCAACTCACTTTGTTCTTGAGTTGAGTCTTGGTTCACCTATCTACTAGGCTTTGAATTTCATGGGTTAAGTTTTGTTTTTGAGTGCATATAAACATGATTCCGCCTTTAATTGTTAATTGCATGTTGTTGATGTTGCTCAAATGAACTTGTTTTTCACAAATTGTCCTTCAAGTGGTATCAAGAGCCTAGGTCTAGTAGTTGGTGAATCCTTTTGGGTTTTGTAGTTCATAGTTTGTGATTTGAATGTTGTAATTGTTACAAGCTTTATTCTTACTTCTTTGAATGTAAATTTTGTTAGAAAATTTTCCATCTCAAATGTTGTAGATGTAGTTCATATGAGCATGAATTTTGGAGCTAAAATTTGGTGCCATGTTTTTGGGAAAATTCGGCCAAATCCAAATGGTGGATTTTTGGGTTCATGTTTGTCTTGTTAAAAGTGTTTTAAAGTGACATTAGGAACCCCTAAGTACCCTAGTATGGTAATATGTTATTTCCCTTATGTTTGAGAGTTTTTGGGTGGAAAATGTTCATGGAGCTTTTATGGGTTTTCATGGATGTTCTTCATAGTTCTTGATATGTTCTTGGCAAGAACAAAAAGGTTAAGAATTTTGTTTCAAAAAGGTGTTTGGTTGTTATTTCTTTTTTTTAGTGATGGATGGTATGATTGAGTGATTGGTACTTTTCTTACACACCCATACCTATTTTACTTTTCACACCATACCTATCACTTACACATTTCCATCACCTTTTCAAACCTACACATCAACTTACACACACCTTCATTACTCTCACCAACCGGCCACCCTATTAAAATAGGGTACTTTTGGGGCTTTTATGCAATTACATAAAGTTTTGATACTTTTGTGTATTTGTACTTTGACCCGAAAGTTTACGTTTTTATGTAAAGGCCCAAAATCACTAAAGGACAAATTGTTTTGTTCCTTTAATGAAGTTTTTGAATTTGTTGAAATTTTTGGGTTCTAGTTGTAATTACATGAAGTAGTGGACTTTTGTGTTCTTACAAAGTGACCCCAAAAGTGTATGTTTTGCAATATAGCCCAATGGTTGAGGTTATTGCTTTTTGGCCCAAACTAGTTGAGAACAAAATAGTTTTGTCTCTTTAAATGAGAATTGGATTTTCATTTCATTTAGCTCTATTTAAATCAATTCTATGAATACAAAAACCAAATGAAAATGTTGCATTCGAGTTTAATTAGTTAAAGCGTTAATTAATTAAAGAAAGGGTGATTGTTTAGGCCTACGATAATTGAGCTATGTGAAAGGCCGTCTCTCAAATTTGTTTGAACCATGGGAATGTGTAGATTAAATTTTGGTTGTAATTTGATATGATCAATTGTTGTAAAGGAGCATAAGCTCTTCTTTACTTTAAAGTAATTTGATTTGATCAATTGTTGTAAAAGAGCATAGCTCTTCTTTACTTTGAAATACTCCTTTCTTGTTATATTCGATATGCATGGAATTGGAGTAGTTGGGTCTAACGCCCAATAAGAAAACACGCCTTAATGTGATTAAACGCGTAACTAAAATCAATCACCATCCCGAGACCAAGATCCAACACTAGGCTCGTGTTGGATCGAATCAAAGGTTCATAGTCATCCTAAGGCCCTAAGGCAACTATATAGTCCATCAATGAATGCAAATCTTATGTTAGTAGTATCATATAGTCTTGCTTTAAAAACCGTTTTACAAGCATAGTGAGAGTATTATATACTACTAAAATCAATCATATGGACCAATAGTTGTAATAGGACCAAAATGTTTTAATGTGATTGAAAGCGTGCTTATATGTGATGAGACCTAAAACCCTCAACCAAACCAATATTAAGTTGACAAGCGTGGGAGTGCTTTGAACACTCTTTCATGGCCTTCCACCATGGTAGTCTTCAATCGTTTGTGACTCATACACCGACTTCACCCTATCATGGGGGAGTACAAAATATGTGCTTACACTCATGAGGAGTTCTATATGCATACATGATGTTGTGAAGGTAGGCAACGAGAATGATCAACATCATATCATTGTGAGGTTGTTCTTGAACCCCTACCCGAACTTGCATGGTGGGAATGACTTAACTAAGTGCAATGGCGCCAACATCATATCATTGTGAGGCATCATTCTCTAGAGGTCAAATAAGATGGCTTCTTACATTGGATGTAAATGAGTAAGCGTACTCTCTCATTATTATTTTTGCTAGCCAACATCATATCACTGTGAGGTGGGCTTGGTAATAGTGAGTCTCCCATACCTTACTAAGAGTTTCCTCCAAAACTCTCGAATTCCAATGAAGGATATGGAATTTGCCAAAAATAGTGGGTGGTGCTATTTGATTTAAAGACCCAGATCAAATAGCTTAAAATCAATCAATTTATATTCGTTATGTATTTTTTTACCGATATTTTTGCAAACGCTATCCAAAACTTGACAAAGAAAAGCGGAACGCTTTAGTTTCCGAACTTGGTACCCCAATCACATAGATTGTCTTGAATGGATTGTATAAGTACCTAAGTAGTCTCATCCTCACAATCTTCCTATTGATAATGTATCAATGGAAGAACATGGTAGATAAGTCTATCATAAAGAGGACAACACAAACAACTAATGCTTATTCCTTTGTTGTATGAACGAAGGAACTTGAGAAGTTTAGCACAAAGACATGAACACTTTTAGTGTCATAATTCTTCCATTACAAATTGTTGTATGAAGAAATAAGAGTTGCATTGAATAACTCTTAATCAATGCAAACACAGGTGCTTGTTTCTTTGTTACATAAACAAGGAACTTGAGAAGTAAGCACAAGGGCATGGACACTTTATGTGCCATGATTCTTTACTTACAAATTGTTGTATAAAGAATTGAGAGCTGCCTTGAACAACTCTTGAAAGTTTGTAATTATGTTTAGAACATAATGGTGGGTTGACAAAAATAGTCCATCAACATGGACTTATGATGATTTTGAATCATTGAGTGTAGAAGTGTTAAACCACTTCTAGAGACGGAAACTAGGCAAGGACTTCACATTTGAGTCCCTATCCAAATGGTTCACTAAGTTTATTGTAAACTATATAGTGAACAATAACCGTACGCTCTCCAAATAGTTTGATGAGTATAACACAATTGAAATAAGTTTCAAGAGAGATAGTAGGAGTATAGGGACCATGACTATTGTAGTCAATGGAGAAGTCAAATGAAGAAGGCGAAATAACTCCAAGGGAACAAACTTTCTTTATGAAAGGATGGACATTGGAAGGGGTATTTGCAAGAAATGTCTTGCAAGTGTCAAGAACACACCTTTCGAAGGTGTTGTAAATTGTTCTTGAATAATTCAAAACCGTTGGTTCTTCTACTTGAATGCTTAATTCTGTATTAGTAACTATGTTTTACAATCGTTGTAAAAGTGTGGCTAATAAGAAGTAGAAGATAAATGAGAGAAGAGAAAGTACTTCACATTCGAAACGTGAATAAGATATAGATCTCTGTGAAAGCAAAAGGTGCTCGCTTCCGCATATGAACTACCAAAGAAATTGGAAAAACGAAGATTGTCTTTACATCCCAATTTGAATAAGGAACTTAATTCCATCACTATAAGAGATGGATGAATGCTTTGTTTGACAAAACATTGTTCTTTATTAATGAATGGTTGGATTATTGTAATCTAATTGATTGTCTCTATAGTAGAGATAATGTGGTAGTGTTAACTGTTTAGAATATGACGATGCTTAAAACCCAAAAGGTTACAAGGTAGTGACTAATCCCACTGAGTTGTGACACCTCTAAAACATAAATAACGAGTTGGTCATAGATGGATGCTTTGGATCGTTAGTTCCAGATCCAATACCTTCTTGTTAAAATTGTATGGAGGCGAAATGTTCGAATCTTTATTCTTTTGGAAAGAAGAAAGAATCACAAAGATGTTGAGGTTAAATCACTTAGATGTTAGTGGCACTTTTCCACAACATAATACTACTCATGTTGTAAGACATTCACCGAAGATCGCTCTCAGTTGGACCATCGTTTATTTTGAATAAACACGAGTCCGAATATTTTGCAAAAGGTTTCAAAGAATTCAAGAATGTAAGTTGATGAGTACGACGTCTAAAGTATTTACCTCCTTAGATTTGATCCAAGGAAAAAGGACACTTTAGAAGAGTTTCCTTGAAAGATATCAAGGAAAGTAGCATCATAAGATAATGGACTTCTCCATTGGGAGAAGAACGAACAAGAATAAGATTTAGTTCGTTGGATATTATCAAATAACCCATATATAGGATATATATACTTCTAAGACAATATGATTGTCAATTAGAATATCTTCCAAAATTTTGATGACTCCATAGGATGTAGTTGGAAAGAAAGACAAATCTTAATTGTGTGAAGATTTGAGTTTTGTGCTAATAAGCAATATTTGTTTGAGAATAATCTTGTGGGATATCCTTAAATTAACATTTGGATATCATATCTATGGACCAACTAACAAAGGTTGTTTGTTGGGTCGTTCATTATAATCCAACAATAGGATTTGCCTAAGATAGAGCAAATGAACGAGAGATAGAACTCAAAGAATGAGTTCTTTGAGAGACAAAATGATAATCAACAAATATAACAACCTAGTTCCTACACCACTAGCTCCAAGGTAGTCGAGAAGGATTTATAAACTGTCTCAGTTGAATGGTTTGAACTTTATGACTATGTCATAGAGTTACATCTCTTAATTTGAAAGAAATAAGAATGGATATCCTTATGACTACATTGAGTGTATGTACGACATATACTCAAGAAAATGGTATGAAACCATTTGATTTGAAATAATGAAACCTTCAAAGCTAATTGGTAGCTTAAGGTGACTACAATCAACGAGATTGGTTGACTGGAAGAAACCATCTTTGATATAGTCTTGGTTTCTATTAATTCGAAGATTGCTTGCTACAACTAAAGGGTGATTCAATGTTTGGACATAATGTGGGTTTTTGAAACCATTATCAAGATAGTCTTGATAATATATGTCTACAACTAGGAATTACAAGACATGTAAGTTGTAGAGATCCATCCATCATGAATCTCAACAAGCTAGTGGGAGTTATAAGCATTTTATGAGAAAAGGATCAAATCGTTTGATTTCTCATAAAGATGCAAATGAATCTTTTGTTTACTAGGTTTAAAAAAGATTAGTGGGGGTTAATCATATTCCTAAATTTGAACATATATACACGATATATATTAATTTTGGAAATGAAAGGAATTCTTCTTCGTTAAAGTTATGACTTTAAACATTCTATAATGATAGAATGTATATGGGAGACATAGTCTATATACAAGGGATGGAAATCTATAACGATAGATTTCAGGATATAATTGGATTATATCAATCCCTAGTGATAGACAAAAGATGCTAGGAAGTTTCTCATGTGATTATAAACTTCAATAAGAAGGACAATCCTAGTGAGACTAGGAAGTTGCTCTTCACAAAGGGAACGTACCCTTTTGACTCCCAAAGAAATAATGCGTAAAAGGAATCCTTTATGCATATGCAGAAAGGTAATTTACGTATTTCATATTATATGAAAAACGTTGATATGAGTTGTACTAAGATCAGTCCAAGACGATATCAATGCAAGCCCAGGATCAGAACCATGGCAACTGTCAAGTGAATCCTTAAGTATTTAAGAAATACTAAGGATGGATTCCTCAAGAATGAGGAAGAATTAGAGTAACGTATTGGAAGCGTAAATGTATTAGATTATGAATCTAATCCATCATTGAATGTCTTTTCATTATGAATGAAGTGATAATTGGATATCTCTTTATTATGACTAAAGAGATATTTGGGTGGAAATGTTAAAAGTAATGACTTTAATGTGTTCCATCATGTATGCAAAATATATTGCCATATAGAAGCTTACAACATTGTTGTTTGGATGGGAAAGTTCATTTATGAACTCTCCATTCGGTTCCAACCAGAAAGTGTCTTTAGTGTGTCGACACTATGATACTAATGGGGTGATAGCTCAAGCCAGGGAATCAAGGTCTCATCAAGATCCAAACTCAATTGAGAGATTGAACCACATGATTGAGAATCATGTATAATGGTGACGTCGTTATTCTCAAGGTTGCTTCTATGGATAACATATAGATATCCATTGCCTAGGCCTACCACTCAGCCATTTTTGAAATGACTACAGAAGAGTTATAATCACTGATGACCAAGATGATTGGCTCTAGTGCAAGTGGGAGATTGTTGGAAATGTGCCTTAAAACCAATCATATGATGATACTTTACGGACATTTCACATGTTAAACTAATCTAGTTTAATATAAAGGGCAAAGATTATTGTTTTAAGCTGTCTCATATAAATGTTATAGGCTTAAACGATAAGTCCAAGGAATACGTGATTAGGAGAATGTAATCTAAAGAAGTTAGGTTCATGAGACCATTCTCTTTCATATACATATCCTAAACGTTCCTGGTCATAGGACTGCCAATTGGGCATTGACAGTCCCTTAAGATCAGTATATGCTATGTCTTCTCTTAGGGATAGTGAATGGTCTCGAGTCATTGGTGTGACAGACACCAAGACAAGCATGTAGGTGCTCAATAGAGAATGAGTCCACTGAACACGATCAACCAGGAGTTCTCATACTCATGTCACATGAGAACTCATGGTTGGGATAATGCAAAGTAATCATTTGACCTAAGGCATCATAGTTGTCTTGTGGTTAGGTCCTTGATCTTTCACTATGTCAATGTCACTCCATCAGAGGGTGTCCATGGCGTAGTTAGGGTTAAGCCACTTAGCCATGAAGGCAAGTGAATGCGCAACAAGGGATCTCTAACCTTCAAACTGTTTCAGGGTGAATAATCTATGATATGATTAAGAATCTCTGGCCAGAGTATGAATGAGATTTGGAAAGTCATTCTGAATCACATTTAAGGTAATCATATAAGTAAATGAATCACATTGGATAGTAGACATGAATAAACTATCAAACCCAACAATGTGGTCAAGAGTGTTGTATTAGAGAAAGACCGTATTGCATTGTAATCCTAAACTGAATAGGTTCTCCACCTCTTCTGATTAGCTTGGGTAGCCATGAGATACTGCTAGGTGTCACTCATGGTTTATGGAAGCTCTAATAGTGAGTAATCACTAAAGGGAGAATTGAAAGTAAGTTTCAATTCACAATCGATTTGAACGAGTTCTAATCGGCCACTGCCTCACTAAAAGGAACTTAATGGATCGTACACCGAGTAAGGTAGAGATTGAAGAAACAACGGAGATAAGTAAGAATAATTAAATGGTTTAATTATTTATGGCTAGGATTAATTAATATGTTAATTAATCAAACGAATAAGTTCGTTATAAACCTCGGGTTAGTTTTGGGCCTCAAGGCCCAATGGACTTCGAACGTCAAGCCTATTGACTTTAGTTGTATGACAACTTAATGAATAAAGATTCAAGAGGGCCCAAACAGCCCAAAGACTCTAAGAGGCCGGCCACATAGATAATGGAGTGGGTTTTGGACTTATTACAAGTTTGCCACTCCAATGAAGGTAGGTATAAATATGACTTTATAGCCTTTTCTTCATTAGGGTTTCTTTTGGAGAAAATTGGAGAGAACATGTCTCTCCATTTCTTTCTAGGAGGCTGGCCCCCTTGGAGGGGATTAACTAGCAATCCTTCCTCCTCCAAGGTCACTTATCTCTTTTAAATGCTCTCCTTGGTGTGGAGACTTAGAGGTTCCCTTTCTTGGGAACTTGGAGAATCCATTCTACCGTCTTCCTCCAAGAAATCCATGGAGCTAAGAAGTAAGGAATGAAGGCCCTCTCCTTGGGTGATTAGCTTTTGTTTATGCAAAGAGGAATCAACAAAGGTATAAGATTTCTCAACTCACTTTGTTCTTAAGTTGAGTCTTGGTTCACTTATCTACTAGGCTTTGAATTTCATGGGTTAAGTTTTGGTTTTTGAGTGCATATAAACATGATTTCGCCTTTAATTGTTAATTTTATGTTGTTGATGTTGCTCAAATGAACTTGTTTTTCACAAATTTTCCTTCACATGCAGCACATTCAGCAAGGTGAGACTCTTTCCAGATGTGAATTTGAGTACCATTTTGCCTTTGCCATCCACCGTAGATGAGGCAGAATTGCCCATATACAGTTTTTCTCCAGGGGCAGCATGATGGTATTCAGTGAACAGATTTCTGTCAGTGCAGATGTACTTGGTAGCACCAGTATCCATAAGCCATTCACTCACATTTAAGACCATGTTGATATCGGACACAACAGCAGCCAATTTTTCATCGGTGATTGCCATGTTAGCATGGTTGTTGTTGTTTCCGTGGCCGTAATTTCCATCCTTGTGATGATAACAATCTTGTGCCTTGTGACTAGATTTGCCACACATATAGCAAGCGCCCTTGATCTTCTTCAGATTCTTGCCTTTAGGAGCAAGGGCAGATTGCACAAACTGCTTTGTTTTCGGAGCCTTATTTTTCTTCAGCGGGTTGGCCTTGGAGTTTCCTCCCTCAACATAATTCGCATTGGCTTCAATGGCAGCAAACTCACCAGAATGGTCTGCCTTTCTATGTTCTTCTTCAACTCTTAGCCTCAGAATCAAATCCTCCATATTCATCTCACGACGCTTGTGCTTGAGATAAATTTTGAAGTCATTCCAGAAAGTTGGCAATTTCTCGATTATCGCCCCAACTTGGTAATGTTCATTGATCTCGCATCCCTCGGAGTGCAATTCATAGATCAGCTTCTGGATTTCTTCGACATGAGAGACAACAGATTTTGAATTCACCATTGTATATTTGAGAAACTTACCGATAACAAATTTCTTTGAACCGGCATCATCAATCTTATATTTTTTTCTCCAAGGATTCCCACAACTCCTTCGCTGTCTTGTATAGAGAATAAATATCGTAGAGATTGTCAACCAAACTATTCAGAATATAGTTTTTGCAACAAAACTCAGAATGATTCCAAGCTTCTATTGCCATGACAGTCTCTTTCGTCATTGGATTCTCATTGGACTTCAGAGCTTCTTCCTTGACAACATGAGCGAGATTCATGGTTGTCAGGAAAAAACAGCATATTCTGTTGCCATCTCTTGAAATCCAGCCCTTTGAATTTCTCAGGCTTTTTAGAGTATTTTGGCACAGTCGCAGTCATGGATGATTGTTGATCCATTTTCTATTTCAAGATTGTTGGAAAATATCAACAATCATTGATAATTTATATATGCTAATGAATCAATGTGAATAAAAATTTAACCGAGTATGAACAAGAATACAAAAATATAAAAACAAACAACTTGAAGATTGAGGCTTGCGTACCATAATGTCCTTGAAACAGAAATTTCGTCCCTACTTTGTGCTTGTAGTTCTACGGACGTCTACTCCACCAGGATTCAACGATCTAAGTTTAGAATTCCAACACCGAAAAACTAGACTTCAGGCGAATTTCTTTGTGGTTCTCTCAGTATGCTTAATATAGAAAGATTGATGATTTTCAATATTTTGAATGATATGTAGATGCATATATTTATAGTGTGCATATGTCTGTTCGCAACAGACATGTTTTGGGGAGGTGATTGTTCAACGCAAGGGATGTGCTTCTTCATCTGTTTCAGATACTCTTGCAGACTTCATCTGAAATGATAAGTTTGTTAAGTTTAAAAATTAAATTTGAAATTAATTAATTAAAAAATAATAATTAATTAAATTTGAAAATAATTAATTAAATATTAGAGCTCGAGCCCAAGAGCCCCAATTCCCATCTTTTGATAATTAATTATATATTAAATATATATTAATTATCAATTAATTAGCACACCATAAAGCCCAACTCCAAGGGTGAGCCCAATTTTATTCTCCAAGACATATTCTCCAATCACTTTTTATAAGGGACAAAGCCTTATAAAGTAAAGAAGTCTTTTGGGAATGACCAATGTGGAACAAAGAAAGAAATTGCAATTCAAAATTTCTAACAGAGCATAGAGTTAAGGAGGTTTGGAGAGAGAGAGAGAGAGAGAGAGAGAGAGAGAGAGAGAGAGAGAGAGAGAGAGATTCCGGAATGTTGGCATTATTTTGCTTCAGAGGGAGATTTCGGATCGGTCAACGTTCAGGTTGCAAAGGTCAGGGTTTTCAATTTTTTTAAATTTGTAAGTTCCCATTTTGCTTAAATATTGCTTTATTGTGCTAAATTAGGGTCAATGCCATTATATGATGTTGTATGGGAGTGCTGGATGTATAATTGATACCAGCAGCTGAGTCGGAGAAAGGAAGGAAGCGGTGGAGGTCGACGGAGATGAAGGCCAGCCCTTATTTTCTTTTTAAATTAATTTTCTTTAATAATTATTTTTTTATTTGCCACGTAATTAAAACTGTAGACCTCATATTTGCCATGTTATCATTTAACAGCTAAGTGTTAATAGATTATGTAACGGATATATGAAACTGAAATAAAAGATAAGTAAAAATATAAGATTGAAATATTTTAAAGATGTTGTATGAAGTTGCAATTGTTCCCAAATTTAAAGAGATAAAATGGAATTTATCCTTTTTTTTTTAGTTCTGGCACTTGGGGAGGAGGGTAAGAATGGAAATTAATTGGTCTTAGAGCAACCCCAGTGGGATGAATTGCTGGAAGGACAATGGGCGGAACAGGGCTGGATCGCCCGAGGGAGGAAGGCCAGCGTTGGCTGGCGAGGGAGCCCGAGCAGGCCTAAGTGCCAGGCCCGTGGATTGGTGCCGGGCCTTGAGCCTGAGATGGATTTGACGTCAGCCAGATGCCTTTATTAATTTTTTTTTTGTCATGCGCGTGGCGTTCAAGCTCTTGAGCGCGAGTCAAGAGACACAAAATCAGAAAAGGGGCCTGTGGCGCAGATTTTTTTTGTTACCATTGGGGAGCCACATGTCTTCCCCACGCTCGTTGGATTTCAACGGCTACAATTTGTGGACCGTTGGATTTCTAATGGTAATAAAAATTAAAGAACCTTATTTAACATTAGTCGTTGGATCTGAGATCAACGGTCCACGTTATTCGATTTTTAAAATTAAAAAAAATACAGTTAAAAAATCAGAAATGTTACTATTGTTCCAGGTGGCATAATCTAGAGTGTTGAAATTCAAATTTGTTTAAATCCAAAGGTATAGATTAATTAGGTAAATAAAAAATTTAAAAAAATGTACAAAAATTTTAAAAAAATTTAAAAAAAAATTTGATTTTACTTGTTTATAAATACCTTCTCATTATCTTCTACCTTACATCACAATTTCATATTTTGTCAACTATTTTCAACCACATTTCTATCTTTTTCTCAAAGTTTCAATCCAATTTTTTTTCCAACAAAATGACAAATGATGCAGGTACGAATTGGACGCTTATTGAAGATGTTACGTTGTGTACTAGTTGGGTTGAAGTTACTCATGATCCGATTACGAGTAATGAGATGCAGTTGCGAGAAATGTAGGGTCTTATTCATACCAATTATCTTGAGAAAATTGGTGCCAAAAGAACCAAATAATCTTTGTCTAGTCATTGGAGACTACTCAGCAAATCGTTTAGTACGTGGAGAGACGCCTTGGCATAAACTAGTAATAATCTTCGAAGTGGGGAAAATTTATTGAATCAGGTAACAATATATTTTTAAATAAAATTATTTTGTATTACAAATAAAAAAATAGTAATATTTTATTGTCAATTACCAGGGCTATTCAAGTTTAACGGTGGAGATGCAAAAAGCGATTATTGTTCATTAAGGGCAGCTACTGTTCATTGGGTGGATAGCATAGTGGATAGCCCTAGGGGGCCTCTACCATGGTAGAACTGCTCTTAAGAGCTTGTTAGAATTTTAAACAAGGATGGTTTGCCTTGCCCTCCGAGTAGCTAGCTTTGGTTCTTGTTTTTTGGGGATGACGCGTTCGCCAGCTGTGGTAGCGTCTATTGTAATCCCGTGCCTATTGTTATGTCGTTGGTTTCCCAATTGTGTTACTCTTCTTCGTCTTTCTTTGTCCTTGGCTGGCCTTCGTGCCTTGGTAATGAATCTTGCTTCAAAAAAGAAAAAGAAAAAGAGAGAGTAGTGATCCATCAAAATTCAATTTCGAATATGAAAAATATAGAGGTTCATGCCTTCTAATGTTTTTGACGATTTTATGTTTCCTCTATTCTCTCCTAATCTTTGTTTTATGAATATTCCAAAATTCTAGAAGAAGCAGTCAAATACAATTAATGCTCTGTGCGAAAAGCTTTGCTTTACAAGAAACTTTTCTTACAACCCTGAGAAATATACTATTTACACTAACCCTCTCGTCAACACAACTTTTATTTTGGATTAAAGGGATTTTGTTGACAATCGGCGACATCTTCACTTTTGATTAATAGCACTGAAGCCGTAGAATCAGGCGATTTAGAAGCATCTTTAGTTTGGATTAACAACACCGCTTCTAGTTTCAAGTCTCGGTTGGCGTTTTCAATTCTTTTGCCAAAAAAGGTTATGAAATTTCTAGATGCGTACTAATTTAACCTAGATGGGGATGAATAGGTTCCAACTTAATAATTGAATACAAATTCAATTTTCAATTTAATTTTCACATCCACATTACATACTAAACTATCCAACAAAAATGCAATTACAAAGATAAATAAAATGCGCACACATGATGTAGGATTTAACGAGGCAAAACCCACAACTAGGAAAATCCTTGGGCATCCAAACCAACAAATACTAACAGAAATGAGAATAGAAAGACTTATAAAACTCATAAACTAGACACACATACTAGTAGGCAGTTTTGTCTCCACACTTTGCTACTTGATCTTTCTTCAGCCTTCAGGTAAATGTAGCATGACATTAACGCGTTGGTCAATCACCTTCTTCTTGAACTTTGTAGAATACTAATGCGATCATGCAAAATGAATACATGACGAAATAATTTTTGAAAAACAATCAATTATGCAAATCATAATGCACATTTTCTTAATTGATCCTTGTTTCAAGCACAATGAAAATCTGTGAAGAAAAACTAAATTTTGTCTTTTAAAACCTTACAATTGAAAACTCTTCTTTCTTCCTCACACACTATTGCCGCAACACTCAAATAATATTCTTTGTCCAAAGACTATTATGCTGAGTCTATATATCAAACTCATCTAAACTACAGGGAGTGTATGGAATTCAAGCCGAAGAACTCGATCGCAATACATTGAATGTTTTAAGAAGAATGCAAATGCGTATTAGAAAAGCACTTAATGGAAGCAAAAAACACACGCTTCTTTCAAAAAGCACTTCAAGTGTTTTTCTTATAACCAAAATCACTTTTAATTTTTAAACCATTTTTTTCCTTTAAATAGTATCATAAACGCTTTTAGTGATTGCATAGATTCTTTCCTAATATTAACCCTTATCATTTTTGGAATATGATGAAGAAGATCAATAACATCTATTTGTTAATTACAACTTCTCTCAGCATGTTTGGGGGAACTCCAATGACCCAATGCCTGTGAATGCTAGTTCAGATTTGATTTCTTGGCTAGCTAAATGTGGACGATGAGTCTAATCCTTCTTATACAAGTAAGGCTCTTCTAATTTGTTGGCAAGTGTGGAATGATAAAAATAATCTTATTTTTCGTGATCGCAAGGCCCATCCTGCTAGGGTCCTTATGATTGCTGCTATAGTTGGCAAACAATATTACCTTGCCAATAAAAACTTAAGATCAATTCATACTAATAATGCATCTCATGTTTCATCTCATACTATTAAGTGGAGGTTGCCTCATGCTCCTGTACTCAAAATTAATTTTGATGGCTCTGTGGTGGGTTTTAAGGTTGTTGCTAGGTTCGTCATGAGATCCAACGGTTCTCCTATTGTTTTTGGGTCCCACAATCTTGAAGAAAGTATAATTTTTGTTGTTGAAGCACTGGCTCTTTGTGATGCTTTAAGATTCACAAAAGTCAAAAGTTTTAAGAAGTTGTGTGTTAAGAGAGATTCTAAGTTATTATTGATGTCATGTTGAACAAATATAGTACATCTTGACGGCTAAGAACAATCATTGTCGACATCATATCTCCGGCCAATTCCATACTAAAAAAGAGGGATTTGAAAGTGTTTTTTATTTTTATTTTTAAATTCACTTCCAATTCCAAAATCCCCCCTTAAACCAACGGTAATAAGAAAGCGCTAAAACTTGGGCATAAAGGTGCACGTTTCGGCCACGTCTCTCCCCACTTTTAAGTTGGGCCTAAGTCGGTTATGGGCTTGGGTCAGTTAAACCATAAGAAACTTAATTCGGATTTGTATAAATTGATTCAGAGTTCTAACCTAAATCTCGCGTACTCTTATTTCCCCACAAACCCTATTTTGGCCGCGGCTCCGCCATTGAAGCTGTGCTACGAAGCTCTCTTTACTCACCGTACGTAATACGGTTAGTATTCTTCAACATACCTCTATCCATCTCTTCATACGAGTAGTTTTTATTAATTTATTATCAGGTTCCTCCGATCATACTAGAGAGTAGAGAGCGAATTGAATCTGATCTTTTGGTGCATTTATCTTTGAATTCTCTTCTGATTCTCATATATGTGTGTGTGTGTGTGTGTGTGTGTGTGTGTAAAATTATGTATATACGTGTGTGTTTGATTCCTTGTGATATTGTTTGGATGGGCAGAGATGAAGGTTGTTGCTGCATACTTGCTTGCTGTTTTGGGAGGGAAGAGCAGCCCCTCAGCTGCTGACTTGAAGGACATTCTCGGATCAGGTAACTTTCCTAATAAAAAATCCTTTGTTGCTGCAAGCCTGCCACAGTGTATGACTCGTATTAAAATTGTTATTGTTTTCAATTTATTGTTTTGTGTTGATTTTGGATTTCCATTTGTGGGTTTTGCCTCGTTTAGATAATTTAAATTGATTATGTTTTGAATATCGATTTTGGTTTTGGGCTTTCGAGCTCGTCTGCATTTACTCTTTAGTCCCACACCCGTGGCAATGATTCTAGTCTTGCCATCCCTTTGGACGAAAGAGTTATTTCATTTAGGTTATATGTTGAAGCAATGTCTGAATTTCGGTTGTGTAGAGTGCTCTCCTCCATTAGTACTTATAATTACGTTGGGATGGAATTTTGGTCATCAGTCTTGCAGCCTATTTACCTATATTATTGCTCACGGCTGAATTTCTGCATCATTGGAATGTAGATGATTTATGATTGGGATTTGGTTATTTTGTTATTTGGGAGTGATGAAAAGATTATAGTTCCCGTTTTAACAAGTAACAAAGAAAGAACTCGAATATGTGATGTGTCATGAGTAGTAAATAATTCTTGGCAAGGGAATGTGGGCACGAGCTTAAGTTTCCCTAGGGACTATTATTTTAAAAGAGTGGTATATTATTATTATTTGTGCGGTGCCATTTTTGAACTTGGAAATGTAAATTAATTTGTCTGTTTACAGTTGGAGCTGAGGCAGATGGTGACAAGATTGAGTTGCTATTGTCCGAAGTCAAGGGAAAAGATATCACAGAGCTGATTGCATCTGGAAGGGAGAAGTTGGCATCTGTTCCATCTGGTGGTGGTGCAGTTGCTTATTCTGCACCCGCAGCCGGCGGTGGTGGTGGGGCTGCTGCTCCTGCCGCTGCTGAGCAGAAGAAGGAGGAGAAGGTGGAAGAAAAGGAAGAATCAGACGACGTAAGTATTTTATGTCAAACTGATGTAGATGGTACCAAGCTTGCTTTATTCGTAACCTTGGATTTCCAAATTATATTGTGATTGTTTAATAACTTTTTAAATCATATGTTTTGCAGGATATGGGTTTCAGCCTTTTCGACTAAGGGATTTTTGTTCGGAGCTTTGCCTGTGTCAAGACTTCATCTTTATAACTTTGGGACCAAAGCTGTGTTTTTAAGTTTATGTTTGTAGTTGGATATTGTTCTGGATCTCTAAAATTTTGTTTAGGTGTGTAAGTGATTGAAGACGTTTGCTTTAGATCTTAATTCCATCTATTTGAGTCGACTAAAGGTTACTTTCTTGTGATTTATTGCATGTTCCGGTTCATTTAGTGTTTGTTCAACCACGTCTCTCATTATCCAGTTGATCATGGAGTGTGAGATTATTATGTAGCGAAAGTCCGATGCACCCTCTAGCCTTCGGAAAGTTTATGTAACCAACAAGGTTGTGGGTTGTAACATTCAAACCTGGGCTCTATGCCATTTGAAGGAATAGTTGAAAGGGTGATCTGGTACTCATCTGAAGGTGAAAACTACTTCGCAACGTCAAATTGCATCCACATGATCAACTAAAGGGAAACCAATAAGAGGGGTATCAGCAATAGTAGTGGTATCTTTATTCTTTATTTGTCCTTCAAGATTCCGAATAAGGCTCACCTTGCTCCGATAAGACGACCACCTATGCATCCACTGCAAGCGAAGTAGGCACCGGTAAACCATTGTCCCTTATTTTATTTTGGTATTATTATTATAGTTCTGCGACCAAGTTCGACTGGGAGGCGGACCTCATGGGTTTAGATCAAGATTTTTCTGAAGAAAAAAAAATGTACAAGATAGGCATATTTTTACGCAAGCGCGTGTCTAGTATCAAAATCCCAAAAGGGATCACTGCTGTACAAAAGTTTGGGGGAGACGAGCCCTCACCCCTGGTGATGAAACATTTGAACATTTGAAAAAAAAAATTACACAATGTTCCTGGTTAAAGTTATCAAGGTCTTCTGTTATAACAGAAATGTGTTACGCCCACTGTGTTCCGAGCACGACATTACATTGAAGGTGATTATTCAGATGGAAACCTGCCACTGTCGTTGTCCGCCCGTAAAGGGGTGGAGAAGAACGGAGACAAAGAATTCACCCGGGCATCCCATCACCTTGAAGAAATTAGACTCCGATGCAAATTTTGCACTTAGAATCCAAAAGGGAAGAAGGTTGGAGATGGATGGGGCACCCTTATGGAATCCAAGCACTCAAGCCATATGAGTACCAAATCGGCGAGTGTTTGAGTGAAGAACTGTCACTGCCACAATCATCCAACATCAGATAATGAAGGAAGCGGTGGCCGACAACTCTTCTTGGAATTTCAACCCCATGGTACAGACCAACCCCAATGCAATATTTGCATCGAAGGTAGCACATGGGATGAATATTATATAACAAGTTACAGGAAGAAGGGAAGCATTTTTAGAAGGCGGCAGTTTTTTTGGGATTGCATTTTTCTCAACAAAGAACTCAGAAAAGGATTAGACTTAGGCAAAGAAGGCACGTACATTATGGCAGAAAATGGGAAAAGTTTGAAGGAAACTGCTGCTAGAATAGGGTATAAAGGAAAATCACCAAGAGATCTCACCACTGAAAGTCTGAAAGTGAAGATCCGCGTATCTTCGGGTTGATATACACGAATATTGATGATAATTAATAAAACGTGAGGAAAACATTACCACGTAAAACAAAGGCGTTTGTCATCATGGCAGGGGATTTATTTTCATAATTCTGAAGATTATGTGATGGAAATTGAAGTGACTCGACTACCCAGCTTTAAATGATGATCCGAAGACCAAACAGTACGTATTTCAACTTACTCTGAAAGATATGGTCTTTGTTAACAATCCATCCTCAAGAGGAACGGGTTGCCTTTCAGACGGACAGTTAGGGGCAATTGTGGGAACATGATTTTCTAGGTTCGAAGCAAGGCTGATCCGAATACTGTTACCTTGGAAGTCCGGTGATGGACTCACCAGCTTTGGGTGAAGCTGTATCAGACGAAGCAGGATGCCACCATCATTCTGCTCCGGGGCATTAGGCGAAGCCTAAATTGCTCCACTGGATAACCATGCTTGCTCCACAAGACACAAGATTTGATCCGGATATGGACTCAATAAAATCCTATAAGTCTTTGAGTCCCTACAATCTAGGGATAGGCATGCGCCTCAAGTAATCATACTCCCAAGAAGATGCAATATCTACTTACTAGATATCCTCTCAGATTCTCCTGTTTTAGAACAAGAATTTTATCCTAAAAAGGTCTATCTCCCATGGTATAAATACACCCATCTAAGGTTCATATATGGAAACACAATATATACACTTGAATTCTCTTGCTTATTGCTTGAGTCTCAAATCATTCACTAACTTGATCGTCGGAAAGCCTTTGGTCGACACACCCCCTTCAGCTAAGGGTTAGCTTATTGTTGTTCACTGTTTTGCAGGTTGTTCCAGATTATACAGATTTTTGTGCTCAACCACTGCTTACAGAGGTGTGTAGATTTGGTTCCAACATATATCAAACTCCATTCATTCATTTCTTAACCCAAGTAAATAATTTGTAATCACGTTAGCTTCAATTTTAAAACATACATCTTGTGCAATGGCCTCCCTAATGATTTATGCAGTGTTCATTGTTTCTGTGATATTTTGTCTCTCATCGTCTTTAGCGTCATTTGCAAATACAAGAGCGTCTCAATTAGTTAGGAGTGTTTGGAAGCAAATCTAAGGCCAATTCGGCTACGACTATAAGCAGTGCATAAAATCTCTTGAGAAAGATATTCTAATTAGATCGGTAACTAACCTCTATGATTTGGATATAGTTGTTCTTAAATTAATAGCAGCAAATGCAGCAGAAGCCAAAGTTTCGTTTGAAAAAGCTTTCAATGCCACCGTCAAGAATTCTAATCGCACGACAGCTCTAAAGGAGTTTGTAGATTCATATGATTTCATATTACTGGCTTACATTTTCACAATGTGAGGGGACAATTTGGTCACTGAAATCCTCATACAGGCCCAAGATGACCTTGTTTGTTGCTAAAGAGCATTGGCCTCTGTTGGAGTTCAACTTCTTATGCAAGTATCGACGATGAACTTTTGGGTCATGTTATATAGGGATGTTGCATTTCTTGTTACTTCCCAGTCATTAAATATCTAGAAAGAGATATGCGAATAATGTATTAAATTTTGAAAGTACTTGCGTACCAAAAAAAAATGTATCTGTTATTACTATAAATAAAAAGGAGAGAAATTTGAAGAAAGGAAAAATAAATGATACGGATAACGAATATCGCCCGTTTGCTGTCATTGTTGTGTTCCTCTTTAATTTGAATTTCTTATCATGCATTCACTTTACTGTGCATTGGCTTTAATGAAGATGATATTATGGTATATGTATTTTCATTAAATCTTGACATCACGGTATCAGTTCGAATACAGGCTCTAACTCGTTTCATTCTCGATGTCCAATTGTTGTGGAGTCCCACATTGGCTATACAAGAAAAGAGAAATTATAGTTTAAATATTCCAACCCCACTCCAACTAACCCCGATGCCTTCTATGATATAAGCCCCACACTTAACGAATTGTGCATGTGGTAATTAACAAGTTGAGGAAAATATCGGTGTGGTTGAAAAGTTACATCTATTTAATAAGAAGAAATTGGATTCTATATAAACTCATGAAACCATTGCTATTAAAATATAGAAAATTAGAGTTAATTCTTACTCTTGAGAAATAGGGTTTCCTCGTTTTGTTTCTCTTGTTCTTCATTTGTCAAGTTCCGAGTCGTGTCTTGAGAGTATGGAATATATAAAGTTCGCTAGAGTCCGAAGATTGAAGTGCTTCAACTTTGGATTATAGATTGTTGAATATGGGGAGACAGACGCCAACCGAACTACAAGCACAACTAGATTGTTGAATATGGGGAGACAGACGCCAACCGAACTACAAGCACAAGAGTAGGGGCGAAGTTCTATCTTTAGAACATTGTATTTATGCAAGTCTCAATCTCCATGTTTGTCAGTCTTACTTACTTTCTCTCTACATTGCTTATATTAATTTTCTACACATTTATGTTGTGATTTTCTTGATTATTATTATCATTGAATTCTTTTATTATTTTCAAATTTTCTAATATTGCTCGAACAAAATCACCATTTTGCATACATAGTGTTGTCTAAAAAGTTTACATTGAAAAATAGAAAAATCACATAGTTGCATTTTTGAGCCATGATCTATAACGCTTGTTCAACTTCGATGTAGTAATTGTTTCTTTTTAGCAAAACTTATGAACAAGTTCGGTGCTTATGGTATTATTATCTCAATGTTGAATTATTATTTTTATGAATCTGTTGCTCTCTTTTGATTCAAATTTCCATTCCTATACAAAAGTTAACCGTCATATCTTCTTTCATTGATTGTATTATTTTTAATCTAATTTCTGTGACATGGCTTGGAGGTTCCTCCTAGCTTCGATTTTTGGCTCCACCATTGCTTCATTAAATACTAAAATATGAAGACAAACTACAAGCATCCTGTGATGGCAAAATTTGAAGTAAAAAATGCGGGCGACGATGCGAGTAATAGTCAAATTGCGTTGAGCTCTAGAGAGGTTAGATTACAATATATATCTACCAGAAACCACGATGTCCAATTGCATGGTTAGGATTGGAATTCTAGAAACCATGAAGTCCAGCTTTGGTTATGTTTTAATTCAAGCAAAAGTCCTTGGAAGAATGGGTTAAAGCTAGTAATTTCCATCCAATGGTTTATTAAGTAACAGAAAAACAAAAACAAAAGGTACAAAAGACTGCGCTCGTAAATTTAGACCTATACCCTTCTTGGGTTGCATATATATATATATATATATATATATATATATCATACTCTATTCATTCATTTCTTAACCCAAGCAAATAATTTGTAATCACGTTAGCTTCAATTTAAAAACATACATCTTGAGCAATGTCCTCCTCAATCAGTTATGCAGTGTTCATTACTTCCTTGCTCTTATGTCTCTCGTCGTCTCTAGCACCATTTGCAAATGCAAGAGCGTCTCAATTAGTTAGGAGTGTTTGCAAGCAAACCCAAGAACAGTTCAGCTATAGCTATAGGCAGTGCGTAAAATCTCTTTGGAAAGATATTCCAATTAGATCGGTAACTAATTTCAAAGATCTTGATATAGCCATTCTTAAATTAGCAGCAGCAAACGCAGCACAAACCAAAGCTACGTTTGAAAAAGTGTTCAACGCCACTGACAAGAACGCTAATGGCCCGGCAGCTATAAAGCAGTGTGTAGATTCGTATGATTCTGTGTTTGGGGCTTTCGTTTTTGCAGTGCGAGGGGTCAATGACGGTGACAAATCGGTCACCGAAATCCTCACATAGGCCCAAGATGACCTTGTTCGTTGCTAGAGAGCATTGGCCTCTGTTGAAGTTCAACTTCCTATGCCATTATCGACGACAAACTTTTGGGTCATGTTATATAGGAATGTTGCATTGCTTGTTACTTCCCAGTTATTAAATATGTAGAAAAAGATATGTGAATATTGTATAAAAATTTGAAAGTACTTACGTACAAAAACCATGTATTTGTTATTACTATAAATAAAAAGGAGAGAAATTTGAAGAAAGCAAAAACAAATGATACGGATAACGAATATTGCCAGTTTGCTATCATTGTTGTCTTCTTCTTTATTTTGAATTTCTTATCATGCATTCACTTTACCCTGCATTGGTTTTAATCAAGGATTTAAATATCGGTAATATTGGAAATATCGGTAGTCCGAAAACACGGAAATATCGATAAAATATCGATATCGATAAAAATTACATGGAAACCACGGAAATTGTAAGAAAAACTTGGAAATTTTTATTGAAACTTTGTAGGATGTTTATTTAGTCAATTATCTATTAGTTTATCACAAAAAATTGGAAGGAAATGCATTGCATGATGGATTTAACTGATTTAAGTTGATTATATAGCGAGCTGGCAAACATTGTGAGTGTAGAAAATATGTAGTAATTAATGAAAGAAGTTTAAACACACCATAATCATTTATATATAATGAATTAGTACAATATTTTACACTCATTTAAACAAGAGATTAAGCAATGTGAGCTGTTGCTCCAAACCAATAACAATTGCGCCGAACCAATTACAATAATTTATATATAATGAATTAGTAAATAATTATTGAATAATATGTTATTTCTTATAAAAAAAAACATACATATGTGAATGTTTTATGTACATATCTAATATGCTTGCATAAAAAAAAAATCTAATAATTTATAATTATATAACATTTATAATTATAACTTAAAACAAAGAGAGAAATGGATGTTTATCCAAAACCCTAATCAATGTTTAACGCTTGATTGAAACTTAGTAACTCATGTTCATCATAATTGAAAAGAAAATTAAGTGATCCAAACATGAAAGGGAGAAAGAACCCAGAAAAGCAAACATGAAAAAGGCGGTGCTCGTCGGAAAACTGGGTTTGGGGCCGAAGGTTTGGGCAATTTTCAAAGCTTTGTAACTTCTTTGTTTCTTAACCAAATTAAGTGATTCAAAAGCTAAAATGTAGTTAGGAATGTGGAGAAGAGGTTCATACCAAGTGAGGACCGAGTGGTGGCCGGTGTTGACCGGAAAATGACCTGAAAGATGGCCAAACGACCACGGTTTATGAGTTCGGCCGGAATTCTACCCTAACTTTGAACGTCCATAACTTCTTCGTTTCTTAACCAAATTGAGTGATTCAAAAGCTAACATGTAGTTAGGAATGTGGATAAGAGGTTAATATCAAGTGAGGACCGAGTGGTGGTCGGTGTTGACCGGAAAATGACCTGAAAGATGGCCAAACGACCACGGTTTATGAGTTCGGCCGGAATTCTACCCTAACTTTGAACGTCCATAACTTCTTCGTTACTCAACCAAATTAAGTGATCCAAACATGAAAGTTGTAGTACTCAACAAGATGAAGAGATTGATACCCTGCACGCCGGCCAACTCGCCGTGGTTTGGCCGGAAAACGCCTCGAAAGGGGCAGTGCTGCCCAAACGGCCGGAATTCTACCCTAACTTTGAACGTCCATAACTTCTTCGTTACTTAACCAAATTAAGTGATCCAAACATGAAAGTTGTAGTACTCAACGCGATGAAGAGATTGATACCTTGCACGCCGGCCAACTTGCCGTGGTTTGGCCGGAAAACCCCTCGAAAGGGGCGGTGCTGCCCAAACGGCCGGAATTCTATCCTAACTTTGAACGTCCATAACTTCTTCGTCACTCAACCAAATTAAGTGATCCAAACATGAAAGTTGTAGTACTCGACGAGATGAAGAGATTGATACCTTGCACGCGGCCAACTCGCCGTGGTTTGGCCGGAAAACCCCTCGAAAGGGGCGGTGCTGCCCAAACGGCCGGAATTCTACCCTAACTTTGAACGTCCATAACTTCTTCGTTACTCAACCAAATTAAGTGATTTAAACATGAAAGTTGTAGTACTCGACGAGATGAAGAGATTGATACCCTAAACGCCGGCCAACACGCCGTGGTTTGGCCGGAAAACGCCTCGAAAGGGGAGGTGGTCGTCGGAAAACTGGGTTTGCTTCTTGCAGTTTGTCCCACATCGGCTGTGGGAATGAAGTTTGGATGGTAACAGGCCTATAAATATAAGGCCACGTTCTGATGTTTATTGGGTTAAGCCATTCTCACCTTTTTGGCTGAGATGAGGCTTAGTATATTTTTTTATTAATTTATTATGTCGATATTATAAGCAAGGAACAAAATATCGATATTATCGGCGAAATATCGCCGATAATATCGTTTTTATCACTAATCGATATTTTTTTTGTTATCCATTAAGATTTCGTTATAATATCGCGATAATATCGATATTTTCGTTAATATCGCGATATTTCTTAAAATATCGAGATATTTCTTATAATATCGACATAATAAATTAATAAAAAAATATACTAAGCCTCATCTCAGCCAAAAGGGCGAGAATGGCTTAACCCAATAAACATCAGAACGTGGCCTTATATTTATAGGCCTGTTACCATCCAAACTTCATTCCCACAGCCGATGTGGGACAAACTCCAAGAAGCAAACCCAGTTTTCCGACGACCACCGCCCCTTTCGAGGCGTTTTCCGGCCAAACCACGGCGAGTTGGCCGGCGTTCAGGGTATCAATCTCTTCATCTCGTCGAGTACTACAACTTTCATGTTTAAATCACTTAATTTGGTTGAGTAACGAAGAAGTTATGGACGTTCAAAGTTAGGGTAGAATTCCGGCCATTTGGGCAGCACCGCCCCTTTCGAGGGGTTTTCCGGCCAAACCACGGCGAGTTGGCCGGCGTGCAAGGTATCAATCTCTTCATCTCGTGGAGTACTACAACTTTCATGTTTGGATCACTTAATTTGGTTGAGTAACGAAGAAGTTATGGACGTTCAAAGTTATGGTAGAATTCCGGCCGAACTCATAAATCGTGGTCGTTTGGCCATCTTTCATGTCATTTTCCGGTCAACACCGACCACCACTCGGTCCTCACTTGATATTAACCTCTTATCCACATTCCTAACTACATGTTAGCTTTTGAATCACTCAATTTGGTTAAGAAACGAAGAAGTTATGGACGTTCAAAGTTAGGGTAGAATTCAGGCCGAACTCATAAACCGTGGTCGTTTGGACATCTTTCAGGTCATTTTCCGGTCAACACCGGCCACCACTCGGTCCTCACTTGGTATGAACCTCTTCTCCACATTCCTAACTACATTTTAGCTTTTGAATCACTTAATTTGGTTAAGAAACAAAGAAGTTACAAAGCTTTGAAAATTGCCCAAACCTTCGGCCCCAAACCCAGTTTTCCGACGAGCACCGCCTCTTTCATGTTTGCTTTTCTGGGTTCTTTCTCCCTTTTATGTTTGGATCACTTAATTTGCTTTTCAATTATGATGAACATGAGTTACTAAGTTTCAATCAAGCGCGTTAAACATTGATTAGGGTTTTGGATAAACATCCATTTCTCTCTTTGTTTTAAGTTATAATTATAAATGTTATATAATTATAAATTATTAGATTTTTTTTATGCAAGCATATTAGATATGTACATAAAACATTCACATATGTATGTTTTTTTTTATAAGAAATAACATATTATTCAATAATTATTTACTAATTCATTATATATAAATTATTGTAATTGGTTCGGCGCAATTGTTATTGGTTTGGAGCAACAGCTCACATTGCTTAATCTCTTGTTTAAATGAGTGTAAAATATTGTACTAATTCATTATATATAAATGATTATGGTGTGTTTAAACTTCTTTCATTAATTACTACATATTTTCTACACTCACAATGTTTGCCAGCTCGCTATATAATCAACTTAAATCAGTTAAATCCATCATGCAATGCATTTCCTTCCAATTTTTTGTGATAAACTAATAGATAATTGACTAAATAAACATCCTACAAAGTTTCAATAAAAATTTCCAAGTTTTTCTTACAATTTCCGTGGTTTCCATGTAATTTTTATCGATATCGATATTTTATCGATATTTCCGTCGATATTTCCGTGTTTTCGGACTACCGATATTTCCGATATTACCGATATTTAAATCCTTGATTATAAGAAATATCTCGATATTTTAAGAAATATCGCGATATTAACGAAAATATCGATATTATTGCGATATTATAACGAAATCTTAATGGATAACAAAAAAAATATCGCTTAGTGATAAAAACGATATTATCGGCGATATTTCGCCGATAATATCGATATTTTGTTCCTTGGTTTTAATGAAGATGAAATTATGGTATATGTATTTTCATTAAAAATTGACATCACCGTATCAGTCCGAATACAGGCTTTAACTCATTTTATTCACCATTCGATTCATGCAACTTGTGTTTCTTTATTAAAGGGAAGGGGATATTTGAACTTGAAACCTTTTTAAGCATTTTGAAGAGAACAACTACTGCACATCTAATTTTTTTCTTGTATGTGCCCATGTCTGTCTTAAAGCCCATTTTGTTTTATGACCTTTCCTTAGACAATCCAAAATAATTCAATAATCTTCTAAGACTGCCTCCTTTGACTAATGACAATTTTTTCAAGAATGCAAAGTCCTCCATCATGGTCAGCATATGATTACGAAGGCCTTGCTCAAGTCGCTCTTGATTTAGCAGCAACAAATACAAAAGATATGCTTAGCTTTGTACACATTTAATCAAGAGGGATTTAAGGGAGCCTTTTTAACAATAACATTTTTGGTACCACGCGGTGGTGGGTTCATTCTAGTGGCAAACATGAGATAGGCCTGGGCCTCTCCATCGTTTTCTTTATTTTGTATGTTTTATGTAACATCCCACATTGCCCAGGGGAGTGATCCTTAAATATATATTCACATCCCTACCTAGCACGAGGCCTTTTGGGAGCTCACTGGCTTCGGGTTCCGTTAGAACTCCGAAGTTAAGCGAGAATGGGGCTAGAGCACTCCCATGATGGGTGACCCACTGGGAAGTTGCTCGTGAGTTCCCAGAAACAAAACCGCGAGGGCGTGGTCGGGGCCCAAAGCGGACAATATCGTGCTACGGTGGTGAAGCAGGCCCGGGAAGTGGTCCCACCCGGGCCGGGATGTGACATTTTAGCTTGTGTTTGTTATTTTTTTAATTTCTATTTGTGTGCTTTCCATTGAGCACAATGTAGTTAAATCACCATTTTGCATGCATAGTGTTGTTTAAAGAGTTTATATTGAAAAAAGAAAATCACACAGTTGCATTTTTGAGCCATGATCTATAATGCTTGTTCAACTTCGATGTAGTAATCGTTTCTTTTTAGCAAAACTTATGAACAAGTTCGGTGCCTATGGTATTATTATTATGGGAACTTTAATGAAAAGCTCCCGGTACTGTTCACTTTAACGAAAAACCACATTTTTACACTAAAAAGTCAATCCTAGTACTATTCACTTTATCCTTTATTTTGTCCTTATCGTTAAAACTCAAAGTTTTCAAGTCATTTTCATTAGTTTTCCTTATTATATAAGTGTTGAATTATTATTTTTGTGACTCCATTGCTCTCCTTTGATTCAAATCTTCTCTCATTGATTGTATTATTTTTAATCTAATTTCTGTTACATGGCTTGGAGGTTCCTCCTAGCTTCGATTTTTGGCTCCACCACTGCTTCATTAAACAGAAAAATATGAGGACAAACTACAAGCATCCTATGAAGGCTAATTTTGAAGTCAAAATTGCTGGCGACGATGCGAGTTACTGTCAAATTGCGTTGAGCTCTAGAGAGGTTAAATTACAAGATATATCTGCTAGAAACCATGATGTCCAATTGCTTGGTTAGGATTGAAATTCTAGAAACCATGAAGTCCAACTTTTGTTGCGTTTTAGTTGAAACAAAAGTCACTTGAAGAATGGGTTAAAGCTAGCAATTTCCATCCAATGGTTTATTACGTAACAGAAAAACAAAAAGAAAAGGTACAGAAGACTGCGCTCCTAAATTTAGACTTATACCCTTCTTGGGTTGCTTATATATATCATACTCCATTCATTCACTTCTTAACCTAAACAACTAATTTGTAATCACGTTAGCTTCACTTTAAAAACATACATCTTGAGCAATGGCCTCCTCAATCAGTTTTGTAGTGTTCATTGCTTCCTTGCTCTTACATCTATCATCTTCCCCAGCACCATTTGCAGATGCAAGAGCATCTCAATTAGTTAGGAGTGTTAGCCGTTCTTGAATTAGCAGCAGCAAATGCAGCACAAACCAAAGCTATATTTGAAAAAGCTTTCCATGCCACCGACAAGAATGCTAATGGCATGGTAGCTATAAAGCAGTGTGTAGATTCGTATGATTATGCGTTAGGGGCTTTCGTTTTCACAGTGCGAGGGGTCAATGATGGTGACAAATCAGTTACCGAAATCCTCACACAGGCCCAAGATGACCTTGTTCGTTGCCAAAGAGCATTGGCCTCTGTTGAAGTTCAGCTTCCTGTGCTATTATCGACAGCGAACTTTTGGGTCATGTTATATCGGGATCTTGCATTCCTTGTTAGTTCCCAATTCTTCAATATCTAGAAAAAGTACTTGCATACCAAAAAAAAAGTATCTGTGATTACTATATGTATCTGTGATTACTATAAATAAAAACGACAGAAATTTGAAGAAAGCAAAAACAAATGACATGGATAACGGATATCGCCCATTTGCTATCATTGTTGTGTTCCTCTTTAATTTGAATTTCTTATCATGCATTCACTTTACTATGCATTGGCTTTAACTAAGATTAAATTATGGTATATGTATTTTCATTAAAACTTGACATCTCTGTATCAGTCCGAATACATGCTCTAACTCATTTCATTCACCATTCGATTCATGCAACTTGTGTTTATTAAAGGGGTGGGGAGATTTGAACTTGAAACCTTTTGAAGCATTTCGAAGAGAACAACTACTGCACATCGAATTTTTTTCTTCTATGCACCCATGTCTGTCTTAAATCCAATTTTGTTTTATGACCTTTCCTTAGACAATCCAAAATAATTCAACAATCTTCTATGACTGCCTCCTTTGACTAATGACATTTTTTTTCAAGAATGCAAAGTCCTCCATCATGGTCAGCATATGAATACAAAGACCTTGCACGAGTTTCTCTTGAGTTAGGAGCAACAAATACAAAAGATAGGCGTAGCTTTATAAACATTTAATCAAGAGGGATTCGAGGGAGCCTATTTAACAATATCATTTTTGGTGCCGAGCGGTAGTGGGTTCATTCTAGTGGCAGACATGAGATAGGCCTGGGCCTCTCCATCATTTTCTTTATTTTATATGCCTTAGCTTGTGTTTGTTATTCTTTAATTTCTGTTTGTTTGCTTTCCATTGAGCACAACGTAGTTAAATCACCATTTTGCATGCGTAGTGTTGTTTAAAAAGTTTATATTAAAAAAAAGAAAAAGAAAAGAAACATCACCCAGTTGCCATCACCTAGTTGCATTTTTGAGCCATGATCTATAACGCTTGTTCAACTTCGATGTAATAATCGTTTCTTTTTAGCAAATTTTATGAACAAGTTCGGTGCTTATGGTATTATTATATCAATGTTGAATTATTATTTTCGTGACTCCATTGCTCTCATTCGATTCAAATTTCCATTCCTATACAAAAGTTAACCCTCATATCTTCTCTCATTGATTGTATTATTTTTAATCTAATTTCTGTCACATGGCTTTGAGGTTCGTCCAAGATTCAATTTTTGGCTCCACCACTGCTTCATTAAATAGCAAAATATGAAGACAAACTACGAGCATCCTGTGACGGCAAAATTTGAAGTCAAAATTACGGGCGACGATGCGAGTAACAGTCAAATTGCGTTGAGCTCTAGAGAGATTAGATTACAAGATATATATACCATAAACCACGATGTCCAATTGTATGGTTAGGATCGGAATTCTAGAAACTATGAAGTCCAACTTTTGTTGTGTTTTAGTTCAAACAAAAGTCACTAGAATAATGGTTTTGAAGCTAGTAATTTCCATCCAATGGTTTGTTACGTAACAAAAAATCAAAAACAAAAGGTACAAGACTGCGCTCCTAAATTTAGACCTATACCCTTCTTGGGTTACTTATATATATCATATGTAAACTTTATGTGGTTATATAATTAAAACACAAACGAAGGAATTAGCTGACCTGATCATGAAGCGATAGGCATTGGAGATCAAACGGAGAAGATGAGGGATGCAGCAACACCAAAGTCTTCTACAAAGCACCTAGCCGGATACAACTACTTTATGGGAAGCGTTTATTGTGTATCTAGGGTTTGCAGGGACCTTAGTATTTATACTGGCTAAGGTATTAAGGTTCCGTCCATAAAGGAATCCCAAATCCCACTTTCTTAGCCTATCAGTTAGGTATCATAATCACATAAAATCAAGGACTCCATCAATCTTACTTGTATTACAAGACACCTAATATAAGATTGATATCGCTAGGAAATTCAAATCACAATATCTACATTAATCTCCAATATTACATTCCTATTATATGTTGTAGACCATTTAAGGTTGATTTACATTAGAATAAATCCAACATTCTCCCACTGGTCTACACATATAATATTTATGTTTATACTTGAAATTGAAAATTAATGTCACTTTAATGGCCATGTAGTTGTGATAACATCCTATCCTTGATACAAGTTTCTGTCAAATAAGTCTTTCAACATGGAACTAACAAGGTTGTAAGGTTGACACAACCCAAAACCTTCATAATCACACATGCTAAAATCCTCATTCACATGAAACACCGTCAAATTATGATTGCAGAGATGAACTTTAATTACCTGAATGTGTCTCAACTTTTATCATCTCTGGTCCTCTTTAATGCAACCTTCTACTGCAGTTGCAAACAAAACTTCATAAAACATAATTAATTCAACACCTACGAGCAAGATGAATTAACATGTTTTTGACACTGATTCATATACCATATCAGTTACTTTTGTGAGAAAATTTTCAACACTTATGAGCAAGATGAAAAAACCCTCACAACTAATACAACATATCAATCATGTCATGCCATTTTAAGTCAAACCAAAAGAATTAATCCACACTTACCAGCAAGAAGATTAATCATTCCTTTATGATTTTAAATGCAATTTGCTTAACTAGATATCAGATATATCGTCATCTGATAATTGAACAACACATAAACATGTGACTCAATGAATCCAACCAGAGATTAAAATGAAGAAATGGATTCAAACAACCATACATACCGTATAGGTCAACTGCAAATGTAAGGCATTAATTGCATGAAACTCAAGCTCCCACTGATGTGCAACATCGTCACTTAATTTGCAAATCACTACTCAAATCATATTTTATGAAATATGCTTGTGGGAACACCCTTACTTTGTCAACGAATGCATATCACTACAAAATTGTCTTTCTTTAACCTTTCCTTAACACCTTAAATAACATAATCTCAATGAAAGGTAAAACTAAGACATTTACCGTTGTTTATACAAAATCATGCATTCCACAACCATCTTATTTTCATCAATAATTCCGTATTCGTGCTAAGTCCCCATGTGCCTCAAAATTCTATCTAAAGATTAACAAATAATCAATCAAGGCATCCAAATGATTGCAAGTAAAAATATATACACACCAATTACTCATTCTGCAACTTAAACATATTATTGTCATCCGAGTCATGGCATAATTCTAATTTCATCAACCAAAACACATATTCATGGAAGATAGAATAACACTTTAATAGATTTATGGAAGTCCACTTGATGCTCAAAACTTTAAAACAACTCCCACTAACTTTAAGAGTTTATACACTTATTGCAAATAAGTTAATGAGTGTGAAGCCCAATTTTCTTTCACTAATTCTCCCACTTGGGCAAACACTCATTCATATATTCTTTCAAGGATGTATCTAAACAAAATTGCTTCATATTTTAGACATAATTAAATAGACATCACAACCAGCATAAAGTTGTCACAGAATTTCAGCGATGAGTTACACTCACTATAGAATTTATCATAATTAATTTACAAGCTTGATGGCGACCAAATTTATACTGATAAAAAATATACATACTAATCTTCAAAAAATAAAAATATAGAGCCGTTTCAAGTCAAAATAATTTTCTAAAGTGACGTCTCAAAAGACAAAAACAATCTGCCAGCAAAACTATCTGTACGAGCATGGGTTACTAGTAAATTCACCATAATTACACTACATGGCAAAAATTTACGAAAATTTTCAGACACATAATAGACATATATATGTTGAACATATCAAAAAATCAGGTCATTTGGTGACCATTAGACGTGTCATTCACCAGATTTAAATCAAGACACGCAATCTGCCAGAAACAATTATATGCATCTATCATGAATTTATGCATCCATAACAAATTCAATTTCATATCATTTCAATTTCGATGTCCAAAAGAAATTCTAGTAGCCAAATTTCATCCTCTAAAACGACATCATAATTCAAATTGAAAAGATTTACAGGCATAAGACTTAAACGATGTGTACCTTAGCAATCCTTGATTAACTTTCATGGGTCCAATACTTTGCATCAACAAGTCTCACGAAGAGATACTAAATACGTCATGATGCAACCGATGTCTATGCCTTAAAACCACAACCTATTATGGGGCTCATAGTGGAATTTTGTAACTGATGGCATGAAACTTTATCCCCAATAAACTTCATGAAACTAGATTAATTTACACCTACGGGCAAGCAAATTAATTAGTTTCTAGTACTGGATTATATGTCACAAGAGTTACCTTCATAAAAAACTTCAACACCTACGGGCAAGATGAAGTTTTCACGAACTCTTGTGAAATAAGACCCATACTATGCCACCTTAATTAAAACAAGGGAAACGATCCACACCTACGGGCAAGAAGATTATTCCTTTTATTCTAATTAAGATGCAATGTTGATCAAAGTAACTAAAACCACAGTCCTAGCATCAACTAAGCCGCTACGGCTTGCTTAATTGACAAGACATTGATCATCTCCAGCCTGAAACAATACAAACGTCATATGGATTAATTAGCTGTAAGTGACAAAATTATGATAACCTGATTCAAGCTTCAAGTCTTGCCAACAAATGGCCTTAATTTAATAATCTCCTTCATGACTCCCTTCGATATCCAATTAATCTCAAAAAACCTGACAACATACTTGAAAAGAGATTAATCTCGTATAGATCAAGTTGTATAAGAACTGTAATATCAATCTTCCACCACAAGGATATCAACACATATGAGAAAACATGATGGAGCTAATAGATTCAAAATGGAAACACTTTAAACAATACAGTCGCTTTTAATTCAAAAGCCAAAGTTGTGATATCACCTAAATGCTTTCTCAAGTCAAACGGGTTCCTTTCCTTTTGTACCTTTATTTTCGTAGTACAATACTCCTAAAACATTAGCATCAAAATCGTGCATTAGCCTTGTAAATACCAAATTAAGTAAAGGAACAACCAAAATTCTTTTCTTCCAAAAGAAAATTTTCCAATACATGCCATACATTAGCCTTGAATAATTTCTTTTCTTCTCCCCTTATGGCACATAAAAATTGACTGATCAAAGCATTATTTAAATTCTTTAGGCATAAGAAATTCCAATCAGAAAAACTTATGCTTATCAATTTAGTCACATGCTCTGAATGAAATACATACCGTATGCCTTCATATGTTCACCACTTCTTTATAAACATATTTATAATCACATGACCAACCACAATTCTCATATAAATAGATAAAATACAAATGAGAATTGTCACATAATTACTACAAACCTCATTCTATTTGTATAATGTCCTTGTTCTTGCCACTGAATGCTTTCTGTAATTCTCAGTCAATTCGCAAGTTATGCATCAATTTTATAATTAACCAGTCATGTACAATTGACTATACTGAGATATGAAAGCAAAATTGTAGACAAAACTAATTTGATTAGTCATGCAAATTACTTATGGAGTTAATATCATTATAAACTGTACTTGAATTAATCCCCAATCATACTTAAGTGCTAGTATACTGCATTACTAATCAACACATTTGTGTCTTTATATGAGAACATCTCAAGCTTAAAGCAATATAGGACGACCCAATCCCTTTAATAAAACATGTCATATGTCAATTTTGCTACATGTTTGCAAAACTTAAAATTTTAATCCATATTGATTATTTTCCACAACAAACAGTGACATGGCAATTCAATTCAGTCTATATATATGTCCCATACCTGACGAATTTTATTCACCCATGGAGATCAGAGGCAATAAGGATTTGGGGTGTTTTCCAAAACCAGTCCGTGAGGCATCTGAGGGGTTGCTTAGTGTCCCCTTTGCTTCTGCCCAACCTGGGAACTCCAGCTTGTTGTTGAAGGCCAGCCAATAGTCTCACTCATGTAATACTAACAAAATAGGCATGAACAAACAAGATATATATGCACATTTATATGTATGCTTATGCCTTAAAAATTCAGCTTTTCCCAAACACACTAATTTCCACAGATTTGGGCAATTCATCAAGGAGCCCCCATCTAAAACTTTAACATTTGGAGCAAAATTGCTTAAAGATCTGCTGCCAGTTAAAAAAAAAAAACTGTAAAACACTTAGTTAAAACAAGCATACCAAGATTTCATATGCCAATGTATATATATGAACCTTCACATCCATATATTAATGCCTTCACATCTTTTCCACTATATGTTTTCATTCCATACATCAATTCCTTCATATGCTGGTATATCTGAACCTTCCCATCGAACTTGCTGATCATGGAGATCTCAAAATTTTCTCCAATGCAAGGTTAGAATAAATGTAAATATGTACATATTCTTACACAACTTGAGAACACATCGACAGTACATGGTAAAACATTCCAGCCAAAATATTAGCATGAAAATTGAAGTAGAAAAATTGAAATATGCCATGGTCTTCAGTATTGGTTAATTCAATGAACTGAGTAATCAAATTTTCTTTATTGTCCTTTATCAGAACCGAATACGATAAGAGCTTTAACAATAGCAGACTTGCCACATTTAAAATCCAAATCTAATTATTGATTAAGCAGTATCCTTTCAGTCTCTAAATAAAGGCCACAGTTGTATTACGACTTGAAGCAATTGACATGAATATTCATGTAGAATAGTTAAAAGTGATATGGCAATCAAACCAACATGTAATCACAGGTTCACGATGCAGGCTCAGATTTTATAAACTTTACGCCCCATATGCAGAAAAGCCAACTTTTACAATAAAATCATTGCATACTTCCAGTGGGCTCCAAACCTAACCCACTCTCCTTTAAAATTGAATGACTAAACACTGCATAATTTCTTGGAATAAGCCGCTAGGAATTGTTGCATGCAAAAGAAGATCCCAATTCCGTAGAATATTATAGGACTATAACTGATTTGGAGCATATATACAAGTCTAAATCATATAACAAAACAATAGCAAGGTATAATTCTTAATTATTTATATGTCAGAACCTCATAATAGGAAACGTTAAGCACCATGGTAATTCCAATTATACAATTCCATAAAATAATGAACTAACTATTTCAATCTTCCTCTATTATAGTTAATTCAATATCATCATTAAGTGCTTCAATTAGAAAAACCCAAGTTTGGAATAAGGATACCGACCAATATACGGACGGTTTCCACGTGAACGTCGTCCTTGAACCAATGCACGGCGTAGATCTCGATCATGACTGATCATGAAAGAAGTCCTCGTCGACCCGGAACACAATTTGGATTTAAGATCAAAACCGCAGTCCAAAAAGAAAAATATTATATAATTAAACTTCAAACCAAACAGGTTTTAATCATATAACCAGTGGCTCTGATACCACATGTAAACTTTATGTGGTTATATAATTAAAACACAAACGAAGGAATTAGCTGACCTGATCATGAAGCGATAGGCATTGGAGATCAAACGGAGAAGATGAGGGATGCAGCAACACCAAAGTCTTCTACAAAGCACCTAGCCGGATACAACTACTTTATGGGAAGCGTTTATTGTGTATCTAGGGTTTGCAGGGACCTTAGTATTTATACTGGCTAAGGTATTAAGGTTCCGTCCATAAAGGAATCCCAAATCCCACTTTCTTAGCCTATCAGTTAGGTATCATAATCACATAAAATCAAGGACTCCATCAATCTTACTTGTATTACAAGACACCTAATATAAGATTGATATCTTTAGGAAATTCAAATCACAATATCTACATTAATCTCCAATATTACATTCCTATTATATGTTGTAGACCATTTAAGGTTGATTTACATTAGAATAAATCCAACATCATACTCCATTCATTTATTTCTTAACCCACACAAATAATTTATAATCACGTTAGCTTCAATTTAAAAACATACTTCTTGAGCAATGGCCTCCTCAATCAATTATGCAGTATTCATTACTTCCTTCCATTTATGCCTCTCGTCGTCTCCAACACCATTTGCAAATGCAAAAGCGTCTCAATTAGTTAGGAGTGTTTGAAGTGAACCCAAGAACAATTTGGCTATAGCTATAGGCAATGCGTCAAATCTCTTTGGAAAGATATTCCAGTTAGATCGGCAACTAATCTCAAAGATCTTGATATAGCCATTTTGAAATTAGCAGCATCAAATGTAGCACAAGCCAAAGCTACATTTGAAAAAGCTTTCAACGCCACCAACAAGAATGCTAATGGCATAGCAGCTATAAAGCAGTGTGTAGATTCATACGATTTTGCGTTAAGGACTTTCGTTTTTGCAGTGCAAGGGGTCAATGACGGTGACAAATCGGTCACCAAAATCCTCACATAGGCCCAAGATGACCTTGTTCATTGCCAAAGAGCATTGGCCTCTGTTGAAGTTTAGCTTCCTATGCCAGTAAGGACGACGAACTTTTGGGTCATGTTATATAGGGATGTTGCATTCCTTGTTACTTCCCATTTATTCAATATCCATAAAAAGATATGCGAATAATGTATTAAAATTTCAAAGTACTTACGTACCCAAAAATATATATATATATATATATGTGTGTGTGTGTGTGTGTGTGTGTGTGTGTGTGTGTGTGATTACTATAAATAAAAAGGATAACAATTTGAAGAAAGGAAAAAAATGATATTGATAACGAATATCTACCATTTACTATCATTGTTGTGTTCCTTTTTAATTTGATTTTCTTATCATAAAGGATATCTAGTAAGTTGATATTGCATCCTCTTAAAAGTTGTGATTACTTACTGCACACACTCATCCTTAGATTGTAAGGACTCCAAGGCTTATAGGAGTTGATTGTGTCTATATCCAGATCAGATCGCATGTCTGGCAGCCTAGTGCCTTGCAGTATAGTGTGTGTTTCTGCTCCATCTAATACAACTTTGATCGGTGTCGGTAAGTCAATATTGAACTTTTGAGGTAACTTTATTCGGACCAGACTTACTCCAGCCATGGAAAATCATGGCATCACAATTGCCCTTAACTGTCTGTTTGATAGGCAACGCACTCCTCTTGAGGATGGATGGTTATCCGAAGACCATACCTTTCGGAGTAAGCTAGAATCTTTCATTTAAGAGCATCTTGACATTTTGAACAATTACGTCTAGTGGGAACCCGGCCATGATATCTATGCCGATTTACAGCCGTTGTCTGATCCTTGTCGTCCTTATACTAGGATCTATTCCTAGTTCTTGGACCTGGGCCTTCGTTTTCCTCTGTATGCTTTTATGAAAGGCATTTTGTTGTGCTCTATAACATAACCTTTCTTCTGCCGCCTTCAAGCTTTTTACTTGCTTCAACTTGCTGAATCAGTGATTCGGGGCTGAGTTACATATACCCGAGTTTAGAATGTTGAACAACATCAGACCGAGTTTTGATGACCATTATTATTTTATGACCAGAGCTAGTCTCGCTTGAGAGACGTACATTTAGGACATCCTCTGCCAAGACAAGGATTGGTACAATGATATACTAGTTGTTGATGGAACCTAAGAAGGAGACCTTTGCGAACTATGAATCTGATCCCATCATCTAACCGACCTGGACTTCAAATATGATATTCCTGACTTTGGGTTATATTGTTCAGACTTGATTCGTTAGGCACCGCAGATTCTGACTGTTTATTGCAACTGAAAATGGTTTTTTTCCCCTGAACGCTTCACCAACTGTGGAAAAGACATAGATGTCTTCCACTATTTGAGACTCCATATAAAGGAGAGTGGGTTAATGCTCATAGTGCACATAGAATGACTTATTCCTTCAAATCAGCAGCGACCGGTCATATATTCTAAAAAAAAAAAATGGAAGCACCTTAATAGTTCTTTTTTTCATTCATTAGTTGTGACCCCTCAACCTTTACTTTTAGTGTACCTACCCCATTATCCATAGCGGATGAGCTGCCTACTTCGTCTTCTCTACCTTTATCTGCGGTGTTGCCCTAGTCGTCGGAGTTGAAACCTCACTTTCCTTATTTGGTCCCTTCATCAAATTTTCGACTGTACCGGGCGAAATTATTGGACATTTCGTTGCCTCAACATCAACTTTCGCCCCTTCTTTGTAAGTGCATATAGATGGTCATTCCTGTCTCGCTGATTGCCTCAATGAGGTTCTAAGGAACAACTCGTCCTCTTCTTATGATTCAGCCTTTGGTTGATTGAATTGCCCTTCCTTTTGATGTTAATGGTCTTCAAAACACTGATTATGTTTGGGAATTACTTAGTGCTGCAATTGCCCATACTGATTTTAAGGGAGCTTGCACTTCTCTTAAAGATTTTATGATGCAGTGCTGTGAAAGTTTTTGTGAGGTACCTAAATTTCTTTCCTCCATTTATTTTTGTTGATATGCATCAATTTCTGCTAATGTTCCTTGTATATCAGGATGTTTGGAAGAAGTTTCCCTGTTTCGACAAGTAACACGAATTCAGGATGTTTGAACAGATCGCAAGCCTAGAAACGGTGACTAGGATAGAGGCGAAATGACAATTGCAATCCTAATCCGAAGAACTTAAGAGCGTGCATGCCAGGTAGCAAAATTTGGATGTTATTCATGAGGCAGAAATAGCTCAGTACATTGACTTAGCTACTGTTGATGAGGTAAAGGACAAGGATTACCAAGAAAGTTTTGAGAATGTTGGAGACGAGCTAAGGTTAGAGAGGCAGGCTGAGGCAGAGGAAGGCCAAACGCTCATTGTTCTAAAAAGAAAGTCAGAGTGTGTGTTAGCTCCGAAGTGGAGTACTTTGGCTAGGGAGCAGGAAACGCTTTGAAAAAAGATCGAGTACTTTCACCAAGAGGTTGATCAGAGAGATAACAAGCACATCGTGGACCTTCAGCAACTTACTGACATGCATACTTCTGAGATGTCTGCGCTCTAGGAAGATCATGAGAGGTTACTCGAAAAGGAGGTCGACGTCAGATTCCTCACTGGTTATGCCCAGCGAAACCCCTAAAGTGTCTTCAAAATTTATGATGAGATACAACATATGAAGTTCCCATCATCCGCAGTGTTTGTTGGACGAGATTTCAAATTTGGAGGTGGAGTAAGAGGAATGTGATCCTTAAGATAATCTGGCACCTGATGCCCTTGGTGAATCCTCTGCTACATTCAAGGGAAAATGGCACACCCCGATCCTAATGGTCGAGGGACAGCAGGATGGCCACATGCTGGCATACACCCGAGGGTGACGCAAGCCATTTAATGAATACATATGCCTAGAACATGAGAAACATGCATATAAATTTCGCATACAAACCTTATCAAAATAATATAATTATATTCAGCCATCAATAAGTAATAAGTTTTCTGAAAACCCTAGCATGCCATAAAACTTCATAAAATATATATCATATGTAGTGTGCTTAGTAGTGGTATCAAAATCGTTCGAAGGTAGGTTATTCGCCCGTAGGCAGGACATATGAGTAACCACTAAATAAGCACATAAAAACATTGAATATAATATTTCCAAAGTATAAGTATATATATCTCAATGGAGCTCAGTAGCTCAAACATCATATTTAAATCACATTCATGGTATATAATCATCCATCATATATACCACAAAGAACATAAAGTCGATAAAGCATGATAATTCATAAGCGTGAAACCAATTTACTCATAATCGTTTCATAAAATGTATGCATAAAATCATGCTTTTCATGTATGCATTTCTAATAGTAAAATCATGCATTTTAGAAGGGGTCCACTCATAGATACTGACGGGATTTTAAACCGCACAAATTTAACCCTCTTTTTGACAGATGTAGTATAGATGTAAGTAGGGTATCGTTCTAGGCCGGGGATTAGGAGGGCTTGCTAAAACCTCTAAAATAATTTAAAAACGTAAAAACAAAGTTTAAAAACACTAAACTAAAATAAAAACACTTAACTAAAATAACTCAAAATAAAACTAACAAATAAACTAAAACAAATCAAAAGACTCAAAACAACTCAAGACTCTAGAAAATACAAACTAAGCTAAAAACTCGAAACACACTAAAAATGACTCAAAATAATGAAAACAATTTAAAATAAAAACTAGGAAATTAATTGGATGGAAATTAAATTAAAAGATTAAAAATAATAAAAATTAACTAAATAATAATATTTTAATGGGGGGGTTTGGTTTGGATGAAACGTAAATTAAACTTAAACTAAATTATAAAATTGACAAAAACATAAAATAAATGTGAACGGAAAGGCGACGGACTGGCTAGAGGGTTTTTCTCCACACATGACACAAATGCAACCTAAATTGATTCCCAGTTATGAATTCAACAAACGCATGAATGACAATGCTCCAAATTAATTAGGTCCGCTTAAATTAACTTTCAGATTTCCCTAAATTCATTGAATTGGACGGAATACGCATCACAACCAAATTATTCTTATCAAGTTCCCTAACTATGGAATACGCATGATAGAGAGACATATCAAAGATCATTAATTTCAATGGAAATCATAAACATCGACTAGGCATTCATAACTATGGAATACGCATGTTAATCCAACCTAGGGTTTACTAAACACAACCGTGACTAGTGATTTTTACTACTCATGAATATAAGTTCATAACGATTAGGTGAAATTCCCTTATATCCTAGCATCAAGTCTAAGTATGCAAATTAAGTGTCGACTCTCAACCCACATACATAAACAAGTTCTTAATCAAAACAGAAAAGTAAACCACATCCAAACATTTATACATTCATAACTGGAGTAAATCAAATTAAAATTACAAATATAATCATGGTTTCGAATTAACCTCTAGCCAATATAAATTTAATTACACATTATTCATAAATTAAAAATAGAAATTAAAAACTGAGTTTGGAGAGATTAAACCAAAATAGGGTGTCCAGGGTATGTGCACGGATCTCTTTTCAATTGCACCGTGAGCTTGTGCAATTGTTTCTTGCTCGCTCGCTGACTCCGAGGTTTGCTTCAATCGCCAGCTGCCAACTGGCAGCTCGTCCTTCTGCTCTGCTTATAGCTCTGACTGGAAGGCAGAGCCTTCCTTCCTTTTTTTAATTTGCTTCTCTGAGCTCCCCAGGAGCTCGATGCTCCCTCCGTCTGGCCTATTTCCTGGCTGCCCCGTCGGCAGCTCCTTCTTCCCCCCTGCTTCTCTCGCAACTCTCCCCGTGTAGCTTTCTGTCCGTGTGCCAGCTGCCAAATGGCAGCTTTGTTTTCCTTCCTGTAGCTGCTAAGGCAGCCTTCAATCCCCGAGGAAGCCCGCTGCCCTTGAGGCAGTTTTTTTTGTTCTCTCTGCTCTTACTTAGCGCTGCCTTCAAAGGCAGCTCCTTGCCCACCGAGGCTTCCTCCTTCAACGTCTGTTTTCTGACGCCAAGCAGCAGCCCCGCGCTGCTCTTCTGTATTTTCCTCCTGCTGCCTCTATAAGGCAGCTCTTATTATATTTTTTTTTTATTTTCTGCTAGCTGCTCCCTGGCAGCTCCCTTCCTCTCTGCGTTTTACTCTTCTCCTCTAATCATCACTCGCATGTTCTCTGATTTTCTGTTTATTATTTTTTATTATTTTCTTTGATGCACCGTGAGCTTTCTGCTCACCCCCCACTGCCCTGCTTTCTTTTATTTTATTCTCTCAACATGCACACCTTGCTGCCTTTCATCATTATTTTCTTTTACTCCCCCACCGAATGCCCTTATGCTAGCCAGCTATCACACACACACATATAATTAATCAATATGTATATAAATATATATAAATATATAAATATATATAAATATATAAATATATTTAAATATATAAATATATTATTTTCCAAATAATAAGTTCTAATCAACAAGTAAGATAGTTTAAACGAATTAATTACTTAACACTTCACTTATTCTATTTTTATTTTCTTAACTTGATAAATTCTTATAAAACATAAAAATAACGTAAATAGCTCAAAATATAACGAACTAACTAAGAAAAGACGAGTGAATTTGATATAAAAATGTATATAAATATGGTCCGATCAAATACCCCCACACTTAGCTTTTGCTAGTCCTCGAGCAAAACAAATAAAACCAGAAAAAGTAATAACATGAAAAACATTAGCTTCCCCCTATGTGACCCTCATAGAATTTCATTCGAAAACGCAAATCATCAAGAACCATAGCTAGCACAAAACAAACTAATCCCAGTTCATCTTCCTTATTCAAATATTAGCAGTAATCTTTAAATCATCCTTGAAGTGTAGTGTGTGAGATAGCCATGCTAATGCAATTTCAAGTTTTTATTTTTAAAATCATCATATGCAAACCAGCAACCTTCTCACGGATATGCACTCAATCACACATGTGTTTAGTTTTAATGTGTTTCGCTCAAAGAAACAAATGTGAGAGTTCTACCATAAGCTTGCATAAAAATCACTTCTCCACAATCATAATTGCAAAACTTAAATCAAGAGGACTTTTATTGGATGTAATGAGGCTTAGGGATAGGGCTATTGAAACGAAAGAATAGGAAAACACAAGTTACAAGCTACATCGCAAGCGATTCTTTTGTTGAGATTTATAAGAACTCAAACTTTCCAACAATTCTTCTAACACCTCCCATCACACCCTTAAACTGAAACTTTAGAAACTTTTTTATTTCTTCGTATACAATCTTTCTTTTTCTTTTCTTTTCTTCTCTTTTTTCTCTTTTTTTTTATTTTTTTTTATTTTTTTAAAATAAATACAAACATGAAATACCCCCACACTTATTCTTTTGCCAAACCTTCCAAGTACTTCACAAACATTTCTCAAAAGACAGTCTCAAATTGCTCGCTTGGAAAGGATAAGGAAACATGGTTTGAGGTATAAGGGTAGACATATCTGGTGATAAGAAATAAAAGGTTCAACAAAAACGGCTCAAATAGGCAATCTAATGATAATTTTTTTTTTCTTTGGGAAATATGGTTATTTGGGCCATGGTGGTAAACCTAATGCCTCTATCATTTTCAAGTTCATGCAATCAATGACAAATATTTCAAAAGATCGTTACGCAAGTTCTAGAGATGTATCTCACATAAGTTCATCACACATGAAAGAATAGGAGTGTATGAAAAATGCACACACTTTCAATAAGCTCAAAAACTCACATAGGATGTATATGGTTACTAAATTCACATATGAAGCTTTAATTCATGCTTTAGTTTCACATCAACAAGGCTATGTGCATTTGGTTTTTCAAAAATGATCAAACATGTACAATACTAACAAGAGAATTAGGAATTCACATAACACATGTTAACTAAGTTCTTGATAATCATGGTTCAAATTTAATCCAGTTATATCATTGGGTCGGGAAACTAATAAAAATCTAATTTAAAACAATAAGGAAAACAAGACAATATTTTTGGATTTTTTTTTTTCGAAAAATAAAACAAAACTAATTAAGAAAACAAAAAGCAATAACATGGAAACAAATGAAACCAGTTCAAAGTCGAAGGTACAAAAATTTTCAATTTGGTCATTTTTTTATACTCTTTACCCCCACACTTAAACTAGACATTGTCCCCAATGTCAGAAAACATTAATACGCAAATAAAAAATAAAAATAAAAATAAAAATAAAATTACTAAATGAAAAGAAACAAAATAAAACAAGGGACTGAAAACTTCCCTAATTTGCAGAAAACCAAGCGATGACCCCCAAGCGTAAAGTCTGCAATCAACTTCAAGGGTGGAAATAACCAAACGTTCCTGCAAAGAAAAGAAATAAATCAGTTAAGCACGCAAGAAAATATAGAAAATTCAAACGAAAAAAATTGAAAATGAAAATAAAAGATAATGAAAAGAACTAATAGGCGATCATTGGTCATGATCGTTGATTTTCCACAGCTTTCTTCTTGAACTGGATGGGCCTCCTTTCTTGCAAGTGCTCCTCGGCTTAGTTGAGGATGAATCAGCACGTTGTCTCCACATGCTTCAAGTAGTCCGGTCTCCACGCAGGTGTGGCATCTTCTTGAACTCTTGGATCAACCCAGACTCATCTGCTCTTGGGTGCACCTCAGACTCCTCCTGCTTCGTCTGTGAGGTACTTTTGTTTTTGAAGAAGTACCTCAACACAGGTTTATTTTTGAAGTGTGTTGGGAGGGGTCTGAGATGAGTACTCGAGAGCAAGACTAGGTAAGCAATCAGGATCTCACTTTCTCCACGTTCCTCAGATGAAGGAGAGGAGAAAGCATGATATGAGATACTTTTGCTTTTAACCTTTTTGATATGAAATACTTTTGCTCTGGATGATTTGTTTTCTGGGGTGATCCAAGGGATGAAGAACACTGAGTGACTCGAAAGGTTTCTTTGGGAAGATATTATCGGAGATGAAGAGAGGTTGAGAGGTTGAGAGGTGAGAGGGTGTGAAGGTGTGCCTTTGATGTGGAAGGCGAAGGTCGACTTTATAGAAATTTTCCTTCACAACCGGAACTGTTCCCTCACTATTTGTCGGCAGCCGGTGGATGAATGAACAGTGCCAGTTACGCGCTTTCTGACAAAGCGTCCGTAATTTCCGCAAGGCTAACGGTGCAAGTGACGAGTGACGATAAACCGGAATGATGATCTTTTGAAAACCGGGGTTCAAATCCGGGTTCGGCTCGTGGTTTTCGCAACGCTCCAAGCTGCACGTGAGAGCGACGACAAAACTGGAAAAGCTGAAGCCACGTGATTGCTGAGTCAAGCCCAGCTTTTGAGAAAGGAAACGGCTCTTTTGAGACAGGACTCCGGCATTTGAGAAAGGAGCGTCCAGCTTTTCCGATTTGCGTGAGGATGCGTCTTCACCTCTGAGGAGCGGGCGCTCTTCATTTTCTTCTTTTTATAGAGGCGCTAATTCTGCTCCACCTCACACTTGAACTCCCTTCCTCAAACACTTCTGCACTCATACTCCCTTCTGTAAACACTCATAATCTTACTCATTCCGCTCTCTTCCTGCACTTCTGCACTTTTAATCTTTCCGAACTCTTCCTGCACTCTTAAACTTAGCGAACTCTTTTCTTCCTCAACACCCTCTAAAAATGTCTTGCCCTTCCGACCGTCGCCTAAACTTGAATGTCGGGGAAGACGATGACTCGTCTTCTCCGAACAACATTTGGAATCCGTCCTTCATATCCCCCAATGGTCCTCTTACAGTCGGGGACACAATGATGAGGAATGAAATCACCGCTACGGTGATTGCCAGAAATCTGCTCACTCCAAGGGACAATAGGATGCTATCTAGGCGGTCGGACGAGCTGGCCGTTCAGGAATCTCTTGCCCTCAGCGTCCAAAGTGCAGGCTCAGTTTCAAACATGGGCCAGCGCCTGCTTGCCAGATCTCGTCAGGTGGAGTCGTTGATGGCGGAGGTGGCCAGTCTTCGGCAGGAGGTCAGAGGACTCAGGCACGAGAACAAGGAGTTGCACATGCTTGCAACTAGTTACTCGACCAGCATGAAGAGGAAGCTGGACCAGCTGCAGGAGTCGGACGGTCGGATTCAGAGCGATCATGAAAGGTTCATGGCGCTACTCCCGAGGTTTATGTTGCCTTCGTCCTCTGGAGCAGCACCAAGCGTTCCGGCTCCGGAGATTCCAACTCTGGCTCTTCGTCTTCCCGGAGCTCCGTCAACCTCTGAGGCGCCACCTAACCAAAACCAATGATTGCTATTAGTTTTTTTTCGTATTATTGTAATTTTTAATTTTTTTTTTTTTTTTTTTTCAGAATATTTTAAGCAAAATAAAATAAATGTAAATCAAAATATGTAAATTAATGCAAAAAGACTTTGTTTATCCGCACTAAAAATAAACATTGCCTTTAATTTATTTAAACTCAAACTAAATAAAAATCAACCAAATAACAAAACTAATTAAATAAAACAAAAATTTCAAAGTAAAGGCAATAAAGAAGAAGGTTAAGAAATGCAAATCTGATTGCTTGGGTTGCCTCCCAAGAAGCGCTTGATTTAACGTCTTTAGCCGGACGATTATTTCCTTAACCTCCCCTCGGCTCCAAAGCATGGAATTTATCTTTCAATGGGAGGTGATACTTGAAATGATTCGGCAATGGTCTGAATTCTAGGGTGGGTGCCTGAATCATTAAAATTAGAAATATGTTAGTATAAAATAAAATAAAAATTAAAATTGGAGAAAATGGCTTACTGTCTTTATCCGAAACAAACTCAATAACAAAAACCATATTTTTGGACATTTCTGGGATTTTGCACTTGGCCAGATTGACGATGATGGTTGTGGCCTGTCCCGTGTCATCAAACTCAATTTCTTTGGGCTTAATTGTCTGCACAGCCTCTTTGATATCTTCAACGCATTTTCTAGCCACTTCGATATCTTGAATCTCTTTTCTTGGTGTGCAAGGTTCGGGAACTTGTTTTGGTGCACCAAGAATCGAGATATCACTTTGCACCATTGGAAGAGCGTCCACAATGTCCTTTTCACTTTCTTCGTTATTTGAAAAAAATCTGCAAGGAAAAGAGACATTTAGTGGAATAATGTTAGAATGAATTTCACTTGGAACAACATTACCGAAGTTGGACAACATAGGGACTTCAGGGGTTTGAGACAAGAATTCTTCTAAACTGCCTAGGTCGTCCTCCTCCTCTTCTGCTTGCAGCGGCGATTCGTCCAAGTTCGGGCTGTGACTGGATGGTTCTAGAACAGCCTCATCCTCCATATCACCTTCCAAAGTGATGGCTTCTTCAATTTCAACTTCTGCCTTTGAATTTGCAATGGTGGAGTTGGAGAATTCACTTTGATCTTGAATCTGTGCCATGATCTCCATAATCTCCCCAACTTGCTTTTCCAATTCATCCACCTTGTTGGTCCGGTCTTGCATCTCCTGGATTCGATTTTCCACTCCCTGATTCAAAGAAGAGAGTAACTTATTAAACGTATCATTATCCAGAGATGTACCTGAATCGAATTGGGCAGATTGTTGTGGTGGCTGTAATGGTTCATATGGCCACTGATAGGACTCTTCCGAAGGCTGCAATTGTTCTTCTTTTTGTGAGCCCTGCGTTAAAGAAATTAGTCCTTCAAGAATTTCATTATAATTAACGGGCATACTTGAATTCGATTGGAATTGTTGTGGGGGATACTGTGGTGGCTGCATAGGTCTGGAATAGAACTCGTCTTGCTGCCAATATCCACTTTGTTGAAAATGTTGAGGTTCATCCCACATTTGATTTGAATAATCCCTCCAATCCGAATTGCAAGCGTTGGAATACATATTGCCCCTTGATTGACTGTGGCTTTGATATCCCCAATTATCGTCATATGCAGAAAATTGAGGATACTGATGAGCTTGATATCCTTGCCCATAGGGCACATCAAGTGTAGGGACACTTGACATTGAGGTCCGTTCGGCATTCTGCGACAATTGAGAAGTAAGATTTGCCAATTGAGCTTGAATACTAGTAAAATCCATGTCTTACTTCTCTAGTACCTAAAATTAAAGAACGAAAACTAAATCAAATATCAACAGTAAAATACACAAACACAAATAAAAACATAAACACAAATATAAAAATAAACACAAACAAAAATAAAGGGATTAGCAAAATTACTAATCCCCGGCAACGGCGCCAAAAATTTGACGGGATTTTAAACCGCACAAATTTAACCCTCTTTTTGACAGATGTAGTATAGATGTAAGTAGGGTATCGTTCTAGGCCGGGGATTAGGAGGGCTTGCTAAAACCTCTAAAATAATTTAAAAACGTAAAAACAAAGTTTAAAAACACTAAACTAAAATAAAAACACTTAACTAAAATAACTCAAAATAAAACTAACAAATAAACTAAAACAAATCAAAAGACTCAAAACAACTCAAGACTCTAGAAAATACAAACTAAGCTAAAAACTCGAAACACACTAAAAATGACTCAAAATAATGAAAACAATTTAAAATAAAAACTAGGAAATTAATTGGACGGAAATTAAATTAAAAGATTAAAAATAATAAAAATTAACTAAATAATAATATTTTAATGGGGGGGTTTGGTTTGGATGAAACGTAAATTAAACTTAACTAAATTATAAAATTGACAAAAACATAAAATAAATGTGAACGGAAAGGCGACGGACTGGCTAGAGGGTTTTTCTCCACACATGACACAAATGCAACCTAAATTGATTCCCAGTTATGAATTCAACAATCGCATGAATGACAATGCTCCAAATTAATTAGGTCCGCTTAAATTAACTTTCAGATTTCCCTAAATTCATTGAATTGGACGGAATACGCATCACAACCAAATTATTCTTATCAAGTTCCCTAACTATGGAATACGCATGATAGAGAGACATATCAAAGATCATTAATTTCAATGGAAATCATAAACATCGACTAGGCATTCATAACTATGGAATACGCATGTTAATCCAACCTAGGGTTTACTAAACACAACCGTGACTAGTGATTTTTACTACTCATGAATATAAGTTCATAACGATTAGGTGAAATTCCCTTATATCCTAGCATCAAGTCTAAGTATGCAAATTAAGTGTCGACTCTCAACCCACATACATAAACAAGTTCTTAATCAAAACAGAAAAGTAAACCACATCCAAACATTTATACATTCATAACTGGAGTAAATCAAATTAAAATTACAAATATAATCATGGTTTCGAATTAACCTCTAGCCAATATAAATTTAATTACACATTATTCATAAATTAAAAATAGAAATTAAAAACTGAGTTTGGAGAGATTAAACCAAAATAGGGTGTCCAGGGTATGTGCACGGATCTCTTTTCAATTGCACCGTGAGCTTGTGCAATTGTTTCTTGCTCGCTCGCTGACTCCGAGGTTTGCTTCAATCGCCAGCTGCCAACTGGCAGCTCGTCCTTCTGCTCTGCTTATAGCTCTGACTGGAAGGCAGAGCCTTCCTTCCTTTTTTTAATTTGCTTCTCTGAGCTCCCCAGGAGCTCGATGCTCCCTCCGTCTGGCCTATTTCCTGGCTGCCCCGTCGGCAGCTCCTTCTTCCCCCCTGCTTCTCTCGCAACTCTCCCCGTGTAGCTTTCTGTCCGTGTGCCAGCTGCCAAATGGCAGCTTTGTTTTCCTTCCTGTAGCTGCTAAGGCAGCCTTCAATCCCCGAGGAAGCCCGCTGCCCTTGAGGCAGTTTTTTTTGTTCTCTCTGCTCTTACTTAGCGCTGCCTTCAAAGGCAGCTCCTTGCCCACCGAGGCTTCCTCCTTCAACGTCTGTTTTCTGACGCCAAGCAGCAGCCCCGCGCTGCTCTTCTGTATTTTCCTCCTGCTGCCTCTATAAGGCAGCTCTTATTATATTTTTTTTTTATTTTCTGCTAGCTGCTCCCTGGCAGCTCCCTTCCTCTCTGCGTTTTACTCTTCTCCTCTAATCATCACTCGCATGTTCTCTGATTTTCTGTTTATTATTTTTTATTCTTTTCTTTGATGCACCGTGAGCTTTCTGCTCACCCCCCACTGCCCTGCTTTCTTTTATTTTATTCTCTCAACATGCACACCTTGCTGCCTTTCATCATTATTTTCTTTTACTCCCCCACCGAATGCCCTTATGCTAGCCAGCTATCACACACACACATATAATTAATCAATATGTATATAAATATATATAAATATATAAATATATATAAATATATAAATATATTTAAATATATAAATATATTTAAATATATAAATATATTATTTTCCAAATAATAAGTTCTAATCAACAAGTAAGATAGTTTAAACGAATTAATTACTTAACACTTCACTTATTCTATTTTTATTTTTTTAACTTGATAAATTCTTATAAAACATAAAAATAACGTAAATAGCTCAAAATATAACGAACTAACTAAGAAAAGACGAGTGAATTTGATATAAAAATGTATATAAATATGGTCCGATCAGATACTCCGTAGTCGAAGAGCCATGCGAAATAGAAAGGACGAAAACGCCATTAATAAATGTACTTAAGCACATAAAAGGTCCAATTAATAAAAATATACTAAAATGATTGAATTTCAAAAATGTCCAGCGCCACCACGGGGCGATGGCGCGGACGACCTCGGGTAATAAATGCACCTAAGCACATAAACATAAGAAGGACCTGGGTACCCCCATACTCCTTCACACGCCACCGTACACGCCGCCACGGAGTGATGGCCCGGATGACCATGCGCTGCCATGGTTCGATTTGGGTTGCCAGAAAAGTCATCGGCACCACCGTGGACAGCGGCACGGCATAGTTGCATTCATTAAATGGCTTGCATCACCCTCTGGTGTTAGCCAGTACATGGATATCCCGCTGTCCCTCGGATATCAGGATCGGGGCATGTCAGAAAAGATGTATGAAAAAGAGGATTAATTAGTACTTACTTTTGGCTAGAAAGGGAGCATGTCCCTTCCACAAACTTTTGTTGTAATTCCAGGCTTTTCTTTCATTCTTTCTTTACCCTAGAAGAAATCTTTATCCGATAAATTTCTCTAAAGTGGACAAACTTTATCAGAGAAATAAGTGGCCGAGCAGAATACAAGTAAGTTTGTGGGCCCGAGACAGAGCTCATCAGCTCCCCCTACAACATTGGCTCAGGAGAAACATTATCTCCCACACTTAGTATTCATAAAGTATTGTCATTGCGATGCCTGAAATACCACTTTACTTTGGTGCCAGGTATTATACATTAAACCCATGAGAAAACTTTTTCTCCTACACCCATTGAAACACATTCATCGGATATAAGAGTTCCAAATCATAAGTGAAGACATTGTACAAACGGAAGTTGATTTCTTCGCACCCTGCCCCGGTTCTTAGGGCAAGGACTTCAATACTTGCAATGTGGTGTTAGGAGAAGTTTCCCCTAATCCAAATTGTGTGTTAATTTCCAATCAATCTTAAGAAAAAGTTCTTTGGAAACATAGTAGTCAGCATGTGGGTCGGAAACACTTTTTGAATCCTTTTATCAAACTTTATGCATCGGACCTGAGCTTCTGTGATCGGACTACTTTGGCTAGCTTGGCCAAGGCATTTCTGTGTATCAGAGATCCGTTGGAATTAAATTTCTCTTGAGGTTTACCTAGTTTGGATTCCCTCTTCGAACCTACTGGCACAAAGCATGCTAGTTTGGGATAAAAGTAGTCGTACTTAAGGTCGGAGTTTAGAACCACTCTCAGAAAAGTTCCAGATCGCCATTTTGAATATTCCCTTGAATGGCGTACTTTGAATATCATAACCCACAACCTGGTTGGTTGTATAAACTTTCCGGAGGCTGGATGGTGCTTTGGACTTTAGGGTTAAGGCGCCATGTGCCCATGCCCATAGCTCACCAATTGTTACAGCACCTGTTACGGTTCAAGTCTCCTAAACTGCTAACCATTCTAGATGGACTGAGCTAAAGGAGGCTCCTTTAACAGTGTAATTTTGAACTTTTTTATACTTGCATACCTGCAAAGTGTTCAAAGTTTGGGTCATGTTTTAAATGAGTACGATAATCCCTGCATCACTAAAAATATAAAGAAAGAACACATATTTAAGACAATCCAAAATAATTCAATAATCTTCTAAGATTGCCTCCTTTAACTAATGACATTCTTTTCAAGAATGCAAAATCCTCAATCATGGTCAGTTTATAATTACAAAGAGCTTGCTCGAGTCACTCTTGAGTTAGCAGTAACGAATACAAAAGATATGTGTAGCTTTATAAACATTTGATCAAGAAGGATTAGAGGGAGCCTCTTTAACAATATCATTTTTGGTACTGTGCGTTGGTGGGTTTATTCTAGCGGCAGACATAAGGACAAGGATAGGCCTGGGCCTCTCCATCATTTTCTTTATTTTGTGTGCTTTTGCTTGTGTTTGCTAGCTTTAATTTATGTTTGTGTGCTTTCTATTGAGCATAATGTAGTTAAATCACCATTTTGCATGCTTGTTCAACTTTGATGTAGTAATCGTTTCTTTTCAGCAAAACTTATGAACAAGTTAACCCTTATGGTATTATTATCTCAATGTTGAATTATTATTTTTGTGACTCCGTTGCTTTCCTCTGATTCAAATTTTCATTCCTATACAAAAGTTAAGCCTTAAATCTTCTCTCATCGATTGTATTAATTTTAATCTAATTTATGTCACATGGCCTAGAGGTTCCTCCTAGCTTCAATTTTTGGCTCCACCACTACTTTGTTAAATAGTTAATTTTGAAGACAATCTACAACCATCATGTGACTGCTTCATTAAATACCTAAATATGAAGATAAACTAGGAGCTTCTAAATTTAGACCTATACCCTTCTCGTGTTGTTTATATTATATCATACTCCCTTCATTTCTTAACCCAAGCAAATAATTTAGACCTATTCAAGGACGCTGCCAAAAAGATGGGGATTCTTGACAGCATTAACAAAATGAAGACAACCATCCACACCTTCAGTGGGGCATTGGTGCGATCTCTGAAAACAGTGAATCTAGCAGTCAAAGTAGAACCCTCTAACCACCTAGTAACTTTCCACAAAATGGATTGCCCAACTCCCCACAACGTCATCCTCGACCGGAATTGGTTACATAAGATGAAGGTTGTTCCGTCAAGTTACCACCAATTACTCAGTTACTCGACTCCCAGAGGAGTAAAAGAATTTAAAAAAAAAGATCAACCAGCGGCGCGTTGATGTGATGTCGAAAGAAAAAATTTGATTAGAAAAGGAGAATAAAGCTTCAGCACTTTCATGGACGAATCAGATAGCAATCACAGTCAGGGCATCAGTAAACGAGTTACAAAGAACTTAATCTGGATCTTGACCCCTAAGATGACAGTATACTGGAATCAAAGGCAAACCAAGATGCCGTATATATCACCCTCGATCCCGACAATTCAAAGAAAGCCAATATCTGCTCAAAGCTGACCGACCGAGAGAAAAAAAACTATTCACCACTTCCTACGAGCTAACAAACACCTAAACCCAACTTCTAGACCAATTATTTAGCATAAAAGGAATCACAAAATAGAGTATAGTAAGATCATAGAGGTAGAGATAAACAAACTCAATGACGCCCAGTTCATCGTCGAAGTCCACCACTCAGACTAGCTAGCAAATGTTGTGCTAGTACAAAAGAAGAATGGAAAGTGAAGAGTATACATGGGTTTGATGGACTTGAACAAAGCTTGCCCAAAGGATCCATGTCAATTTCCATGGATTAACCTATAAGTAGATTCAAGTGTGAGACACGAACTCTTAAGTTTCATGGATGCTTACTCCAGATACAACTAGATAAAGATGTACGAGCCGGACATGGAAGCAACGACAAGGTACGTACCGCTACAAAGTCATGCCCTTCTAACTTAAGAATGCTGGGGTAACATTCCAACAACTCGTCAACCAAATCTTTAAGGACAAGATCGAAGACATAATGAAAGTCTATGTGAATGACATGGTTGTCAAGAGCAAAGAGAAGAAAGACTATACAACACATCTCCAAGAGTCATTTAACCTGCTCCGGAAATACAAGCATGAAGTTGAATCCAAAAACTGTACGTTCGGAGTACATCAGGCAAATTCTTGGGTTACATGGTTACTAAGCGTGGAATTGAGGCTAACCCAAACCAAATCAAGGCCATCATAAAGATGAGATCACTTTGAACCATGAAGGAAATGCAAAGCCTAACAAGGTGAGCGGCACAGCCCTAAGCAGATTCCTTTCACAATAATGCAAATCGTTCTTTATGACGATAAAGAAAAGCAAAGGATCTACTCCGGACAAATGAATGCAAAGAAGCCTTCATGGATTGTTGATGTCCAAATCAGTTGATGGAGAAGACCAGTACTTTTATTTGGCTGTGCATTAAATGCAATTCTGATCTAAGAATACTCAGGGAGAAAAAATAGGTATACTACATATCAAAAGCTCTCCTCAAACTAGAGACGAGATGTCAGAAAATAGAAAAAATCATCTTGGCACTAGTAACGATAGCCAGAAAACTCTGACCGTATTTCTAGTTGTGTATAGTGGTCTACATGACGGATCATTTGCCCTTTTGCAAGGCCCTGACACCTCGTCTAAGGTCACTAAATGGGCTATCGAACAAGGGCAACATGCACTACAAGCGGCTTGATTCCCTTCTTGGGATATATAGGCACTCATCTCCGGACCCAAATGCAACAGTGCCGTTTGTGCGAAGACAAGTCCATGGAGAACTCTTCTCCTCACGCCCCACCATAGGCTTATCGACAAAAGTGATCCTTGGTGTAATTCTTACATCATATCATTTTTTTTTTCTTCTTAGAACCACACTAGTGATTTGATTCTTCATCCTAGATATATGTAGGCAATCCTTTTTGGATTCAATCACACCCCCTTATCAGTCTAATTCTACTTTGGATCATGAATAAAGAAAAGTTATTTGTCTAAATGTCTATTCTTTCTTTTCCTTGTGATGTAGGAGAGTACCCTACTCATTCCAAACAGGGCACAAACTTTAACAACTTTGCACGAATGCAAGTCTAACAAAGTTCAAAGTAACAATGTCAGATGAGTCTCTCTTAGACCAGTGCATCTTGAATGGTTAGCAGCTTGGTAGACTTGTACAGTAATAAGGGTAGTAACAATAGGCACGCTACATGAATAGGCACGTGGGGCCCTGACCTGGAAGTTCAATACACCATATGGCCTCCGGAAAGTTTATGCAACTAGCAAGGTTGTGGGTTATAACATTCAAATCCAAGCTCTACACCATTTAAGGGAATAGTAAAAAAGGCGATCCAGAATTCATCTGAGGGTAGCTCTGAACTTCAACCCCGAGTACAACTATTTCTACCCCAAACCAGCATACTAAGCCAAGTATGTCATGTGACATTGTATGTCAGCAGGTTCAAATAGGGCATCCAGACTAGGTAATCCCTAGGAGGAATTTTATTCCAACAAAGCTCCGTGATACGCGGAAATTCTTTGATTAATTTCAAACTATTTCACTCTTTACATGTGTTTGTTATGCTTGATCACCATATTCATGCCTTGTATTGAGTTTGTTACATAGGTAAATTTAGATGACCAAGTCTTGTGCCTATGCCAAGTGATAAAAGAAATATTGCCAAGTTCTTGAAATTAATCAACATGAAGAAGCAGAATAGATACCATGTTCTAGGCCTTGTGTGTTTTATTGATTTTCATTGTATTATGCTTTCTCGAGGTGCAACTTAGTAAATACCATGCTAAATACTTCTAGAATGAAAAGAGTTAGAATAGATACCATGCCTAATTTGTCGCCTAGGGAATCAATAGCTTAAAGAGTAGGTATCATGCCTTAGTTTAACAAACATGAGCATCTCAATATGTCTTATAACATTATGCATTTCGTTACTTTAGGAAGGTGATTAGTGGTGGATACAGAAACCCTAACCCTTTTTCTCGTTGTTCTAAATCTTATTCCAAATCCATTTTCTTTTAATTATTTAATTTTTCTCTTTTTATATTTTTATATTTTTATATTTTCAATTTCAAATCATCGCCCATCTATTCCGTTAAATCTCTTTGTGCATATTTGTTAGTTTTGTGAATAAACTATTTTAAGTTCTTAGGAATCATAATCTAGATACCTATTAGTGCAATTTTAGTGGGAATGATCTCGTATTTGGTTTCTATATTATGTGTTTGATTTGGTGCACTAGTGAGTTTAAAATGTGTAATTAGTAGCTTAATATTTAGGTTACTAATTGCATAACACCCTCACCACTATAATTTCATATAGTGATACTTTACATCAATGTGTTCTTCTTAAGAACTACCAATTCCTAAAAGATGGAGAACTTATTATCATAAAACACATTGGCATACTACCTAGGAATACAATATGGATATATATCAATCAAAAACATATTGCGGAGAACTTACGGCCCACATTATTACACAATTTTGTTTCTTAATTAGTTAACAAGCGATGATTATGTTTTTAATCAAAATTTCATGCAAAAATGCACTATATGAAAAAAACACATATATGACGGAATTTTAAACCGCACAAATTTAACCCTCTTTTTGACAGTTGTAGTAATGATGTAAGTAGGGTATCGTTCTAGGCCGGGGATTAGGAGGGATTGCTAATCACTCTAAAATTAATTTAAAAACGTAAAAATAAAGTTTAAACACGAAACTAAAATAAAAACACTTAACTAAAAACACTATGGAATACGCATGTTAATCCAACCTAGGGTTTACTAAACACAATCGTGACTAGCGATTTTTACTACTCATGAATATAAGTTCATAACGATTAGGTGAAATTCCCTTATATCCTAGCATCAAGTCTAAGCATGCAAATTAAGTATCGACCCTTAACCCACATACATAAACAAGTTATTAATCAAATCAGAATAGTAAACCACATCCAAACATTCATAAATTCATAACTGGAGTAAATCAAATCATAATAAACATATATCCATGGTTTCAAATTCCCCTCTAACTAAACAGAATTTAGTTACACATGTTTAACATAATTTAAAAGGTAAATTAAATTAAACATGAGTTTAAGAAAAATAAAACCAAATAAGATTAGTGCTCTCTGTCCGTGGGCTGTGCTCTCTCTGCACATTTTTTCTCCTGGCAGCCTTCCTTCCAATTGGGCCGCTGCATGATGCGTAAGAGGCAGCTCGCTTTGACTCCTTCACGCTGGACTGGGCCGCTGCCCTTCACCGCAGCAATCTCCAAACTGGGCCGCTCCTGGCTGACTTGCTCGCTTGCTGCCTTGCAGCGTTGCTCCTCAAAGGGGAGCTTCAGTTTTCTGCCTTAGCCGCTCCGCAGCCCACAGAAGGCTGCCTAAGGAGCTCTCTGATTTGCGCTGCTGCTCCCCGTGAGCCTTCTAGGCAGCTTTGGTCTACCTCTCCGAGCTCTCTCCCTAGCCAAATAGGGCGCTCCCCTCCTGCGCTGCCTTTTCCAGGTGCAGCTAGCGCCACCGCACTCTCCCCCTAGCAGCCTTCTTGCTGCTCGTTTCCTTCTGTTTCCGCCTGACTTGCTGCCAAGCTCCCCCTGGAGCTCTCTCTCGCCCCTCCTCTATATTTCTCTCAGCTTTTCAGCCTTCCCCTCTCCTCAGCTGCCTAATGGCAGCTCACCTCTTCTGTTTATTTTTCTGCTTGGATTTCTCCCCTCCGAAATGGCTCCCTCAAGACTTGGTGTTTTTGCCAGCTGCCTTGCATGTTTCTTTCTTGGATGCCATCCATCTGTTTTCATCATAACTTCCCGTGCAATGCCATCATTTGGCTGCTTTCGGTGGACTCCCCCCACATGCTTCTGTTTTCCACCTGTAATCACACACACACATTATATAAAAATATATAAATAAATATATATATATAAATAAATATATATAAATAAAGAAAAATATAAATATATATATATATATATATTATTTTCTAAATGATAAGTATAATTCAACAGACAAGATAGTTTAGAAGAAATTAATTACTTAACACTTCACTTATTCTATTTTTATTTTCTTAGCTAGATAAATTCTAATAAAACATAAAAATAACGTAAATAGCTCAAAATATAACGAACTAACTAAGAAAAGACGAGTGAATTTGATATAAAAATATATATAAATATGATCCGATCAAATACCCCCACACTTAGCTTTTGCTAGTCCTCGAGCAAAACAAAGAAAACATGAACAAGTAATAACATGAAAAACATTAGCTTCTCCCTATGTGACCCTCATAGAATTTCATTCGAGAACACAAATCAGCAAGAACCATAGCTAGCACCAAACAAGCTAATCCAAGCTCATCTTCCTTATTCAAATATTAGCAGTAATGTTTGAATCATCCTTGAAGTGTAGTGTGTGAGATAGCCATGCCAATGCAATTTCAAGTTTTTATTTTTAAAATCACCATATGCAAACCAGCAACCTTCTCACAGTATATGCACTCAATCACACATGTGTTTAGTTTTAATGTATTTCGCTCAAAGAAACAAATGTGAAAGTTCTACCATAAGCTTGCATAAAAATCACTTCTCCACAATCATAATTGCAAAACTTAAATCAAGAGGATTTTTATTGGATGTAATGAGGCTTAGGGATAGGGCTATTGAAACGAAAGAATAGGAAAACACAAGTTCCAAGCTACATCGCAAGCGATTCTTTTGTTGAGATTTATAAGAACTCAGCTCTCCAACGATTCTTTTAACACCTCCAATCACACCCTCAAACTGAAACTTTAAACTTTTTATTTTCTTTGAAGACAATCTTTCTTTTTCTTTTCTTTTCTTCTCTTTTCTCATTTTTTTTTTTATAAATACAAATATGAAATACCCCCACACTTATTCTTTTGCCAAACTCATTCCAAGTACTTCACAAACATTTCTCATAAGACAATCTCAAATTGCTCGCTTGGAAAGGGTAAGGAAACATGTTTTGAGGTATAAGGGTAGACATATCTGGTGATAAGAAATAAAAGGCTCAACAAATACGGCTCAAATTGGCAATCTAATGATATCATTTTTCTTTGGGAAATAAGGTTATTTGGGCCATGGTGGTGAACCTAATGCCTCTATCATTTTCAAGTTCATGCAATTAATGACAAATATTTCGAAAGATCGTTACGCAAGTTCTAGAGATGCATCTCACATAAGTTCATCACACATGAAAGAATAGTAGTGTATGAAAAATGCACACACTTTCAATAGGCTCAAAAACTCACATATGATGTATATGGTCACTAAATTCACATATTAAGCTTTAATTCATGCTTTAGTTTCACATCAACAAGGCTATGTGCAATTGGTTTTTCAAAGATGATCAAACATGTACAATACTAACAAGAGAATAAGGAATTTCATACAACACATGGTAACTAAGTTCTTGATAATCATGGTTCAAATTTAATCCAATTATATCATTGGGTCGGGAAACTAACAAAAATCTAATTCAAAATAATAAAGAAAACAAGACAATATTTTTTTGATTTTTTAAAAATTTTTCGAAAAAATTTAAATAAAACAAAACTAATTAAGAAAACAAAAAGCAATAACATGGAAACAAATGAACTAGTTCAAAGTCGAAGGTACAAAAATTTTCAATTTGGTCATTTTTTATACTCTTGATACCCCCACACTTAAACTAGACATTGTCCCCAATGTCAGAAAACATTAATAAAGAAAAAAAAATATAAAAAAAATAATAAAAATAAAATTACTAAATGAAAGAACAAAATAAAGCAAAAGGGCTGAAAACTTCCCTAATTTGCAGAAAACCAAGCGATGACCCCCAAGCGTAAATTTTGCAATCAAATTCAAGGGAGAAAATAACCAAACGTTCCTGCAAAGAAAAGAAATAAGTTAGTTAAGCACGCAAGAAAATATAGAAAAATCAAACGAAAAATTGAAAATGAAAATAAAAGATAACGAAAAGAACTAATAGGTGATCATTGGTCGCTTGTTGATTTTCCACAGCTTTCTTCTTGAACTGGATGGGCCTCCGTTCTTGCAAGTGCTCCTTAGCTTAGTAGAGGATGAATCAGCACGTTGTCTCCACATGCTTCAAGTAGTTCGGTCTCCACGCAGGTGTGGCATCTTCTTGAACTCTTGGATCATCTCACCCTCCGCCTTCATCAGGATGCACCTCAGACTCCTCCTGCTTCGTCTGTGAGGTACTTTTGTTTTTGAAGAAGTACCTCAACACAGGTTTATTTTTTGAAGTGTGTTGGGAGGGGTCTGAGATGAGTACTCGAGAGCAAGACTAGGTAAGCAATCAGGATCTCACTTTCTCCACGTTCCTCAGATGAAGGTGAGGAGAAAGCGTGATATGAGATACTTTTGCTTTTAACCTTTTTGATATGAAATACTTTTGCTCTGGAAGGTTTGTTTTCTGGGGTGATCCAAGGGATGAAGAACACTGAGTAACTCGAAAGCTTTCTTTGGGAAGACATTATCGGAGATGAAGAGAGGTTGAGAGGTGGAAAGGGTGTGAAGGTGTGCCTTTGCTGTGGAAGGCGAATGTCGAGACTTATAGAAATTTTTCTTCCTCAACCGGAACTATTCCCTCACTATTTGTCGGCAGCCGGTGGATGGATGAACAGTGCCCGTTACGCGCTTTCTGACAAAGCGTCCGTAATTTCTGCGAAGCTGACTGCGCATGCGACGAGTGACGACAAACTGGAATGATGATCTTTTGAAAACCGGGGTTCAAATCCGGGTCCGGCTCGTGGTTTTAGCAACGCTCCAAGCTGCACGTGATGAGTCACGACAAAATTGGAAAAACAGAACGCCTCGTGATGCCTGAGTCACGTCCAGCTTTTGATAAAGGATTCCGGCATTTGAGAAAGGTGTCTGGCTCATTCGAATTGCGCGAGGACGCGTCTTCAACCTCAGAGGAGTGCCTCTCTTTGATTTGCTTCTTTTTATAGAGGCGCTAATTCTGCTTCACATCACACTTGAACTCCCTTCCTCAAACACTCCCTTCTGTAAACACACATAATCTTTCCGAACTCTTCCTGCACTTCTGCACTCTTATTCCTTCCGAACTCTTCCTGCACTCTTAATCTTTCAGAACTCTTTTCTTCCCCAACCCCCTCTAAAAATGTCTTGCCTTTCCGACCGTTGCCTAAACTTGAATGTCGGGGAAGACGATGACTCATCTTCTCCGAACAACATTTGGAATCCGTCCTTCATATCCCCCAATGGTCCTCTTACAGTCGGGGACAAAATGATGAGGAATGAAATCACCGCTACGGTGATTGCCAGAAATCTGCTCACTCCAAGGGACAATAGGATGCTATCTAGGCGGTCGGACGAGCTGGCCGTTCAGGAATCTCTTGCCCTCAACGTCCAAAGTGCAGGCTCAGTTTCAAACATGGGCCAGCGCCTGCTTGCCCGGTCTCGTCAAGTGGAGTCGCTGATGGCAGAGGTGGCCAGTCTTCGGCAATAAGTCAGAGGACTCAGGCACGAGAACAAGGAGTTGCACATGCTTGCAACTAGTTACTCGACCAGCATGAAGAGGAAGCTGGACCAGCTGCAGGAGTCGGACGGTCGGATCCAGAGTGATCATGAAAGGTTCATGGCGCTACTCCCGAGGTTTATGTTGCCTTCGTCCTCTGGAGCAGCACCAAGCGTTCCGGCTCCGGAGATTCCAACTCTGGCTCTTCGTCTGCCCGGAGCTCCGTCGACCTCTGAGGCGCCACCTAACCAATAACCAATGATTGCTATTAGTTTTTCGTATTATTGTAATTCTTTTTTTTTAAGTTTTTTTTTTTTTTTTTTTTTAGGTTTATTTTAAGCAAAATAAAATAAATGTAAATCAAAATATGTAAATTTTAATTTTAATTTTTTTTTTTTAAAGTTTATTTTAAGCAATATAAAATATGTAAATTAATGCAAAAAGACTTTGTTTATCCGCACTAAAAATAAACATTGCCCTTAATTTATTTAAACGCAAACTAAACAAAAATCAACCAAATAAAACAACTAACTAAACAAATCAAAAATTGTAAAGTAAAGGAAAAGAAAGGTGTAAGAAAGCAAATCTGATTGCTTGGGTTGCCTCCCAAGAAGCGCTTGATTTAACGTCTTTAGCCGGACGAATCTTTCCATTAACCTCCCCTCATCTCCAAAGCATGGAATTTATCTTTTAATGGGAGGTGATACTTGAAATGATTCGGCAGTGGTCTGAATTCTAAGGTGGGTGCCTGAATCATCAAAATTAGAGACATGTTAGTATAAAATAAAATTAAAATTAAAATTGGAGAAGATTGCTTACTGTCTTTCTCCGACACAAACTCAATTACAAACACTACGCCCTTGAACATTTCCGGGATTTTGCACTTGGCCAGATTGACGATGATGGTTGTGGCATGTCCCGTGTCATCAAACTCAACTTCTCGGGCCTTTGTTTCCACAATTACATCCTCTTGGATGCATTCTTGAAAGTCTCCAGCCACTTCATTCTCTTGAATCCTTCTTCTTGGTGTGCAAGGTTCTTTGAACGTTTCAGCAAAATCTGGAACTTGATTTATTGCACCAAGAATCGGGATATCACTTTGGATCTCAGGAAGAACTTCCACAATCTGCCCCATTTGATTATTCAATTCTCCCATCTCTTTGGTTTGATTTTCTACTTCCTGGTTCAAAGAGATGAGTAATTGAATAATATTATCATTATTCACAGATGTACCTGAATTGAATTGGGCAGATTGTTGTGGTGGCTGTGGTGGCTCATATGGCCACTGATAGAACTCTTCCGATGACGGCAATTGTTCTTTTTTTTGCGAGCCCTGCGTCAAAGAAATTAGTCCTTCAAGAATTTCATTATAATTTACGGGCATACTTGAATTCGATTGGAATTGTTGTGGGGGATGCTGTGGTGGCTGCATAGGTCTGGAATAGAACTCGTCTTGCTGCCAATATCCACTTTGTTGAAATTGCTGAGATTCATCCCACATCTGATCTGAATAATCTCTCCAATTCGAATTGCAAGCGTTGGAAAACATGTTGCCCCTTGATTGGCTGTGACCTTGATATCCCCAATCATCTTCATATGCAGAAAATTGAGGATACTGATGAGTTTGATATCCTTGCCCATAAGGCACATCAAATGTCGGGACATTTGGCATTGTGGTCCGTTCGGCATTATTAGTCAATTGAGCAATGAGCTGCGCCAATTGAGCTTGAATACTAGCAAAATCCATGACTTGCTCCAATTATACCTAAAATCAAAGAAAGAAAAATAAATCAAATACCAAAAGTAAAATACACAAACACAAATATAAACATAAACACAAACCAAAAATAAAGGGATTAGCAAAGTTACTAATCCCCGGCAACGGCGCCAAAAATTTGACGGGATTTTAAACCGCACAAATTTAACCCTCTTTTTGACAGTTGTAGTAATGATGTAAGTAGGGTATCGTTCTAGGCCGGGGATTAGGAGGGATTGCTAATCACTCTAAAATTAATTTAAAAACGTAAAAACAAAGTTTAAACACGAAACTAAAATAAAAACACTTAACTAAAATAACTCAAAATAAAACTAACAAATAAACTAAAACAAATCAAAAGACTCAAAATAATTCAAGACTCTAGAAAACACAAACTAAAATGATTTCTAACAAATCTAACACTTTAAAATAAATGGGGGATTTATTTTTGTGAAATTTAATTTAAAACATAAACTTAAAAATAAACTTCAAAGAAAATATATTTTGATGAAATAAAATGATGGGAGGTTAGTTAGAGGGGTCCTTATCCACACATGAACATATGCATATAATTTGATTTCCAGTTATGAATTCAACAAACGAATGAATGACAATGTTCCAAGTTAATTAGGTCCGCTTAAATTAACTTTCAGATTTCCCTAAATTCATTGAATTGGACGGGATACGCATCACAACCAAATTATTCTTATCAAGTTCCCTAACTATGGAATACGCATGATAGAGAGACATATCAAAGATCATTAAGTTTAATGGAAATCATAAACATCGACTAGGCATTCATAACTATGGAATACGCATGTTAATCCAACCTAGGGTTTACTAAACACAATCGTGACTAGCTATTTTTATTACTCATGAATATAAATTCATAACGATTAGGTGAAATTCCCTTATATCCTAGCATCAAGTCTAAGCATGCAAATTAAGTATCGACCCTTAACCCACATACATAAACAAGTTATTAATCAAATCAGAATAGTAAACCACATCCAAACATTCATAAATTCATAACTGGAGTAAATCAAATCATAATAAACATATATCCATGGTTTCAAATTCCCCTCTAACTAAACAGAATTTAGTTACACATGTTTAACATAATTTAAAAGGTAAATTAAATTAAACATGAGTTTAAGAAAAATAAAACCAAATAAGATTAGTGCTCTCTGTCCGTGGGCTGTGCTCTCTCTGCACATTTTTTCTCCTGGCAGCCTTCCTTCCAATTGGGCCGCTGCACGATGCGTAAGAGGCAGCTCGCTTTGACTCCTTCACGCTGGACTGGGCCGCTGCCCTTCACCGCAGCAATCTCCAAACTGGGCCGCTCCTGGCTGACTTGCTCGCTTGCTGCCTTGCAGCGTTGCTCCTCAAAGGGGAGCTTCAGTTTTCTGCCTTAGCCGCTCCGCAGCCCACAGAAGGCTGCCTAAGGAGCTCTCTGATTTGCGCTGCTGCTCCCCGTGAGCCTTCTAGGCAGCTTTGGTCTACCTCTCCGAGCTCTCTCCCTAGCCAAATAGGGCGCTCCCCTCCTGCGCTGCCTTTTCCAGGTGCAGCTAGCGCCACCGCACTCTCCCCCTAGCAGCCTTCTTGCTGCTCGTTTCCTTCTGTTTCCGCCTGACTTGCTGCCAAGCTCCCCCTGGAGCTCTCTCTCGCCCCTCCTCTATATTTCTCTCGGCTTTTCAGCCTTCCCCTCTCCTCAGCTGCCTAATGGCAGCTCACCTCTTCTGTTTATTTTTCTGCTTGGATTTCTCCCCTCCGAAATGGCTCCCTCAAGACTTGGTGTTTTTGCCAGCTGCCTTGCATGTTTCTTTCTTGGATGCCATCCATCTGTTTTCATCATAACTTCCCGTGCAATGCCATCATTTGGCTGCTTTCGGTGGACTCCCCCCACATGCTTCTGTTTTCCACCTGTAATCACACACACACATTATATAAAAATATATAAATAAATATATATATATAAATAAATATATATATAAATAAATAAAAATATAAATATATATATATATATATATATTATTTTCTAAATGATAAGTATAATTCAACAGACAAAATAGTTTAGAAGAATTTAATTACTTAACACTTCACTTATTCTATTTTTATTTTCTTAGCTAGATAAATTCTAATAAAACATAAAAATAACGTAAATAGCTCAAAATATAACGAACTAACTAAGAAAAGACGAGTGAATTTGATATAAAAATATATATAAATATGATCCGATCAATATAATAGGGAAAACAACACATATAATTATTACTTAATTCAATAAATTTCATATCTTGAGCTCTTGCTAGCCTCTTGACTTCTTGTCAACGTGCTTTTGTTTTCAAAAAGAGGACCAAATGGTGGCTTCGCTATGGCAGTCCACTCTTTCGGGGGCCAAGAAGACTCATAGAGGCATTCAGCCTTTCCTAAACACCATTCACCAACGTCAGGAATCGAACTCAAGACGTGCTATGTGGAATACGGGCCTAGAATTCGTGCCCAACCACTGGCCCATCTTGTAGTGGTTCTTAATTAAATACTTAAGCGATCATCAGTGAAGATGAACATTGCACCCTCGTGGTGGTTCTTGTCAATGTGCTTAATTAAAACATAATCCACTTCTTTGATTAAAAACATAAACTAAAACAAAGTTTGTTTGGGTCCCCCACAGAAATCCGAAACAATGTTTCCATTGGGTCTCACATTAATTGATTAATCTCTTCAAGATTGAAAACTTTAATTACCGTTCATATATTGTAGACAAATTCCTTTTTATTTTTTTTTCCCACTGTCCTAATTATTTCTAGTAGAACCTAGTAGCACATCACTAGCCATATCATTTTCATGATCACAAATTATATCTCCCACTTGATCATTGACAATATATTGGTTTTCAACCATATCTTGGTCTTCAGTGAAATTTTGTGCCTTCGTGGCTTTTCTTTGATACATGATTTACATATAACATAAGTAGGTTGATATCAGTATGGGAATTGTATCCTCTCATGAACAAGAGTCAAATCATCTCTTAGTATAACCCCGACCCTGTATAATTCTCCCACTTTGTATAACCCCGACCCTGAATGATACAGTGCATGAAAGGGAAATTCATTGAGCTCTCATATTTAGATGGCTGATTTATATTATATTTCATCTCTTAGTCATTTGTATTTTTGGTAAGTTGTGTTTTAATTATGTATTTGCGTTGGGACTTGATGATTATTTATGAAGTTATAGTGGACTAAGAAGTTGTGTTAGTATTTAATTAGGCAGCTAGCTAGGTTTTTCAAAAAGGCTAGAATTCTAAAGGTTGGGGATAGATTATGTATTTGAATGAATTTGTGAATAGAGCCTGGCTTTCATGTGACATCCCACATCGCTCAAGGGAGTGATACTTAAATGTATATTCCCTTCCCTACCTAGCACGAAGCTTTTTGGGAGCTCACTAGTTTCGGGTTCCATCAGAACTCCGAAGTTAAGCGAGTAGCGCATGAGAACACCATGAGGATGTAGTCGGGGCCCAAAGGGGACAATATCGTGCTACGGTGGAGGTCGGGCCCGGGATGTGGTGGACCCCGGGCCTGGATGTGACAATTTGGTATCAGAGCCAAACCCTGGCCATGGTGTGCCGACGAGGACGTCGGGCCCCCAAGTGGGGTGGATTGTGACATCCCACATCACCCAGGGGAGTGATACTTAAATGTATATTCCCATCCCTACCTAGCACTAGGCCTTTTGGGAGCTCACTGGCTTCGGGTTCCATCAAAACTCTGAAGTTAAGCGAGTAGCGCGCGAGAGCATTCCCATGATGGGTGACCCACTGAGAAGTTCTCGTGTGAGTTCCTAGAAATAAAACCGTGAGGACGTAGTCGGGGCCCAAAGTGGACAATATCGTGCTACGGTGGAGGTCGGGCTTGGGATGTGACATTTCATCTTAGTCTTCTTCTTTAATGTTGGTCTAATTGATTCTCTACCCTCATCTTTTCCCGCATCACCGAGATCCTTCAATGTGTCTCTCACTTTAAATTGTATACAAAGTTTTCTCAGGGATTAGAAGATATGTGGTCCCTCTTTTCATGTGCAATGATCAATTTTCATATGCAATGCCAAGGTTCTAAAAGATGCTAGGTGCAAATCGAGCGGTGAGCTGGGACCTAGTGCCTAGGTGGCTACGCAGGGGCCTAGCCAAATTTAAATAAATTTATTACATATCTTATAAATAAGTGCATATCTTATCCGTGACTTTTCTTTGATACATTATTTAAGAGATTTAACTCATGTATTTATGCATTTAATGTCCCACAAATTATGAAATTTAAACAAATTCAAATAATTTTTTTAAAAGATAATAAATATTAGATTAATATTGTTCTTCACAATATTATAGAAAGAAAATAATGTACCCACATAATTATTAACTTTTTTTTTAAATAACTTGACACACCCATACCCGAAAGTAGGGCATGCTGGCCGTCACGTGAGTGTGGCGTAGCCATGTGCGCTGTGCGGAAGCGAAGATCGATAACGAAGTACGAATAAGTTTAAACCGAAATCTAGCAACCTAAATAGGGATGTGTGCTAGAGATATTACCATACTTATACATATTCAGAGCGTACTAAGTCAGTGCAGTCAAGCATGAATAAAAGAGTTTAATTACACCATCGGTGCCCTACATATGTCAAATCTGTCAGAAAGCCCGAAGGATCCTTGATGTGCCCAACTCGGAATTCAAGCTATCTAGAACCTGGAGGGGCGAAAAACAAAGGGAGTGGGTCAGCAAAAACAAATCCTTTTCAAAATCATTATTTTCTCAAAATTCTAGCCCCTCTCCGTAAAACCTATATAATTCCCAGAAAATAATACGTACATATATATCTCAATCTTTCTCAGCATAAAACGTTTTCAAAGTATCTCAAATATATGTCGTGCAATGCATTTCAAGGCCATCTGAATCTCATAAACAATGCCATACTATGCATTATCATAATCATATCGCTATTATATATCATCTCAGCCCTCAGCTGTAATATAGCTCATAACATCTCTCGATCTCATCATCATATATATACACTGCACATACATCAATATCATCATCATATCATCATCATTATCAGCGTTGTATCAATAATAAATGCTCTAGTGCTACAATCACGTGAAGACTGTGCGAATGAACGCGGGTCACCTACATGTCGTACCCACTCAAAAGTGGTCTATACGACAAGACTGTGCACCTAACTTGGATCCAAGGCGAGCATGCGGTGCGGGAGGTGAACGACACGTGAAAGACTGTGCCCCTATCTCTGGGCGTGAGCACTAACAATATGTGCAGGTCTATGAGCTAACATATCATATCATATCTCATCGTTTCACATCATATCTCATCACTGTTCGTTCTCAACTATGCATGTACCTACCTGGTACTTACCTGGCGTCCTCGGCACCAATATATGCATGAAATGTATAATTAAATACTCATGCATCAAAATCAAGTCATATGCATATCTTAAAAACGTACTTTGCATTTAAAATGTGATTCTGGGAAAATCATTATGTATATATAGGTTATACGGAAAATAATACTGCCCACTCACTGATAAATCGCTGGATCGTAACCCCCGCGTCGGGCCTGGCTACGGTCGTCCTCAGAATACGTTTCACCTATATGAGAAATTACTAAAAATACGTCATTTAAGCACATACACGCAAATACGGAAATAACTTCTCATACGTAGCTCAATTTTGGCATACGAATATACCAACGCGACCTACTCGACGTCACGAGCGTCGCTATATTTTTTAAATAATTTTTGGGCTTGGCACGCGCCTGACGTGGCACGGGTGCACGCGCCCCCCACACGCTCATCTTCAACCTATCGACGCCGGCGCTGGCGCCGATCGCCGGAAACCTGCAACCCATGATTTCTCACTCGTTTCTCAACCGTTTTGTCCCATTTTTCTTCCTACGTGCTCAAAATTAAGAGTAGAACAAGTCTATACCTTCAAAAACTTCGAAAACCAACTGAAATCTTGTCGGGAAATCCTCCAAAACCGGCCACCTTCGTTCTCGTCGATCCCGGCATCAAAGCTTAGCAAACGAACGTCTCCGAGCCTCTAAAGACCATAACAAAGCTCGTGGTGATCTTGGATTCCCCTAAAAATCAACATATGAAAATTTGATGAATAGTGCCCATTTTGGACCTCGAGTTTTCAACGTGAAAATGAGAGATTTCCGACCTGAAATCGATACCACTGAGTTCGTATGGCCTCCAGGAGTTCAATAGTGCCCTTGGTTTGCTCGATCAGTGAAGTTTTGGCCTCTTTTGGCCTTGTCCGTACGAGTATGGCGAGAAAGAGAGAGAGTCGAGAGTGAAGAGAGAGAGAGAAGGCTACGGGAATGGGAGAGGCAGGATAGGTCAGTGCATGTGTGTGTCATAACTCCCAATCAGATCAAGGGATCCTAAAGGATCTGATTGGCCCCAATAATTGAGGGTATGCAATAATTGGTCCATTTCACACACACACATCCGCACGTACACAACCCCGAAAGGGTAATTTTGTCAAAACACATCTTAAATTAAAATACGTCGGGACGGGTTGTTACATAACTATTGATATATTTTAAAACATAAAATAAATACATATAATTACCGTGGGTACATTTAGCAAAATTAAAAATGGGTACAAATAAATTTTAAAATATGGGTACAAAGGGCACAAAAAAAAAATTAATAAATGGGTACAAATAAATTTAAAAATATGGGTACAAAGGGCACCAAAAAATAATAATAAATGGGTACAAATTAAAACTGAAAAGAAAATTGGTACAAATTAAAAAGGGGTTGCAAATCAAAAATAGGTACAAACTAAAAATAAAAATATATGATAAAAAAAATTTAGTCATAAATAGGTAATATTTCTAACAATAAATGAATATTCCTTCAAAAAAACACTAAATGAATTTACATAGAAATAAAAAATATTTTTATTATTAAAATAATTAATGACGTTTATTAATATCTAAGTACCTTGATCAAAATTTAAAAATAAATGAAATTTTAATCAATAGAGTAGCAAAAAGAGAAATAAGAACATAATTTGACACACCCCGACCCAGAATGTCCATTAGGACTCCGAAGTCAAGCTGTGCCTGGAAAGTGACGAATCCATAAAGTGTAGTGACGTGGAAAAAGTGAATAAATTTAAACCTAAAAGGGCCTAAACACCAGAGTGTGCTCGTGAGCGGGAGCGAACCCATCTCACACGTGACTTTAGAGCATAAGTAAAGTTTAGTAGAGAGGGTAAGAATTATACCCTCAGAAGTAGCCACCAATCTTGAGACTTACCAAGAATCCTCGTCGGTACAAACCTCATCAGCTAAAACATGGAGGGGCACAAAACAAACATGTGAGTAGACAAAATAAAACTTCGAAAACATCTTTCTTTTTAGCAATACAATAACCCCTCGTTGAAATCCGTGTAAATCCCCAGAGAATGGAAAACCAAAACATACCATGTCGAGTATCTCAGCAACAACCATGTAAGTAAGATGAAATAAATCAATATAAATGAATGTCAGTCGTAGTCACCTATAGTGACCTATACGACTTATCCATATCTCATCCATCATATCACATCAATCAAGTGCTAGCGTTTATCTCATTAATCATATCACATCAATCAAGTGCTAGCACATATCTCATCAAACATATTACATCAATCAGGTGCTAGCACGTGAGTCGGAGTCACCTATAGTGACCTATACGACTCACCCACATCTCATCAATCATATAACATCAATCACGTGCTAGCACATGAGTCGGAGTCACCTATAGTGACCTGTACGACTCACCCACATCTCATCAATCATATAACATCAATCAGGTTCTATACACGAGTCGAAACCACCTAAAGTGGTCTGTACGACGGGCTGGGTGTAAATAAATACGCTCAAGTGCTACGATCATGTGAAGGCTATGCGAAGTATCGCAAGTCACCTACGAGTCGGAACCACCTAAAGTGGTCTGTACGACAGGCTGGCACTTACCTTGGAATCCAAGGTGAGCGTAAGGTGCGGGAGGTGAACGACCACGTGAAGGCTGGCCCTGGCCACGGGTGGGAGCACTAACACGGGGGTGCAGGACAATCAATTCTCCTCATATCCATTTATCACTAATTACTATTCGATCATACTAACATTATACTAACTTGATCTTACCTTGGCCTCCGTATTGTTGCGCATCACTGTGCAAGCTGTACTAATCTCACATTAAAATATAAGTCAATTATGGTCTAGCATTTATAAGACATAAAATCCACCATTTTACATTTCCTCACACAAGAATTTATAACCAATAGTAATTCATCAATTCATATGGTTCAAATCTCATATTTTTCATCAGGTTCTTTCACATTGCTCAATTTACCAAACAAAGCTTTTGCCTTGATTATTTAATCTCACTTATCGCATGGCTGCATCTAACGTCTCGTTAGACTGCCTACGTACCCTAAACAGGGATCAAGCCAACCATAGTTCACAATAATTATTTACAGGTAATAGCGTATGAATATATCGTGACATTATCTACACTTCACCTTCTTTTGGACTTTCATAATATATGAATATATATATATATATATATATATATATATATATATATATATATATATAACATAGCATAAATTTCTTAATTCCATTCAAAAGCATTTATGGAATTATCACACACACACACACACACACAGATATATATATATATATATATATATATATAATTAGAAGGAAAAAATCCACTCACCTAGAGTCCACGCTACAACCCCCTAGCACGACTATCGAGACGTCCCAAATGATCATCGCATGTGGGCAAATATCAAATCACATCTCAGAATCCTTACTGAGAGAATATGTAATTTACATACAACACATCCCTACTTAATTTGATCCGAAAGATCCGTATCACAAATCTTCAATCCGTCACTTCCAAAGATACACATTATGCTTCTAGAACAATACCCCAAAGTTTCGTTACGATCCAAAGGCTGGATCTCCGCCAATTGCCAAAACTAAGTAGTGGTTAACATTTTATTTACAAACTTACAATTCCAATTCGGGAAGATCCGTATGACAGATTCCCGATCCGTAAATTCCAACATTCCTCAAAAATTATGAATAACGACCTATTAAAGCTTGGTGACGATCCAACGGTCAGATCGTTAGTTCATACCTTGACCTATTATCGTATCGCAGTGAATTTAGGTCTTAACAATCAATCTACGTCAATCCATTCTCAAAAATAAATTCAATGTATTGAATAACGCCTAAAAATATCATTGGCGGCCCTCTGGCCATGCGCCGCCGCGGGTGGCGGTTGGCCACCCCGAGTCGTCGGAAAATTCAACTTTCTCCAAAAATTATCAAAATTTGCTGAATTGAATATCTCAATGAGTAGAACAACTTTCATACCTGTGGGAAAAACCAATTTGGCCTAGAAGTGCTTCAATTTCACCAAAACCCGTATGAACCCTAGAATTGGGTGTGCTCCAATTCGACATCCAAAGCAATTCCAACGCCTCAACCACTGCTTGGGCTTTGTTCTAGGCCTCAAGAAGATGCTATGGGTGGTGGTAATTGAAAGAAAATATTTCGGAATTGCATGGTTCGAACCCAAAACTGCCGCACCCCACCGTGCGGGTTTTGTGAAATCAGCACCAAATACCTTGATTTTTTGGGTGAAATAGGAAGAATCATCGATTGGCCTCGAGCTAATGATCATTTTGACACCAACCTCGCCGTCTATGGTGGTTGGAATCGAAAGATGGGATCGGGTCAAGTCACGGGTCATGGTGAACCCGGCCGGTTCCCTCATCCTCTTCTTCTCTCCTTTCTCTCCTTTCTCTCTTCCCTCATTGGCCAACCTCCTTCTCTCTCCTTCTAACTGGGCAGCGCCCAACCTCCCTTATATTATTTCCTTCTTATCTCCACCGTCCATCACATTTTCTTTTAATCTCTGCCACACATGTGGCACTCTAGAATTTCTGAAATTTCTAAATAACAATTAAATTATCATTTTAACCCCTAACTTCAAACGTTAATAACTTCTTCGTTATAGCTCCAAATCACGTTCCACCTGCGCCCACGCGTTTGTAGCGACGAGTACTATAAGGATATAACAAGAAAATGAACCTTACATGTCACTACAAGGTGGTCAACATGAATCGACCTATGTGCCTAGAAGGGCATTTTCGTAAACTCACTTATTAAAATTACAAAAATTATAATGTTTAGGGACGGGCTGTTACATAATTTCTCCTATACAAGCCGTGTGCAATGGTTAATATTATCGAGTCTCTCAATAATAATAGACTCAAAATTTGTCTTAAGCCATATTCACGAAATGATATCAACAGCCACCACTTTCCACTCAATAATAACAATAAAAGTTTACTATATTCTAGAAAATGTTAAATAAGGTTGATACTAATTTTATCTTCTAAAATAATGGAAACAAACTAGTAAAGGCATAAACTTACAGAGGATCGTTGCAAGTTCTTTTAAGTGCAAGTCCTGATTATGGATTTCAATGCAAAACACCAAAGAGCATAGATTAGAACCAATCAATTAGCCTAATAACTACAACCAGCCAATTTTTGTGTCTTCTGTAAAATCTTGAGTTCTCCTTGTACAGAAATACCTGCATCAATGTCTCTTATAATATGAACTGTCCATGCGATTCATACCAAGACTCAAGTTCTTGCGAGCGCGGATTCAGAGAAACAATTTCAATTTGTATGAGCCTTTTGTTAAGGCACGTTTTACACAATTCCGGAACCGTGTGCCTATCTGTATCCCTTTTGATATTGCTGATTTTTCTAAACCATTAAACTCAAATTTTGATTGTCACTTAGTACTACGGTCTAGTAGTATTCTTCTTCACTTATAAGTGAGTGTCTTAGATTCGATTCTTACTAAGGACGAATTTGAACCACATGTTTGCTAGCTCATTCCCTGCCCTTGTATTCTTCACTTGTAAGTGGGAGTCTTAGATTCAATTCTTACTAAGGACAAATTTGAACTACATTTTTGCTAGCTCATTCCCTGCCCTTGTAGATAATATCATTTGTTAAAAATAATAAATAAATAAATAAAAACTCAAATTCTGGTTGTGATTATTTTTTTATTTTTTATTTTTATTTTGTTTTATTATGTGATACTTGTTTACAGGATTTGCAAAGTTTGAACCAGTACTTGAGACATGAAGTTCCAGTCACTCTAATACCCCAATATCGTTGATTCACAACCCAGATATTTGATTTCAACCTGACCAACTTTAATATCATGAACCAGACGAATAAAAACCAGATTTCGTCCCTTCGAATCTAATATCTTTTCCCTTTTCAAATTTCTTCCTCGTATAATATCAAGAGCCTTGCTCTGATACCACTGTAAGTTTCACATGACCGTCACAGGATCAAACTCTAATGTTATTAGACTATTGATTACATGCGGTAGTGTCAAGGGAGAATAGCACACCAAAGCAAAGAAGACTATGTTTCGTGTTGAATGAATTGTCAGGAGGAATGAATCCTCCTTTTATAGACTTCATTGTATCCTTTCCAAAGTTGTGAGACTTATCTGAATGATCTTCTCCTTTTATGATAAGACATATCTTATAAAAGGGTATAACTCTTATGATACTTCTTATCACACCCTTGGTTAAGCGCATATCAGTACACCAATCTTAATGTGCACTTCCGTGCACCAATCTTACGGTGCACTTCAGTTTGTGTTTGCTTAAACTGCTTAACTGCCTTCATTTCCCATTGTTTTATACGACTTTGTTTATGATACATGTATTTATTTTTATTAATATTATTCCTTACTATGTTCATGATGTATCAATTATATTATTTACCCATTTTATAACATGTGAATTAGTATTATTGTCAATATCATAACATGTGAAATAGTAACATCACTTGGTAGTGTGACCATCACCAAGCAAGACTCGCTCTTAACCAGTTCCTTCCAAGTAATTAAGAATATTTATTTCGGCATTCAAAATGCTAGTTAGGTAGAGAAAAAAACTGAGGGTGTATCCAATCCCGCAAAATTCAATTGAATGGTACGAAACACACCTCTCTGATAATTAATTCTTTCAAATAATGAAGAGAAATAAAACTTATAAAACAACAGATGTTTGAAGATTAAGTGAATCCTTTTCTCAACTCTCCTCAAGCACCTTAACATTCTTCTTTTACGTCTTTGTTCTTGTTTTTCTCTTCTCCTTCACCAGCATAATGCATCAACTCAATTGGTTGAAACTGTTTGCAAACAGACCATTACCAATGTCGAATGACTGAAAACTCTTGGCTCCGATCCTTGATCCAGATCAGTATCCAGTTACGAAGAGCTCACTTGAGTCGCTCTTGAGTTAGCCACAACAAATGCAAAAGCTAGCCGTAGCTTCATCAACAATGTGGTCAAGAGGGATCCGAGGGAGTATATAAAACAGTATTATTTTGGTATGACGCTGTGGTGGCTTCATTCAATAGCGCAAAAGTAAGACAAACTACGAGAATCCTATGACAGCCAAATTTGAAGTCAAAATTGCGGGCCACAATGCGAGTAATGCTGAAACTGCGTTGAGTTCTCGAGGGGTTAAACTACCATAAATATAAACCAGAAACTATGATGTCCAATTATATAGTTAGTATTGGATTTCTAGAAACCATGATGTCCAGCTTTTGCTGTGGTTTAGTTCCAAAAAAAAAAATGAACTAGAAGAATGCGTTAGAGCTAATTTCTATCCAAGGGTTTAGTACATAAGGAATGAAAAACAAAAACAATAGGTACAAAAATTAAGCTCCTAAATTTAGATCTATAACCTATTTGGGTTGCTTATACATCATACTCCGTTCATTCATAGACCCAAACAATTCATTTGTAATCACTTAAGCTTGAATTTCAGAACACATGCCTTGAGCTCTCATGTCTTTCGTCATCTCTAGCACCATTTGCAAATGCAAGAGTGTCTCAATTAGTTAGGAGTGTTTAGCAAGCAAACCCAAAACCAATTCGACTACAACTACAAGCAATGCGTAAAATCTCTTTAGAAAGATATTCCAACTCGATCGGCATCTAATCTCAAAGACGAACTTCCTTATTCATTATCTACAACAAACTTTTGGATCATGTTATATAGGGATATTGCATTCCTTGTTACTTCCCAGTTATGAGATATCTGGGAAAATATGTGGGAATAACATATTTTGTAAACTATATGACATGGTTGTTGATGATTGAATTATTATTTAAGTGCTGATTAACGTACTTATTTCCTATAGTTAACAAATAATTTGGTTTAAAAATTTATTCTACCTAGCTTTACTCTTGCTGATATATCCTCATTCTCCAATCTATTTTCTGTTCCTCATTATCTTACATTTCATAGAATATCTTAACCTTAATATGCATTTGGTTTTACGAAAAACAAACTATAATATATTTATATAGGGAATTGTTATTAGCACTCCAAAAATCTCATTTTGTACTCCAAATTTTCTATAATTAAGAAGAAAATACACTTGTGAGGAGTGTAGAATGAGATTTTTGAAGTACTAATAATGGTTCCCTTTATTTTTTTTTCTAAACTACTCCACATTAGAAATCATTTAATGATCTCTTTAGCATTGTCTAATAGTATAGTTATAACTTATAAACTAGATTGGTTAGAAACTTGTTGACCCCAAAAACTGCCAAGCCTACGTGGTGCATAGGCCGAGTAACTAATGAGCTAACTACATCATTCAGTTGTGTGCGGGGCATGCCAACTCGTCGATCGAGCTCGGCCCTTGGGCGCACTGCTGACTTATTGATCTTGCGACTGCGGCCAATGATGGAACACATCTCGACCTTCAGATTCTAGAGCCTGAAGACAAGACTTCTAGTTCTGTGAAGTTCACAAATCGTCGGCATCGGATTCGGTCACAGTGATTATATTCGTAAGAGTATAAGCACACTGAATCGACACCAGACTATATGGGCATAGGTACTCAAAACAGATATATGTCTGAATTGTAAATGTAGTTTGGCCGTCGGAATGCCGAACTCTAAAACTTGCTTGTAAGTATCCAATCATAAAATAACTTAGTGTTCAATGTCGAGCCTAATAATCTATAACACCTCACTTCGCAAAAAATCCTTCGCAACCGAGACTTGGATAGATAACCAGTCGGCCTCCACATAGTGCTGTTTATCCAAACTGAAGGTGCCCCGAGGTCGGCAGATTTTACAGCAACAGTGTTGTTTATCCAAACTGAAGATGTCACCGGTTGCCTTCATAGTACTATTTATCCAAATTGAAGATGTGTTGGCGAGAAAGGAGAAAATGAGAGATTTCTCAAGGTTATTAAGAGGTTTCGCGTAGAGCAAGTTTGCGCAGGGCAGTTTTGTGTTTAATTGGAGGGGGCCTTGAATGATGCACTCCCTCTCTATTTATAGCAGCAAACCTTCTCACGATCGAGTTAAAACTATACTCGGATTAGGACTCCTTATTCTGATCGGAATAGGTTTCGGCCAATCCTAACTCTATTAGGACTCTAAATTCCCCATTTAAATTCAACTTCCGAGCCTCAGCCTCCTTGACCTATTGAAACTCCTTGTCGCACCAGGACTCAACCATTCCATTCTTATCTAAAACACTTCATCTTTTAATAAGACTTGGCCGGCCTCAGTTAGGCAGCCCATGAACTAGATAGCCTACGATGACCTAGAGAAAAGCTTTTGGACAGAGAACAACTCTAAACTTAGCCCAAACTAGTATTTTGGGCCCAAACACTACCCCCTCACTTCTGAGGTCGTCGGCCTACAGTCCTTGGCCGGGCCTCAGCCTTAAAGAAGCGAAATTGACCTTTAGCATACCTCTGAAGGGTACTGAAACGTCTTGAAAATCCCAACCATGCGCATTTATAAGACACGATCACACATTCCTAATTCTTTTAATACCCTGCTGCGTGGCAACTCCCCACTTGTTTGTTCTTTAATGATGACATCTAAATCGTGCAAATGCCAAATGTCTCTTCATCATTAACTATGTCGTCACATATAATCGTGCTACCCTGAATCGCAAACTGTGAGGTCACCAAATCATCCCTTCATCATAAAAACATGCCGCCACACATCACCACGTCACCTCAATCCACGAGTTCTTTGGTCTCATCATATGGATTCCCTGAATATCCATCATGAATACAAAATTCTCCGGCCGACTTTACCCTTCCTCTTTTAAAACTAAACGGTTGGTCTTCCCCGACACCTATAAATACTCAACTCTTATTCATTCACACTTTACGCTTCCTAAATTCTCGAAACCTCTTGCCATTTGCTTTCAAAATCCTAGAAATCTCAAGAATCCCAAAAAACAATCTAAAACCCAGAAAACCCTTTTGTGTCTTAAAAAATGGCAGCCAATACCTTTATCAACAATCTCACCAAGGAATTCAAAAAATGCCAAGACATTACCAACCAAACCACAATCATAACCATCCAATTTGAGGGTGATGCGAAGGCTCATCACCAATCCCTTGGTCCACTCTTCAAAGACCATGTTCTAGAAGCCATCACCGAACTGCTGAAGGCTAATTGCTTGAAACCCTTATTCTAAGGGTACGATTGGTCGAAATAGGACTCAACAAGGCCCCAAGGAGTTTGGCCTTCGACCACTTCAGCCCGGGCTGCTTGGTTACTTGAATGGAGTTATTTTTCGGCAACAATTGGAAAGCTCTCAGTATTTTCGACACTATCAAGCTCTCGACCATTTAGATGAGCTTAAACCGAGAGCTCGTGATGGAAGCCCTAAGTTTCTGGTGCTCAGCCACCAACACAATGGTCCTTCCTCTTGGTCCAATCGGCCCAAACGTACTAGACCACACAGCCATACTCGGCACTTCTCCATCCGGCCTTCCAATCAACAGCGCTCGCTCCCGGTCTAAATTTGACTTGGATCTGAAGCCAATTTTTTAGGAACGCGCCGTTGAGGCCTTGACAAAAGAAAACAAAAAATCGTCGAAAGAAGACGTGCAGAGGGCATACAAAAAAAATTCAACTATAACACCCTAATCAATCACTTTGCTAGCTCGGATGGCGAATTCCTTAAAAATGAGAGCATGTGGCCTTCTTGTTCTATTGGTACAACAAGTACATCTTCTGTGCTAATCCGAATAAGTGCCTGGCCGAGAACATGCCAATCGCTGCAGCCCTAGCCAACGACCGCCTATTAGCTCTCAGTCTGGCTATCATTGACAACCTCTACTGGTGCCTAGCCAATGTTGCCGTTAGGAAAATCAACCCCCACCAAAACGGACCACTATAGGTCTTCCAGCTCTAGCTGCTGGTGTATTTCTCAACCATGCAGCCGGAAGTCCCAAGCTTTAATTCCACTGAAGCGATGGGACTTGAGTTGGCATCACGCCCAAATCCCCCACATTCGGTCAAAGAAATCTTCAAATATCTCTTCTACCTATAGGGCATGTTAGACGATGAATTCCTAAGCTGTCGTCGTCGAACATACAGTTCATCTATCATTTTTCCCCAATCGGCGTGGGGAAAGGCTGAAAAAAATGACCTTTGACGGTCCTAGGGTTCGTTTATCATTGCTCGTGACCTACCCTACGGTTGTGAAGCTCGAAAAGGAAGTTGGGAAGTCTACCATCCCAACTTCCTAACTGGACAACTAGGCATCCCAACTTCCTAGCTGGACAACTAGGCTACCTTCAATGGTGCCCTACACTACTCCTCTCTTCTCGCTCGCTGCTAGGCCAAGAACGTCTCTCTGGTTTTTTAGAGAAAGAATGCAAGATGGCCGAGGCCGAATTCAAAAGGCAGTGCACTAAATTTCGCCTTCGTCCGCACACTCTAGAAATTCAATGTGCCAACATCTTCTCCCACTAGTGGGGTGCTTTCACCAAGGACTTCTTTAGTACTCTGGTCAAGGAAATCTCTCAAAAACGTTTTGGTGACAGCCCTAAAAAAAACACTTGCTCCAAAATCTAAAGAAACGACCCAAGGTATACATTCACATCTACCATTTCCCTTGATCATTTACTCCATACTTTACTATGACTCAACTCTAATTTTTTCAGGTAGCCATACATTGAAGTGGGCCGAAGTAGTAGCAATGGTCGTGGCCAAGAAAAAACTCCCCCTTCATTAAAGAAGACCACGACCGCTTTGCCAACCTTGCCGAGCAAATAGCCTTGCCCATAGGCTAAGACAGTTGGCAACGTTCCCCAGTCCAAAAAACGAGTCAAGAAATCGGCGAAGAAATGGGAACGGGAGATTTATGTCATCTCTAGCCACACCACAGGAACAACTATCCCTAATGTCTCTTATTCAGCTTCTGTCGTCCAGACCTCAACGGACGTGCAGCCAACTCCTTCAACTGGCCAACCATATGAAGTTCGTCCCATCCCTCAAGTCGTGTGCGACCTAATCCTTACTTCATCGATCGAGGAACCTGCAGCTCTGGGGCCGGCTATTACTCTTGTCTTGGAGGAAGATACCTATTTGGCTGAGAAAATTTTCCCTTGAATCCAAAAAAGAAGGCAATAATCGTTCTGGAGGAAGAATTATGATTATGTTATTAGCAACTCTTCTCCTAATTGGATTCCCAGATACTAAAAATAAATTTTCTTTTAGGACGACGAGAGCAAGGGGATTCCTCTAGCGAGTCATCCTCGGCCAGCCAAACCCCCATCCATCAATCCTCAACCAATGGTCGAAGCGACTAGCAAGGTCAACCCTTGCAGACGATCATGGAAAAACGTCTCTTGTTGAGCCTGAAGCGATAGCGGAGACACTCTGCAGGATCAAGACCTCGTCATCCTTTCTCAAGAAGCTACTTCAGTCTTTGTAAGGATTCTCATTGTTTTCCTTTCATTAATCTTCTGCATTAGAATTCTAAACCAGGAAGATATTAAATGCCAGGTGCCCAATTACTCATTTCATCGAAAATTCTACACGTCGAAGGGTGTTATCTATATCTCTTGGCCACCTAAGTGGCCATCAAACATACTTAACCCTCATCGGCCCCATGAATTAAAAAGTAGTCTTAAGCACTAGGCCCAACCATTAAGCTCTTTGGGCTCGAGCAACGAACCAGCAGACATAGCCGAAGTCTCTTCTTGGCAGGTTTAACATTCCCTTTTTTTCTTGTTGTCTTATGAATCTACTTACTCTTAACAAATTTTTTTGTGCAGCTTTTATGGGAGGTCAAACTCGATGCCTTACTTTCCAGTACTTTCGGAGAAGCTGGGCTTTCTACCGCCTCGGCCGAGCCTTTTATGACTACGGCTGAATCTAATGCCTTCTCTAGGCTACAATAAATTCTGTCTCTTTCAGCTCTACAAGTCCTTCGAAGTAATGGCCTCAACTCTGTAAGGGAATGCCTGAATGACCTTGCAGCTGGCGATTTACTAAGCAACGAGAATATCATTCATCTATCCAGCATCCTAGAGTGAACTCGAAAATATTTCTTTATTTTTGAGCGGGCTATTCGAGTGGATGACGACTTTAAAGCTGTAACGGTTGCTCAAGAATCCATCGAGCCAGAAGTCGAGGCCATAAAGGCGAAAAAAGAACGGCTAGTCGACCTCAACCGTCAAATTACCGAACTTCAACGCCAAAGGTCGGCCATTGCTACCGAGCTTGAGAAGGACTTCAAGTCGAGGAAAGTTCAGCTAGCCGAGTATGCAGCAAGAGCGGAACGGCTGTAGCAACTTCAGCTTGACAAAAAGACAAGGCAAGTCGAAGTCACGATGGGTGAAGTGAGATGGCTGGAACTGAAAGCCGCTCTTGAAGCCTTTCTTCCTTCGGTTATTCTGTATTTGTATCTAAATGAAATGCACCTTTATTCTCTCATTTCCAAAGTTATTGGATAATATTTCTTTAAAAATTTTCCATTGATTGGTAATTTATGAATCCAACCGGTCCGATCTTTGAGGTAGTATGCCTTCTTGCTGAGAAATTTATGAACGACGACTGATATTTCCCAGTTCAGCAACCATTTGCCAAATCTAGGGTCTTTAATTCCCACAAGCAGCAGGGTTTACCAAACCAACTCTCTTTCACCAAACATTTTTTATCTGACTCGCTAATAATAAGCTCACTTGGTGATCTTTTTTTGTGCCACCAATAAATTATAAGCATCAAGCTAAGCTTCCTCCAAATCTTCTAACTCTTGTCTCATGGCCTGATTATACTCGATACTGATCAAACTACTTTGTTCAATTACTCGCAACGAGTTTATACTTAGCTCGACTAGCAACATCGCGTCGTGTCCATAAGTTAACGCATATGGGGCCGTCCCGGTTGCTGATCAGAGTGAGGTTCGATAAGCCCACAGGCTTCGTGTAACTTCAAATGCCACATACCAAGCCTATCTTTTACCAGTTTTTCAAGAATACCGTGCAAAATCTTATTACTTGCTTCGGCTTGCCCATTCGCCTATGAATAATACGGCGTAGACTGATCAAGTCGAATTTTCAAACTCGCTGTTTACTCTTTAAATCTATCAGATGTAAAGATCGTCCTGTTGTTCATTATGATTATTTCTAGTACACTGAATCTAGTCATGATGTTTTCTTCCACGAATGCACAAACTTCTTTAAATGTTAACTCGGTATGACTTTGCTTCGACCCATTTGGTAAAGTAGTCCGTTACGATGAGTATCCATGCATACTTTGCTAAACTAGAAAATGTTTGCTAATTACGTCAATGGCCCATCCTCTGAACAGCCATGGCTTGGTGACTGAATGAAGTGATTCGGCTAGGACTCTTTGTATGGGTCCATGAATTTGGCATTGTAATCATCCTCATGCGAATTTAATCCAATCTTTCAATTTACTCAGCTAGAAATAGCCATGTCGGCAAAGCAACCAATGCCTCTTACACCTAGATTGATGCGCTCTGTAGATTCCTGCATGAACCTCAGTGATTGCTTGGGTGGCCTCTTGCGGGCCAAGACATAATAACAATAGGCCATCCTCACTTTTTCGGTACAACGCATTCTGGTACAGCACATTCTTCGTGGCATGAGCCCTTGCCCTACGATCGTTTTTACCATTAGGGTTATCGAGATATCGCATTATCGACCTTCTCCAATCGTCTGATAATGCTTTGACTGCGCAAACATTTACAGGATCTCCTCATTCTAACAACGAAGGCAAAGACGTGACTCGTGTTCGGATCACGCAATCATGCTGGAGAACTCGTTGATTAACTAGGGCCGGGTGTGATCGTCGTACTACAGGTATTACCCGGCCTATCTTGCCCCTTATAAGTTATGCTCTGCAGGCTATTTGAGCCAGTTCGTCTTCGTCAGTGTTTTGAACTCGAGAGATGTATTTGAATGTGATGTCGTCGAAAGACTCGGCCGCAACCATGTGATAGGGCACCAGAGTACAACTCATGCAATGAAAAGTTTCGTTGAGTTGGTTAATCACAAGTTCTGAATTACCGAAGATGCGGACATAGGTCGCCCGTAAGTCGTGAAGGACGTGAAAGCCGATGATAAGGGCTTCGTATTCGGCTTGATTATTTGTACAATCAAAATCAAGCCTAAGAGAAAAATACCAGCGGTTGTGATCTGGGAATTGAATGACAATCCCAACACCAGCCGAGATTGAAGTACTAGAGCCATCAAAGTACATCGTCCAATAATTATCACGTGTTTCCACCATGCCGATTTCAACATCATTGCCTCCAAAACCATATGGGAAGGGGTGTTGGGCCAAAAAAATTGGTCAACGCTTGCCCTTTGACAGCTTTATGGGGCATATATTGTAAACTAAATTCAAATAGTGCCATTGTCCACTTCCCAGTTCGACCTTTTACTATCAAGTGAGCATGTAGCGAATGACGTTGGTCTGGGTGATGACCTGAGTGACTGACGGAAGCATGTAATGCTTGAGTTTTGATACAGTGAAAAATAAGGCTAGGCAGAGCTTTTCGATGGCAGAATAATTGATCTCATGTGGGTTGAGATTTCAACTAAGATAAAAAAAATGGCATGCTCTTGCCCAGCGTCATTGTTTTGTGCCAGAAGGCATTCGATGGATTCTTTGGCCGCCGAGATGTACAATTTGAGAGGTTTGCCACATCATGGTGGGACAAAGACAGGTGGGGTCGTGAGAGAGACCTTGATTTGTGTGAACGCCTCCTAGTGTTCCACACGCCATTCGAAGTTGTCAGAATCCTTGAGTTTCAAAAGTGTGGAGAAGGCTCTCATTTTTCCCACCAAATTGGCAATGAATCGACGAAGAAAATTAATCTTGCCGAGCAATGACTGTAGCTGTTTCTTGGTCGTCGGGGGTGGAGCGTTGAAGATTGCTTGAGCCTTATTTTTGTCCACTTCAATACCACGATGATGTATAAAGAAACCTAAAAAATTACCGGCTGATACGCTAAAAGCGCATTTAGCAAGGTTCATCTTAATGTTGTGTTGCCGAATATGAAGAAAAGTATGTCGAAGATCATCCAAATGTGTCCGCCGATGTTTCGATTTGATTACAACATCATTAATGTAGACTTCGACAATGGTACCAATTAAATCGTGAAATATAGTATTCATAGCTCATTGGGGGCACCGATGTTTTTTAGGCTGAACGGCATGACGACTCATTCGTATGTTCTGAGTGCTCTCGAGCAACGAAAAGCGGTTTTGTGGACATCGGCCTCGGCAATGAAAATTTGGTTGTAACCAGCATGCCCATCCATAAAGGATAAGATCTGAACTTGGCATTGGATATTCAAATATGAATTTGGCATTGGATATTCATCTTTAGGGGTTGCCAAAGTCCAATTTCAAAAATCAATATAGATACGTAAAGCACCATTTTTCTTTAAAACTAGGACGATGTTTGCCAACCATTCGACGTAACAAGCTGTTCGAATAAACCTGGCTTTTAAAAGTCAAACGAGTTCGTCTTTTATATCGAGTTGTACTTCGGTTGAGAATCATCGAGGTGGTTGGCAAAACGGTTTACAACCAGGTTTGATGTGTAATTCGTGCTCAATGAGGGTTCGATCTAAACCAAGCATCTTATGGTAACTCCAAGCAAAATACTCTTTGAATTCCTTAATCAAATTACACATCTCGGTTTTCATATGTTGGGGTAACAAAGCACTAATAAATAAAGGTCATAGGTCTTCAGCCGTTCCAACATTTATTTCCTCTAAAGGGTCTTTGACTTGAGGTTGACTATCCTCAAGCTCGGCTGGTGAAGCCTAAACCTTGTCTAGTGATAGCATTGGGCCTTTGTCTTCTTCGACAAAAAGTTCGACTAAGTTTATGCCCAAATTTGGTTAGTTGGAAATAGCATACCAATGAGCCAGCAGTTGTTCCATGGTAAATGAAACCGCGGCCCGGCATCTTTCTTGTTTGGCTTCAAACATCAATGTCGGTGATCAGATCGGCCAACCCGAGTTTCGCCAAATCCTAATGTACAATCTCGGCGCCTACCTCGATGGTTTTTTGTACTGAAATCTGAGTCGGTCGTCCTTCCTCGTTCAAACCCTGTAGGGTAATATAGCCGATGTGATCATCATAATATCGGGCCTGAATCATATTGGCTTCAAACGGCTGATTGTCAGCCGAATGAACCACAACTAATTTGCCGTCCCAGAAGATGAGAACCTGATATAACGAAGAGGAAATGCAATTTTTTTTATGGATGATATAACGAAGAGGAAATGCAATTTTTTTTATGGATCCAATCCTGACCGAGCAATGCATTATACTCTGTCTTGGAGTCAACTATAAAAAAAAATGCGGTCATGTGATTGTGACCCGCAACGCTTACCTTCAAATGAAGCACTCTTTTGGTCTGGGACTTGTCCCCGACGAAGCTGCTCATGGTAATTCCTGATGGAATGAGTTCGTTGTTAGATCATCGTAGTGCCTTCATAATGGATACAAGCATGATGTTGACCGTCGCCCCACAATCGACGAAAATTTTGGAAACTGGATATCCTTCAATTTGAGACGTAACATACAACGGCTTCAAATGTTAAAGATTAACTAAAGAAGAGCGAAGAAACAGTTGGCAAGAGATACTTTAAGTTTATCATCTTTGCTCACTTGCCCATCCTCTTCGGTTGCGACGAAATCGACTTGTGTTGCTTCCTCAGCAACCACGTCCCCATCCAACAAATTTGGTTGAGACGTGATTGGTTGAAACTTGACAAGTAGAACATGAACCATGCTAATTTCCATATTTTCAAGGACTGAAGAGCCCATTGGATCTTAGTTGTCGTCTTCTAGGCTATTGAGTGCAGTACCATGCTTTCGAGTATCCTTGACCTAATTATCTTTTGCCTCAGCAAGTACTTGCTCTTGTGGTACATCAATTAGACTTGTTTCATTCTGGTTGTCATCCTCACGCTCGCTTGTTGTTGGGGTTTGATCTTGTCCCTACAGCGCTTTATGGGCCTACTCCTTATAGGCGATGCGGGCATCCCTTGTGTTTAGGTAAGCATCCAAATATGCCATGCAACGAGAAGACTTCAAAATGATATCGTAAATACAAAAGGTTTTTAAGAGAGAAGAGAAGCTCGACGGTGTCTATGTTAGTATATGGGTCGACCTCAAATCCGAGGACTCGAGCTTCACGTATATGCTGAAAACTGGCCTTCATTGCTGGGTCAGTGGTTTTCTGGATAATCTGTTCAGCATCAAGGCAAGTTAGTGCCAGGTTAAGAGCTTCTTGACACAACTTGGGTAAGCCATACAAGTCATTGGCGGAATACTTCTTGTGAAACTCCCGCATGTACTCCAAGGCTTTGTCGAGGAATAGAGAGTGTAGATTCCATCGGACTTTTATTAATGGCTCTTGTGAAGGTAATTAGGGAAGTTTTCTTTCAGTTTCTTTTCTGAAATGCTCAAAACGAGCTTTCATCTCGCCAAGTCGAATGAGGAGTTTGATACGCTTCTTAGACTCTTCAATGGTGGTTTCGAAGTCGCGATCAGTTACCTTTTTGCCTTGAAGTAACTCGGCTGTGATTGTCTGGGGTTGTCAATCATCTTCACTACCTGCTGCTTCTTTCGACTGCCATTTAGTAGCCGAAGTAGCCTGTGCCACCTGTCATCGAGCCATGCAGTTTATCCGTTGGCGCCGCTATTTCTAAGACTTAGATAAAACGGTATATACATTGATAGGAAAATTGTAACTGTACCACCGTTGGTAGAGTGGCTCAGGTGGCTTGAAGGTTTTTTGGTTCGCCTATGAACTCGAGCTGCTAGAGTTGCGCGAATAATAATCCTCATTGTAAAACGACACATCGAAATCAAGACGTCATATAGTTGAGGGTGGGCCGTCAAGTCGTGTTTAAAGGCCGAGCTTATCGAACACTTTCTGGCGCTGGCCTACGCCGAGCAACTTTTGAGGTATTGTTGGGCCGTGGATGGATGTTGTGATGTTGTAGCCTTAGGTGGTTTCTCTTTTGGCTTGTTTAGGACGACTCGTGCTTTACAACGACTGCATAAAACCATCAGACCATCCGTTTTTTCTGTGCTGGAGTATGGCATAGGTTCAACGATGGCCGGTCTTGAAAACTATGTAGGCGGTTCATTTGAAAATAAATCAATCTTGAGTCATAGCCAAGAGTTCTGCTTTAGGACATGTTGCATTTGAGTTAACTCGGTCTTCCCTTTTCCTTTGTTTTTAGGCAGATGAGCATCTACCATACCAACTGCCGTCGAAGGGAAAAGATTGACGTTAACGGCCATTTGTTTCTCAGGAAATTTGAGCTTACCCTTATCAATCCAGCTTTGGATGGCATCATGGAACACGACACGGTTGTTTGTTGTATGCTTATTTGAGTTATGGTACTTGTAGTACGTCTTACCTTTCAGTTCTTTGGCCTTGGGAATGTTATGTCCTGGCCGAAGTTTGATAATCTTTGCTAGCAACAACTGGTCAAAAATTGCCTCGGCCTTGGTGATATCAAAAGTATAAACTTTTGATGTTTTAATTGTTTCTTCAGAGGCCAAGCGGGTTTTGGTATCCTTGGAGTTGATTTAAGCCAATGCCTTGCATATGTATGGTTTATCTATTACTATCTCGACTGCGTCCACATTGGCGTATTGGGAGTCTTCGCCTTCGGCCGATGCATAACTGACTGTAGGGTTTTTGTAAATTCTTCCTCGGGATGGGGACTCCGAGATCTTTTCTTCTCAGAGCAAGTAATCATATTGCTCAACATGCTGAGTCAATTCATACATATCTTGGAAGTTTGTCCCCAGGAATTTCTTTTTATACTCCATACCCAGGCCATTTAGAGCAAGTCTAACGAATTCAACTTCAGGGAGAGGTACTCGGCGCCAGTTTCTGGCCGACTTAAACCTCGTAAGGTACTCCATTAGTGACTCATCAGAAGCTTGGCCCATACTGGCCAAAGAAGCCACTAACTCATCCATCCCTGGTCGGTAGAATTGTTCGTGGAACTTCTCAACCAGTTCCTCCCAACTCTGGATAGAGTTAGGTGGGAGATTGATGTATTATGCAAATGTCGAGCATGTTAATGAAAATTTGAACAATCGCAGCTTGTGAAAATCATTATTAATATCCCCACATTGAGTAGTGAATCGAGCCACGTGTTCTAATGATGACAGGAACAATTCTCCGGCAAAAAGACTAAATTTCAGAATCTTGAATCCCTTAGGGTACTCGATTTTCTCCATATAGCTAGGATATGGATGGATGAATTTCGGAAACTTCGACCCCTTTTTCAAAGCTAAATCGATCATTCTTTGGACTTTGACCATATCAACACGTGTTTCTGTCCTTGGGTTAAAGTTGTCTATCCTACTAGTTGATCCACCACTTTTTTTCCAAATCGACCATTTTGAGCCGAGCGGATCCCGTCTCGGCCTATGTCGCTGGTAATAGGTTGTTCTTGAAAATAGGTTATGTAGTTCGATCGGTGGGTCCACTGTCGTGGCTTTTACTAACGAGGGCATCTCGTATTTCTATAAGTATGTTTATTTCAAGGCTGAACCACTGCTCAAATTACCGAGTTTGCTCGTCAAGTCGTCGCCGAAAAAGTGATCTAGTTGGTGGATCAGAGGCATCACCACCGTCTTCATCATAATCCTCCATTATTCCTTCAACAAAAATTCCTTTTTTCGTTTTGGTGAGGATCCCTGTATCATGAAGCAGCTCGCCGAGACTAACTTCCCTTTCTCGACATGTCGCGCTCAATGTTTCGGGTGTCACAGCAGCAGTAATATGTGCCCGTGACAAGCCTTCTGGCCTTGGGTTCTGGGTTATAAGGTTAGCAGTCAATTTTCCCATGGCTGTTTTCTTCTTTACTGACCGTGTTTCAATGGGCACGAACTTCGTAGTTTTAACACTGGATCCCACCAGGCCTGCCAAAATGTTGACCCTAAAAACTACCAAGCCTACGTGGTGCACAGGCCGACTAACTAATGAACTAACTACGTCCTTCAGTTATATGCAGGGTATGCTAACTCATCGACCTAGCTCGGTCGGGGAGTAAAATATGTTGCATGGCATTGGGCGTGCTACTGACTTCTTGATCTTGCAACTGCAACCGAGGAAGGAACATGTCTCGGCCTTCGAATTCTAGAGCCTAAAGACAAGGTTGCTAGTTCTGTGAAGTTTACAAATCGTCCACGTTGGATTCGGTCATAGTGATTATATTCGTAAAAGTATAAGCACGCCGAATCGACACCAGACTATATGGGCACAGGTACTCAAAACAAATATATGTCTTAATTGTAAACATGGTTTGGCCATTGGAATGCCGAACTCTAAAACATACTTGTGAGTATCCAATCATCAAATAAATCGACGTTCAATGCAAGCCTAATAATCTGTAGCACCGCACTTTGCCAAGAAAGCTAATGAGATAACCTCTGCTAATAAGGACTCGAAAATCCTTCTCGTTCGAGACTCGGATAGATAACCAGTCGGCCTCGACGCAGTGCTGTTTATCCAAACTAAAGGTGCTCCGAGGTCGGCTGATTTTACGACAACAATGCTATTTATCCAAATTGAAGATGTCACCAGTTGCCTTCACAGTGTTGTTTATCCAAATTGAAGATGTGTTGGCGAGAAAGGGAAAAATCAGAGATTTCTCAAAGGTTATTGAGGTTTCACGTAGAGCGAGTTTGCGTAGGGCAGTTTTGTGTTGAATTAGAGGGGGTCTTGAATGGTGCACTCCCCCCTCTATTTATAGTAGCAAACCTTCTCACGGTCGAGTTAAAACTATACTCGGATTAGGACTCCTTATTCTGATTTGAATAGGTTTCGGCCAATCCTAACTCCATTAAGACTCTGAATTCCCCATTTAATTTAACTAAATTCAACTTTCGAGCCTCAGCCTTCTTAACCTATCGAAACTCCTTGTCGCACCAGGACTCAACTATTCCATTCTTATATAAAACATTCCATTTTTCAATAGGACTTAGCTGGCCTTAGCTAGGCGGCCCATGAACCAGATAGCCCACAATGACCTAGAGCAAAGCTTTTGGGCCAAGAACAACTCTAAACTCAACCCAAACTAGTATTTTGGGCCCAAACAAAATTGTAGGCTCTTAATTAAGATATTCATCGAAAACCCTAACTTGTTTACACAGCCTTTAAAGGTGAGTTTGTTGCACTAGACTATCTCAGACTTGACTAGCTTTAGGGACTAAGCTGGACTGGCTTAAACTAGACCAAACTGGACTTAGTGAAGCATTTGGTGTAATGTCGGACTAAAAAGTAAGATAATTAACGAACTATAATATTATATTAATTAATGCATATATAATAATATTTTATATTATTTAATGCATATTTATTATTTATTATCCTTTTACTTTTTTACTCCTAAAAGACTATCCCTCGCGAAGCATCTTTTCTTTTCTTCTCCCTCTGGCTCTGCTCCATTTCTTCTTTCCTCCTTCTTGTTCCTGCAAAATGCAGGTGTAAAGTGTTAGGATTTTGGCTCGTCAAATATGTTCTAATTGGTTTAGGATTGTTTTAGGAAAATTAGAGGTACACCGATTCTTGTCCTAAAAGGATTAGGAAAGAATTTCAGTTTTCCTTATTCAATTTAGGTTTGGATTTCTAAAAGTCTATTTGGATTTGGATAAGTGTAATTTCCTAATCTACTTAGAAATAGGAATTCAATCAGCCTTGGGACATGTAAGCCTACCTTTTGCCTATAAATAAGGTGCGGCAAGACTTAATTTTTAAGAGAGAAAACAACCAGAGACATCCAAGAGTTTTGTGATTAGTTATGGGGTTTGCAAAAGTTCTGTAATCTCTATTATTAATCAAATGAGCGGTCATTTCTCTACCTAGAGAAATCACAATTGGACGTAGGCAAAAGTTCTGCCAAACTAGTATAATTCTTGTGTGTTTCTAAGTTTTTCTATATTTGCTAGTTCAGTCTAGTTGGTTACATTAAAGAACAAGGTCTAGTGGGCGTTTTTTTTCAACAATTGGTATCAAGAGCTAGGATCAAGGTGTTCTACGATGTCAAAGAGGAAGATGAATGCGGATCTAGGACTTGCATTAAAGCCTTTTGACAGCAATGACGACTTCACGGACTAGCAAAGGATGATGAAGAACATATTGATACAGCAGGATTTGGATGATGCACTTAATGGTGAGAAGCCGGAAAAAATTATAGAAGCAACATGGACTAAGGTTCTTAAGAAGGCCAAGAGTTCCATCGATATCCATTTCACAAGATCAGTTCGGTCACACATCACCGAAAAGATGATGATATGCTATCATCTTGCTGAGGTCTCTACCTTCATCTTTCAAGCATTTTTTTAATAACTCTAATGTTTAGAAAAGAGTCCCTAAAGCTTGAAGACGTAATTCAAGCTCTTCGATCATATGTTAAACTGGATAATATAACTGAAAGCTCTTAAGGCCTTTATGCCAAAGACAAGGAGATGGGGCGGGAAAAGACAAAGGAAGAGAAAACCAGCAACAGAGGTAGGTCAAAATCCAAGAAGAAAAAGGAAAAGAAGGTAAGTTGCTTCAAATGTGGTTCAGCCGATCATTGGAAGAGGAACTACAAGATTTGGAAAGAGAAGAAAGCCAAGATGGAAGGAAACTCAGGTTCAGCTAGTGCAACCACTAAGTATGAGAGTGACGGGGAGCTTCTTTTAGTAACATTAGGCTCTGAGGCTTTCATAAATTGAATTTTGGATACCAGGTGCACTTTTCATATGTGTGCAGTAAAAGAATGGTTCGATATTTACAAAGAAGTCAGCAGCGGGGAAGTCTTAATGGGGGACGATTCTTCATGTCATGTAAGAGGAATCAGTACTACTTGAATCAAAATGTTTGATAGGATGATACAAGCATTGGGGAACATTAGATATGTCCCAAGACTAAGAAAAATTTGATTTCCTTGGGTATTTTAGATGAGGCCGGTTATGGGTACAAGTCTAAAAAAGGAAGACTCGGGGTAACCAAAGGATCTCTAGTGGTAATGTGGGGTGACTTACAACCCAATAAGTTGTACAAGTTAATTAGGAACACTACAGTCGGGGGAGCAGCTGTTTCTGTAAATCAGAGTATATAAGACAAGATTGAACTCTGGCATCATAGGCTCGGGCACATAAGCCAGAAGGGGTTGCAAGAATTACACAAGCAATGCCTATTGGAAGGCGATTCATCTTGCAAACTAGACTTTTGTGAATACTGTGTTCTCGAGAAGCAAAGAAAGGTATCATTCGCAAGCAGCAGTGCAGATAACCGAAGCAAGGAACAACTCAGCTATATTAACTCAGATCCAAGGTTTTTGTAAAGCTCAAGGAATGGAAAACAAAAATCGAGAATCAAACTAAAAGAAAGATCAAGTACCTGAGAAGTGACAATGGAGGTGAATATACAAGTACTGAGTTTACCGATTACTGCAAACAGGAAGGCATCATAAGGCACTTCACAGTAAAGAAGAATCCCCAACAAAATGGAGCTGTTGAGAGGATGAACCGGACTCTCATAGAGAGAGAGAGAGAAGCATGCGATTTCGTGCAGGATTACCTGATAGTTTCTGGGCAGAGGCTGTTAATCATGCAAGTTACTTGATTAATAGGTCACCATCTACAGTTCTCGATTTTAAGAGTGCCGATGAGGTATAGTCTGAGAAGCCGGTGGACTATTCCAAACTCAAGGTGTTCGGTTGTAGTGCTTATGCACATATTCCAAGTGCTGAAAGGAAAAAGATTGTCAGTCGAGATGTTGTCTTTGATGAGACAACCATGTCTCTGAATAAATTCAAGAGTAGTAGGGAGAAGACGGACGATGCTAAAATTGAAGCAACAAAGATTCCATTAATCAATTAAAATGAAGAAGCTTAGGTGGAGCAAATCGAGCAAGAGGCTGAATTTGATGGTTTTGAGGAAAAAGAAGAGCATCAGCACTGTTCACCAGTTAGGAATCAGGTGGAGCAAGAAACAGGACATATTGAAGGCACTCCAATCCGCCAGACATCCCAAAGGGTTCAAACTCCAACCAACAATCCACCTGCATTCCAGAGATGCATAGCAGTAGACAAACCTAATCAGAACAAGAAGAAACCTAACAAATTTAGGTTTGACCAAGACGAAGTTAATTATGCTCTTAACATTAGTCAAGGAGATCCGACTACTTATCGAGAAGCTATAGCAAGTGATGAGCGAGATAGTTGGATAAGCTCTATGAGAGAAGAAATGGAGTTTCTTCACAATAACTCTGTAAGCCCAAAGGCAGAAAACTAGTTGGATGCAAGTGGGTATTTAGGAAACAGGAATGACTACATGAACAAGATGCCATGAGATTCAAAGCAAAGTTCGTGGCTAAGGGGTACTCACAAAAAAAGGGGGTGGATTATGATGAGATCTTTTCACCTGCAGTCAAGCATACTTTTATCAGATTGCTTTTAACATTAGCAGCTCAGCCAGTTCAGCATGACATGGAGATTGAGCAGATGGATGTGAAGATAACATTTCTTCATGGGGATCTAGAGGAGACGATTTTCATGGCTTAACCATAAGGGTTTGTTGAATATGGGAAAGAAAACCTAGTATGTCAGCTAAAGAAGTCCCTGTATGGCCTAAAGCAGTCCCCAAGACAATGGTACAAGAGGTTTGATTCATTCATGCTGAAAATTAATTTTAAAGGATGTTTATATGACTGTTGCATGTACTATCATGTGTTCCAAGATGGGATGATCATATTGGTATTGCTATATGTGGATGACGTGCTAATTGCTTGTCAAGACAAGTCTAGAATTCAAGACTTGAAAAAGATGTTGAGCGAGGATTTCGATATGAAGGATCTAGGTGCTGGACAGAAGATCCTTGGCATGGAAATTTAGAGAGATAGGATCGCTGGAAAGATCTAGATATCATAAGCCAAGTATATTCAAAAGGTTTTTGAGAAGTTCAACATGCAAGAAGCAAAAGTAGTCTCGATTCCTTTAGCAGGTCACTTTAGGTTAAGTGAGCAACAATGTCCTACATCCGATGAAGAGCAACAAGTAATGGAGAAGGTACCTTATGCTAATGTCGTGGGCTGCCTCATGTATGCAATGGAATGCACACGTCCCAACATAGCTCAAACAATCAGTGTCATTTCCAGATACATGGCAAATCCAGGAAAGCAACATTGGGATGCTGTCAAGTAGATTTTGTGTTAGGCAACAAAGGATTATGTTTGAAAGGCAAAAGGAAATTGCAAGGGTGTTAGGATATGTGGAGAAGAGAATGTCAACTTTTGGTTATGTGTTTACATGCGCAAGAAGACCAATCAGTTGGAGGGCACTACTGCAACCAATTACAACTTTGTCGACCATAGAGGCAGAGTATATTGCATTGGCCAAAGCTGGAAATGAAGCGATTTGGCTTAATGGCTTGGTAAGTCCAATGGGAATCACTCAAGATTGTGTGAAGCTTAAGTGTGATAGTCAAAGTGCCGTTCACATGGCAAAGAATCAAGTTTTTTTCTAGAAGATCAAAGCACATTGAAGCAAGGTATCACAGAATTAGAGATTGGGTGGAGTCTAAGAAAATTTGGATTGAAAAGATTCATACAGATGACAATGCCACAGATTTCCTCACAAAGATAGTGTCGGCCAAGAATCCTATACATATTGGGGGTCCTCGCTAAGACTACCCAACGAAAAACTTAGTCGATGCAAGTACGACCTAGTCTCATTAATGGTAATCCTAGTTTGCAACAAACACCAACTAGTAATGGTAATCCTAGTTTGCATCAAACACCGACTAACAATCTCAACTAAGCTAGTCCAATCCAAAAAAGTTTAGTGAGGGCAAACAAACACCCCCTAAAAGTCTAGCGGTTAGGTCCTTGGTTTGCTCCCAAGTGGTCTAGGATTCGACTCTCTCCCACAGTACCCACCTAGCAAATGCTAGAGTTTCTCGCTCCCTAAATGTTGTGGGGTCAAGCAAGGGACCTTGTGATTAGTCGAGTCAAAGACTCGGATAAACTAGTTACATAAAAAAAAAACAGAAAAAAAACAAAACTATCAAGCACTAATTGAATGAAACTTTAAAAACATTAGTGAACAAAGTTTGCTTGCCAAAGGTACGACGATGGAACTTCATTACATAAACGGTTAATAGGGGGCATACTAGAATGAAACTTCATATAAAAGGTTTCGGATGACTTCGAAGCAATCACACAGAATTCGTGCTCATCTTCACGGTTGATAGGTGCTCATAGCAAAAACACATACCATTGTTTCTTCTATTCCCCTGAACAAGTAACATCTTGCTAAATAATCGGCGTAAAACACGAAGCATAGACGTAAAACAAATGTTCAGATGATCTACCCCCACATTAAAAGCATTTTTATTGGGCAGGCAGTAGGCAAAGCTGAAAAAAGGAAGGAGAATAAAATTACCCGAATGCATCTTTTGCATTCAAAATTCACCAAAACGTTCACCAACCATATTTGGAAACATCATCAAAAGGGAGAATCTTAAGGCTTGGGGACAGTAACATTCAGAATTTTCACGTCTACTTGGGGCCTTTCTCCCCTGTCTGTCTTCACTTTTTCTATAGCCTGCCAAGGGCCAACAATAAGATGATTGTCAGATGCCGATTGATCAGTCGCACTGGGGGAACTCATACTAGTCGTGATTCACAAGTAGAAGGTATACTTAAATGCCCATCATCATAGGATAGTTTCCAAGTTTGCAAGGGAAAAAAAGTCTTTTGGCACATAACATTTTCCTCCCTGGAGTGACTTAAATCAATGAATAATTACTAGGCAACTTTAAATATGTCCCTCTCATCCTCCCTCCCTCCCACCCCTCTCAAGAAGACTGCACCAGCACATGATGACACCTGACTCGCCCCATCCCCCAGTCGCAAGGAGAAAAAAGGACCACATGCAGATGACAAACATAAAATTTAAGGCTCAATCATACCTGCACAACATCCATCCCCTTGATAGCTCTGCCAAAAACTGTGTGCTTGTTGTCAAGCCAAGGAGTTGCCACTGTGGTGATAAAGAACTGAGATCCATTTGTGTTTTCTCCCGCATTTGCCATTGACACAGTGAAAGGCCTGTCATGTCGTAAACTGCAAGGAAAGAAACATTTATATCAAAGAATACTTACACTTTAGAGCAGTAACAAAACAAAAAATTGTGTGAGCAAACAGACAAAACTTAGAAACTTTGTCTTCATTACAATCTCACTTGGTCCATGAAATTAAACCTTTACCTTTTATGAAATTCATCCTCAAACTCCCGTCCCCAAATGGATTGCCCACCAGTACCGTCTCCTAAAGGATCTCCTGTTTGTATCATGAAACCTTTGATGACTCGATGAAATATGAGGTTATCATAATAGCCATTTCGGCAGTGTGTTGTGAAGTTCTCCACAGTTTTTGGACATTCCTCTGGATACAGTTTCATGTGTATGTCACCCATTGTAGTACGCAAAATCTGATGGGGAAGAAGGAAAGAGAATATTAGACACCTGTAAGACTATAACGCATCCCAAATAATACAGCTAAATACAGCTAAATAGAACATGATTAAAACAAAGCAATGCTGAACCCATCTTTCATGAGAATCAGGTCGCATATTTAAGAAGATACACATCTAAAGATCCATACCAAAAAAAAAAAGCAGAAAAGTGGATTTATTCGTGTTTTTATGTAGAAAAGACTGAACTTATATGACACTATCTAGCAAAGATAACATTATATAAAAATTTCCAATAACTTGGGGCCTGTTTGGTACTCTACTTGAATCTAACTTTTTAAACTCAAAAACAATTTTCAAGTTTTAGACCTTAAAAACTTGTTTGGTAGGACTATTTTCAAAAACTGAACTCAAGACTAACTTAAAAATATAGTCTATTTTCTAAAAACATAAAAATTGAGTTTTTAGAGTTTTTAAATTTAAACTCACTCCTTTCTTTTCTCTCCCTCCTTCCCTCTCACTCCAGATCTATCTCTCTCTCTCTCTCTTTCTCTCTTCTTCTTTCTCACTCCTCTTTTTTTTTACCTTTTTCGCCTCCCCTCCAATCTGCTCTCTTCATTCTCTTGGTTCTCTCTCACTCCTCTTCCTCTCTATCTCGTCCGACCCCTCTCTTCTTTCTCTTTTCTTCAATCATCTCTTACTTTCTTTCCTCCTCTCTCCTCTTTCTCCCTCTTGTGTGACCCCCTCTTTTAAGATCCCTTTGTCTAGTTTAAGTGTAAGATTTTAAATTTTAAATCGCAAACCAATCAAGTTTTTGAGTTTTTTTTTTTAAAAAAAAATTGTTTTCAAGAAATATTTTGAGAAATGATAAGAAATTTCAAATAGAATACCAAATAGGCCCTTAATAATTTGGTTATTCGGTTCATCCAATCATTACATAAATTCCAGTACATTAATAATTTCCATATGCTGGAATGTATAACAAGAACTTCATCTTGATTTTCTCATAAAGACAAATTTTCTGAGAGAGGAAAGTCTTCCAAAAAAAAATAGAACTTTGTGGTTTTAAAATGTATCTGTCAATTCCGTATTGTATGTCTTGGCAAAAAAAAATCCAAACAGGATAGCATACCTAGAAGATAGGAAAAAGAAGAAAAAAAACATAAAATTTAAGGCTCAATCGTACATGCAAAACCTATATTTCCTCTTTTTACTCCTTTTTATCTCCCCTTTGCTTTCTAATTCGAGGACAACAGCATAGTAAGAACAGAGAACAGAAAGGAAGTGTACCATTTGAATTTCAGTTTCCTATTCTTAGAATTATTTTACAAGAGAATCAAGCATTATTATTGAAAAATTAAGAAAAGTACAAGTAAAATGGAGAAAAGACCATCACATCCAAGATACAAGGTAAAAGAAAACTTACCACATTGTCAGGAAGAGATGTTGTGGATGATTTACCAATCTCTGATGCAGCCAAGAGTTCATCAGCAGGAGGCTTTTCGTTGAATATATCTCTTCCCTTAGTTGCATCTTCAGGCTCCTCTGGTTCTCTCTGACTGAAGAGAGCACAAGGAAGTCAGATTATATCAAATTAGAAATGTAGAATCACAGTTCCCAAACAATACCACAATAACTATATGAATACTTCAATCCTATGATTCCAAATGACAATCCAATTTCTTCTTTCCAAGAACTTTTACCATTATCAAGATTTCCTCCAAGTACAAATCTCGGCCAGAAAAATATCAGCATGTAATAACAACTTGGGCATCCAATCATCATTAGCCATGTAGTAATTAAAAACAGCAAAAAGGAACCAATAGTATATGCTTAAAAGAAAAACCAATATCGGACAAGTGTCTTCAAGGTTCTCTAAAGTATTTTAGTACCTGAATAGATAGATTCTGTGTTTTTTGAAAGCACAACATATGAGAGTAGGATCTGTCAAAGGCTCTTTGCTTTCGTTAACATTTGCTGCAGCAGCAGGGATTTTTCTAACTTTTTTACTGCTTTTGTCACCTTGGTATAAGGCAATTCTCAAAAACCTATCATTATTCTCCACTTTTCCGAGAATTCGAGAAACTTTATTAGTGTGTAAATTTACCACCTGAAATTGCAAAACAAAATTAGAAAAGAAAAAATTAGCTTCCTTTACGCAAGAGAAGTAATGGGAAGGGGGAGGGGATTATATGACTCTTATATTACTTTTATTCCAAGGAGAGTTGCATAGATGAGAAAATTAGAGCTTTCATCAAAAACTGCATTCGGCTGTGGGGCAGATTCTGTTTTCTCAATTTCCCTCTCAACAGCCATTCTTCGCCCAAAGTCAATGGCTTCCAGCTGGTACAAAGGCACATCACTTCTCTGGAGATCTTGGGCCACCTAATCAGCACAGGATACTTGATCAATATAAGTGTTAATAAAAAACAAAAGATTCTCAAAAACATTAGAGGTTAACATCCTTACAAAAAAATGTTCAAGAAAAAAAACTGATGTTACCTCGAGAGATTCATCATAAACTCGTCGCAGTTTCCCTGTGCTAAACCAAAATACACGTATCCTGCGATCGGGCGAAGTAATCGAAAATTGCTTACCATCTGGGCTAACCTGAGGAACCAAAGAAATTCTGTAACAAACTTCTTTTGTCATACATAAGCTATTTAGAAACAGTGAAACAAAACAAAAGACAAGTTTGAGCTTTTATCTAAAGATAGAAATAGGAGGAGTTCATACTCCATGAGAATCAAATGCCTGAAAAAGTTCAAATCAATTTCCAGATCTATATTCTTATGAGATGGATCGCGCAGATTACCTCGATAGAAGAAACGGTAGTTTTGCATTTCGGGATTTCAAACAGATTAGTATCACTTTTCATTCTGAATTTCACCCTGCAAGCACCACATGAAAGCAGTATGGTTCTATTAGGAAGTGGAGTGGACAACTTAAACACCTGATTAGTAAACCATTAAAGAACAGATGTAATCAGAATTGTGTTATTTGCTATGCAATGAGAGGAAAGAGAACAGAGAACAAAAAATATGCACACAAAATGTAATTGCCAACAACGTTGAAAAACAGCACATGTTGAATTCTCACTAGTAGTCTCTCTACTTTCTAAAAAGCTGTGGTTAGTTATATTTGACTAGGATGAAGGTAAGCAAAACTTGGTAAGTTTGACTGCTCTGACTGCAACTGTAGATAGGACTCTTACGGTATTACCGCCATTTTCTAACAAAATCAATCTTACAGGAATTGTGAATGCTGATCATATGAACTTATGATCCTCAATGTTTTCCATATAAAAATTTGGTGTATTTTTTATACAGTTTCTCTACCATATTGATGAAGGAAATTATCATATGAACATGCCAAAGTGCACATACCCAGTCTCTGGAAACTTAAGGGAGTCAGGACTCCAATACTCAACCATTCCCTGTTGATCAGCTGAAATCACTGTATCAAATACAGGATTATACCTCATAACTTTCACTGGGCCCAAATGTACCTGAGGAATGGAATAAGAAAAGAAATGGAAAACAAAATTGGAAGTTCAATTTATTTGGGGGGTGGGCGCGGGGGGAGAGAGATGCCAACATTGCAACAACATACCTCTCTGGAGATAACAGGTTCATTTGTACCAGATCTTGCATCGAAAATGTGTACATATGATGAGTCCCTGTCACTGATGGCAAGCCTGGCTTTGACATCCCCTTGTTTGTAGACCCACTCAACAGCACCAGGAACATACTCGGTGCGAATCATGACCATCATATCATAGTTGACTACGTCATATATCTTCACAGATTTGTCATTTGAAATTGTACAGCAAAGCAAACCATCAACACTAACCTGCATAGCTGAACAAGTCATGGTTGATGACTACAATAACAGGAAGATTTGAAATCTACATACAATCACTAATAACCAAAAAAATCAAAATGGTAGGCTGGCTCAGCCAAATAAATAGGTGTGCAATAAACTGAAAAATTACAAACCACGTACAAAAAAAAAATCCTCAAACATCTACACACACAAATCAGGACATTCCTGTATATGACATGAGTAATAGGAACTAAGAGAAACATGGGAACTAAACATCAGTTATGGACAAACTTTAGTCATTACCATCGGAATCTGAAATTTGAGGACACAGCATCATATATCATTTTTATTTGAGTTTTTATCACGAACGGCCCCTGAAGGGGACCGTACTCCTTAGTTTGGTCCTTGAAATTCAAAATCAATAAATGTCGTCCCTGAAATTGACTACCGCACATCAATTTGGTCCTTCCGTTAAAATTTTGTTAGTAATTCTGTTACTTAGCTGACATGCACAGATGTGGGGTCTACCAGTCCAATCAAATAGGGTGACGTGGATTATAAACAACAGGATGATAGAGGTTCGGACTGCTTGGAGGACTTGGTGGAGTTTAGGAATTTGAGTTTGGTGATTGAGAGAGTGCATGGCGTTGTCGATGAGTTCATCAAGGTTTTTTTTTTCTATTTTTTCTGTTTACAATAAGTTTTATTTTTTATTTTTAGGCTCAACTATGTGCCACATCAGCAAAGTACAGAATTACTAACGAATTTTAACAGAAGGACCAATTAGTTGTGAGGTGGTCAATTTCAACAACGAAATTAATTGATTTTGAATTTCAAGGACCAAAATGAGGAGATAACTCAATTTCAAGGACCGTTCGTGATAAAAATCCTTTTTATTTAGTACCAATATTGTGGATAGAAAAAAAAAAGGAAAAACAAAAACCACAGCTAACTTTGAATAAAATAAGTAACAGGATGACCACTAGTTCGCTACACAATAAACTGAGCGTACATAGCTTGTCTGCTTGACAAACAAATCCTCTATCAAACAGGATTAGTAACATATAACTATACCTCGTTAATTAGAGAGCTAAAGGTTCAGCTAACTGTGATTAATACAACCTAACACATATTCAAGAACCCTAAGTTGCACGCACAAACTAAAACAGGAGATCAATATGCAGCGTTTATGCGTATGCTGCTGTATAAGGATAAACTACTTCTGATTGCATGTTCAGAGTCAGCCCAATATTTAGAACGAAAGCAGTGATCAATCTAAAAGTAAAATACAGCATGAGTACACATGTAGTATTGTGGAGGAATAACTCACAGCTAAGCCTTCAATTGGACCAAGGTGGGACCTAAAATGCTTTGCAAACTCAATGCCAATAGCCTTTTTCTTCCAAAACTTCAAATGTCCTGGTAGGAAAAAAAAAGCAAAAAACAAAAAACAAGAATAAGGAATGGAAAATAGCTTACAAATCGAAGAAAACCAAAAAGATCATAACCAAGATCTTATGAATAGTATCATCAATTTCCCAGTCCAGGTAGTAATATTAATTAGACTGCATCTATTTAGAGGGCAATAAAATATAAATTCAGGCCGCAATGCTAACTGGCAGAAGGAAATTTATACCCATCCTTGTATTTACACACTTATTTGAAAAGTGGGAGATTACATTCCTTGATATTTCATGATGTAATCATTGGCATAGTATGCTAGCTATGCAAATCTCATTCAACTCAAATGCACACTTCATCTTAAATGCCTACTTCCATTTTACTAAAACCACTATTCTAAAAATCTCCGCCTAGGCAGTAGGCAGCTGGTCACCGCCCTAATTAATGCCTAAACGTTTGAAAATAAAGAAATGGCGCCTAGACTTAATGAGGCGCCCGCCTAGACCGCCTAAGCACCCGCCAAGACCCGCCTAGGTTGCAAATCACTTAGACAGAAACTAGATAACTTCATTTTGCATTTTATTTTTTTCAATAAATTGTAAGACTTGTTGAATACTTAAATGAACACACATTATATGCTTGTTTTCCATGTTTTCATTATGTTCTAATAGCTCATAATATATATGTCATTCTATCTTGTAGTTTATGATGAAATTATATATTTTTTAAGTATAACTAGACACTTATTTACACGAAATATAATAGATTGAATTAAATCCGCCTAGTCCGCCAAGGCGCTAAGCCCCAGCCTGCCACCTGCCTAGCGCCAAGCGTCTTTTAGAACCTTGACTAAAACACATGGGAGTCAGAATTAGGCTAAAGAATCTTTTTTTCTTGCAAACATATACATACTATTAGGCTACATATGGGGCTCGTTTGGTACACGAAATCTCAAGGTATGTTGAAGGTGGAAGTCAATGGTTTTTCATTTGGAGGGGATTAGAAGAGGATTAGCTATGAAGGATATTCATCCCTTCTAATCTTACCATTTTAAGGAGGATTGGATGGATAAGTTTTCGTCATGAGTAATCCATTTCTATCTTCTAGGTGGTCACAATTTCATAATTTCTCCCTTCAACATACCTTTAATTTAGTAGGTTATACATTCTAATCCAATCATGTGTATCAAACAAGCCCTTGGTCCCTAAAGTTGGATTGGACTGGACAGCTCACTAGATTAAAGGTATTTTGAAAGATGAAATCGAGGCCAACTTCAAAAATTGGTCTAGGTTGAAGGTAGAACAATGGATTAGTCATGACTAGTCCATCTAATTCTTTCAACTAGGACAAAATTTGGAAGTTGGCCTTCATTTCTTAATTCAACATACCTTGAATGTGTTAACTTATCTAATCCAATCCAATCCTTGGCACCAAACGTGGCCGTAGAATAAGTGCCCCCATGCCTTGCATTAAACTCTTACTCAACACGATGTCATCAAAACCTAGCAACCACTGCTTAGGCTACAACTCAGTATCGTACCCTGGTACCCACACCACTCTATGTGGATGTGCACATGAATCACATTACTCTTATCGTCTGCACAAGAGTAGTAAACCGACAAAGTATTTAGACCTTTGGATGGCAATAACTAACCTCAACAAGCCTTTGAAAAATCAGCATGGACACATAGCCAATTCATTAATTAACACTATATATACACAAGTAGCTAACGACATGCACGATACAAGAGGAATATTAGGACTTTGCAAAAACCGTATCTTGCTATCATTACCATCAACACTTCCAGTTACAACAAAATCCGCTGACGACACAGCAACATGCGTAACAACGTCCCGATGCATATAACTTTTCTCGTACCTGTTTATGACACAAAATAAGAGAAGGAAAGAACGTGAGAATTGTTTAACCGGACGAAAAATGTTATTGGCAGGGGGGACATAAACAATTACTATCAAGAGTTTACAGCTGAGTTCCCTAGGGTTTTAGGGTTTAGCGAAGCCAAACAACAAATGGCATTTTCAAATCGAAACTGGATTTTCAAACTCCAACTGAAACTCCAACATATGACTACTGAAATTCCAAATTAAAACCACGAGTTGGACCAAAAAGCAATCAGAGAGTGAAAGAGGGAAAAATCAATACATACATTTGAGCGGAGGGAAGAGCATCGAGGTAGGCGTGCTCGAACTGGAGAGGCCGCTTGGGTCGAGCGCGAGGGGGTGGGGGTGGGCCGGGACCCACCATGGGCTCCTCCTCGGTCTCCGCCGCGGCCGAGCTCGCGTTGCCGTTCTGGGGTTCCTCTGCGTATGTCGCTAGGGTTTCTCCTCCGTTCTGAGGTTCATCCATGTTTGCTTGCTGGTAGGGTTGTTGCTCGAGACGAAAGACTGCAATCGCACTGAAGCAGTAGGTTTCGAAGGCGAAGCTTGAATTGTTGGAGTGAAAGGAAGGCACTGGAATTCTGGATTTGTAATTGGGAACTTTAACGACCGGGGTACTGTTACTTTAACGAAAAACCACATTTTTAGACTAAAAAGTCAATCCTGCTACTATTTATTTTACCCTTTATTTTGTCCTTATCATTAAAACTCAAAGTTTTCAAGTCATTTTCATTAATTTTCCTTTTGTAATTTCAAAAGAGACGATGAAACACCGCCGCCATTTTTCACACGGGGATCTGGACCGTTACCGGTTGGGCTATTTTAGCCCGAAAATGAGCCGGACTCTTTGGGCCTAACAGCTGCCTTTAATAAGTAACAAGCATATGATTAAGAAGGTTTTAACGAAATACTTCCGGTACTGTTCACTTTTAACGAAAAATTACATTTTTACCTTTTCCTCGTACAATTCACTATATCTTTAAAAATGATTTTTCATTAAAAGGAAAAAAAAATTTAGACTTTTTGTTAGTTTTCCTTATGATTTAAAACAAGATAACTTTAACGAAAAGCTTCCGGTATTGTTCACTTTAACGAAAAACCACATTTTTACACTAAAAAGTCAATTCTGGTACTATTCACTCTACCCTTTATTTTGTCAATATTATTAAAACTCAAACTTTTCAAGTCTCTTTCATTAGTTTTCCTTTAAAACAAATTGGCTAATTAAGAGCTAGTTTGGTATTGCTATGTTTTTAAAAAAAAAAAAAAAAAAACTACTTCTGCTGTGCTGTAAGAATAAACAGCCATGAAATAAAGCAACTGAGTGTTTGGTAAACTTTTTGTAAAAATGCTTTTGAAAAAAAAAACAGTATTGGTAAACTTTTATGTAAAACAGTTATGACTGTCTAGAATGACCAAAAAATGTATAATACTAGATGTGCCACTAATTTAATTTTCTTAAGTCTTCCCCCTTTATTTTCTCCATATGCATCGAGAAGTCTCTCACATTGCCCCACTACGTAACCAGACTTTCCAAAAACCAAAAACGTCTCTCTACAACCCCAATTTTCTCACTTTTTTTTTTGCTCCGTCTTCTTCTTTTTTATTTCCGGCTCCGTTCCTCAATCTCTCTCACCTGTCATCTAATTTGCAATACATACATGGTCTAGCTACTCGAGGAGTTCATTATATACATCAGGCAGAGCCAACTCTCCAGGATGCTGGTTTCTTTCTTCTTCCAAGACTAATCATTTCTTCTTTTTGAAACTGTATAGTGTGAATTTGATCATACGAAGTAGTTTCCTATATTTAATATTGGGTATTTGGAATAATTGTGTTTTGGTGTCCGTTTGGGCAATCTGAGCTCTCCTAATTTGCAGAAATACGAAGATCAGTCGCCTTTAAGCAGTGCAATTTGGGAAATTTGGGCAAATATGTGATGCCAAAACCGAATCTGGTCTTCATCAGAAAAGATTGTGTAATTTCTCGACGCGATTTTGTTGGCATGGGAGTGAGAAAGGACGAACAAGAGATGGGAGGAAGGACAGAGGCAGAAAGAACGTCCTAGGGTATGGAATCCAAGGTCAATAATGGTTATTGTTGAAGCTGGGAGTGAACGGCGTTGTGGTGGGATCGACGAGGATGACCTTCCAATTGAAGTCAGTGACATTTTTTGGTTGGTATTATGTGTAAATATTTAATTGTTTCATTTTGGGTGTTTGAAAGTTTCATTAAAGGGCTCAGCGCCTTTTGAAAATTAGGTTTGCGCAAAAGCTGTAGAAGCAAAAAAAGCCGGTTTTTCAAAGCTAGCTTTTGCTGCTTTGAACTTTTAGCTTTTTTCACCCAAAACTGTGAAAAAAAAAAGAAAAAAAAAGCTGATGTTGAATGTTTACCAAACACAAAAAAGCTCCCAGGTTTTTTTTATACTCACTTTTTTTAAAAGTACCTCAATACCAAACCAGTATTAAATGTTACAAAATAAACATAAAAAGTCCTAAATTTTTATCCATATACTTAAATCCGCCTAGGTCCCATCCAGTCATCTAGGCGCTAGGCCCTAGTCGGCTGCCCGACTAGCGCCTAACATCTTTATAACCTTACTTACATGTAAGGAATAGGAAAAGTATAAGTTTTTCCTTGAATTCACAACCAAATACCTAAAAATCAAAAATTAGATTGATTAGGGGAGACTAGTTAATCTAATTCTCTTTTCTTACTTTCTCTATTTTAAGCTCTCTTGTTCTTGCAAGTGGCCCTTTACCACAGTGGTGTAAAGGTATTGAGCCCTTACATGACAGTGTATGTTTAAACCTCGTCGTTAGCTAATCTAACATCTAATGTAACAAAAACTACCATTTGACCCAAAAAAAAAAGTTCTCTTGTTCCTTTATTTTTCTATTATTGTTAAGTAAACATGCTTTAAGAAGAAAGAGGAGGTTTTGAAGTCGGGGATGTTAGGGATGTAGCGGATTAAAGATGATTGCTTACTCACCAGGATAATTCACCACTTGCATAATTATTTTGTTCTTATTTTTCACATTTAGTGCTTGAGATACAATAAAGTATTTTTGGTGAAGGTGGAATGAAGAAAGGTGATGGGAGGGTGGCGAGGGAGGAAATAATGAAAATTAAAACAACTTAAAATGGTTTTTTATTTTTACAAATAGATGGTAAGAATAGCATTTTTGAAAACCAAATGGTTATCATTGGGGCTTTTAGATTGCCATAAGCAGGAGAAATTTTTACATCACACACTATGATACATCATGTATTTTAAGATATATTTTGAGGGTATATAAGTGAATGACAAGGTTGATATATCATATTTTATGGTATATTCTTTAATATCCTTCCACTTATATTATGACATGTGGTGTACTGTCTTGTGTTCTAGTACACCAAAAAATCTCTAATATGTCGTGCTTGCTCTCAAGTGTACTGTCTTGTGTTCTAGCACTACTACAAAATAAATTATTAGTGTCGCTATAATAACCGACAAGAAACAGCTGTTTCTGTCAGAAATTTACCAAAATCCGACAGAAAATTGATGCAGTGACGGATATACTAACCGACAGCATTGCTGGCGTCAAGAATTAACTTTATGTCGGTTAATGCCCTAAAACCAACAGAAATTCTGTCGGATATATGCGACACAAAACCTGAAATACTGTCGAATATTATCCTCCTTCTGTCGGTTATAACCGACAGAAATTATAAAAAACCCGTCGGATATATCATCTTTCTGTCGGTCATAACCGACAGCAACATATTATAAAAAATTAATTAGTCTACTTTCCGTCGGTCCTAATCGACCGGAAAATATTATAATAAAAAAAATTCCACTATATTCCGTCGGTCATAACCGACAGAAACATATTATAAAAAATAAATCCTCTATTTTCCGTCGGTCCTAACCGACAGGAAAATATTAGTATTTAAAAAAAACCATTTTTCTTTATTTCTTTTACTGACTGAATAAAACAAAATTTAAAAAATTTAAAAAAAGTACGACTGTTTTTTTTTTACTTTTCTTATTATTTTAGAGAATGTATAAATAAAAAATCAATGAGTGAATAAAAGCTTATATCAAACATAACAGTAATTCAAATATAAATTAACTTACTAGAATAATGTGTTTTGAATCAGTCATAACACATAAAGTTAAAGGTACGTACAACACTGAATAACTTAACAAAAAATATAAATAAGCGTCAGATATATCCGTCATGAAAACCAACAACCTATTCAACTGAACCCGAGCCTTCCGCTGACCTTCCCTGTGCTCTTGCGCCTTCTGCCACTCCTCCATGTCCTACTACACCTTCCGCTAATCCTCCATGTGGTCCAAAATACCTCAACACATCACCTTCAAAACTACCCGACAACAATCCAGAATATAAACCCGGGGATAATCCAGCATTAAAAGCACCAGGAGAAATATGTGAGTGACCGGGAGAAACAATCTGAGGTCGATATACTGGCATTAGATGCTGCGGCTGAAAAGACATATCTTGCATGGGATAGGCAAACGCAGGTGGCTGATTCGGAGCTGAATGTTGTGATGCCTGAGGGCTAAGTGGTGGCCGCTGCAGATGTTGTGGCATTAGCATCATAAATAATTGTTGTTGCTGCACCATGAGTTGCTGCATCATTGCCTGCTGCTGCTGGTTCACCTGGTTCTGCGATTCCCTTGATTGCTGAAGCTCAGCCGTTACCGCCGCCAACTGCTTAGAGGCTTCTTCCTCCCTCCTCCTCAATTCGTTGTTCTCAGCTACCATCTTGGCCACTGCACCCCTGGATGATTTCCTAGAAGCTCTACCATCTGAAGAACTTGCATAGGACACCATATCCGGAATCACCCCATGACCATAACCACGTACTCTATTTCTAGTCTCAGACCCCATCTGCTCAACATATATTTGTGTTCTAATCTCAGAGGTGTCCTCTTCTCCGGACTCGATCATTGACTGAACTCGACTCTCCATAGATATCTTGCAATTTAATATATAAACAAAATAATAAATATTATTAAGAGCAAAAAATACAGATTCTTGAAATTTAATATTTCATCAATTTCACATAAATAATTCTCACAACAGATTCAACAGACATTCAAAACAGATAATGTGCCACAACACAGATTCAACAATTCAAAGACAAATAAACATTCAAAACAGACATGTAAATCATTTACCCCTCTCTGCTGTGACGATTCATCAATCCAAGTATCGTCTTTCCGGGTATGGGTAGCTCGAAAAAAGGAGATAGGATCTGGTTCCTTCCCATGCTTTTTCGTCTTTAAACATGTTAAAAGAGAACAAATATATAAACCACCGATTATAAACAAAATAAAATAAACACTTCAAATATTACAATTTAGCAAAACTTACAAGGTCCGCACGAACCCGAGCAAATGTTCTTGAACCAATAGTATGGTTCATAGTTTTTGCTTCCCGATTAATCTTGTTTTTCTCTGCCACCTCCTGAAAATTTGAAAAAAAATCCATTAAAGAACACGTTTCAATACCAAATATCAAAAACCATTAATTTTTCACCTTTGTTTTAGGGTCATCCCAATACACTAACATCTCGGCCCACTGACCACCATCCACACCAGGAGGAGGTTCTGAGCGCTCAAGCTTTGGCCTTTTGGTGTAATACTCTGATTTCAACCAATTACGATATTCCTTGTATGCATGATCCGCAACATTGAGAGTCATGCTGCGAATAACTGGCATTCTATCTTGATCTTCATCAAGAAACAAGACATTACCCTATATTCACAAAAAAATACATGTCAGTATTTAGAATATTTACCTTGAAACATATAAGGCCCAAAACGAAAATATATACTTTTAACTCTTCAAAAATAAAACAAAAATTTTTACCTTAATTCTTTCCCACATAAGTTCTTTCTCAATTGCAGGAACCCGACGCCAATCTTTCACGAGTGGAATATGTCTTGGATCCTTAACTTCCGAGGAAACCATTTTCGAAAATTCAGAGGAATTTTCACTTACACATTTCCCTGTCGAGTCAAATAGACATAATTGTTTCCCTTTCCACTTCGGAATAGAAGCTCCACGTGTCCTACGTTCATTTTCTTCCTCCATGGTGAAAATAAGAAGGTGAAAAATGAAGAGTGAAAGTGAAAAGGAGAAGGTGAAGAAAGGGAAGAGCAAATCAAGAGAGAAAGTGAAAATGAAAAGGTTGGCGTCTGGTGAAAATGAAAAGGGAAGAGCAAAAGAAGAGGAACGGGTGAAAATGAAAAGGTGAAGATAGTAAATGAGAAAATGGGGAAGAGGAACCAGTGAAGATAGGGTAGTTGAAACAAATTAATATTGTTTGAAATTATTGTCGGATTTAACCGACAGAAAATAAGGTAAAACCGCCAAAAAATCCGCCAGTAACTTAAAATATTAATTATGTGTCAGCTTAGTGTCGCTTCAATCCGACAGAAATAAGCCAAAAACCGTCAGAAATTAATAACGGTCAGAAAAATATTTATTATGTCAGAACGTCTTTAATATATCAGAAGGGTTGGTGTATGTCATAAGTACTGTCGGTTAAATCCGACAGAAATAAGCCAAAAACAGCCAGAAATTAATAACGGTCAAAAAAAAATTATTATGTCAGAACGTCTTTATTATATCAGAGGGGTTGGTGTATGTCAGGTTAGTGTCGGTTAAAACCGACAGAAAGTTAAAAGAAAACGACAATAAAACCGCCAGTCAATTAAAATATTAAAATTTGTCCTAAAACCGACAGAAACTAATATTAAGATACTTATTGTGTCGGTTATAACCGACACAATAAGCCAAAAACCGCCATAAAGGTTTCCTCAGTTTGAATCTTGTGTTTCATTAATTTTTGAGAGGTCAAACGAGCGGGAAAATTCCCGCTCAAATTTTGGTCACTTTGTGTCGGTTACATCCGATAGAGAAGGTAACGAAAAAAAAAAAAAAACCATGTATTTTTTTTTTTTTACCATTATAACATTTAAAATTTTGTCACACAAACTAAAATATTTTAAATCAAATTCACCACACAAAATATAAAAAAAATAAAACAATGATTTTTATTTTTTGTTTTTACCATTATACCATTTTAAATTTTACCACACAAATTCAAATATAGTTTAATTAATACTTAAAAAACATAAAATAAATAATAAAACTACTCCATTTCATCTTCTATTAGGTCATCATCGGCATTAACAAAATCAGGAAACTGAGTAGGCAATGGTAATACTTCCTGAAAAGGAGTCTCTTCCACGCCAACCCTTGTATGCAGATTTTCATTGTCAAGTACACGATCATCCAAATCAGGTATGGCATAATCATCAAGAGCATCATAATCCTCTAATACGTCAAACAAATCTCTCGGCTGTGTTCGAACAACAACATGCCAATCTTTTTCAATTGTGTCATCCACATAAAATGCTTGTAATGCTTGCGAAGCTAATATGAAAGGATCCTCTTTAAATCCCAATCGATTGAAGTTTACTAAAGTAAATCCATATTGATCGGTCTTCATACCTCTTGGACTTTCACTATTAACCCATTCGCATTTAAACAACATCACAGCTCGACCCCTGTCTCCTGCTTCGGTAGGGCCACAGTATCTAACCTCAAACATGTCTATGACTCTACCATAACAATTCACCTGCCCAATTGCACCAGGGACATTTGCAGGTACAAAGACACCACAATTTTGATTCTTATGCTTATCGTCCACAGATTTTGTACGAAATATGAACCCATGAATAATGTGACTTTTATATTTCGTCACAACCCTACTAGGATAATTGGCTAGCCAACGCAAGTCTTCAGATATCAAGATGTCATTAGCATGACATATTGAATTAATCTGTAATAAGTAAAAGGATAAAAATTGACACGACAAATATAACCACGTCATAATTAAAATGTAAAAAAAATAGTAATAATGTGACTGTTATATTAACTCACATGTTGCTTGAACCATTCTGGAAATTCCTTCTTGCTTAGCTCCTTGATTTGTCGCACAGTTAGCCTTGCTCGACGATGTTGATTTTTCAAGACTTCCTCATGTTGCCTAGCCAATCAGGTCCAAATATGCGTAACTAATTTTTCAAAGTAAAAAAAAAATTGATAAAACATTAAGACGTATAACTAAATGTTCTTACCTTCTAAATGGGTTGACCTCATCACAATTATTTAGAATGTATCTGTGGCACTGATCAAGAACATTTAACTAGAGCTCCACATTTTCTCCTGAACCCATATAACATCCTTTAGAGTCAAAAATTGATAACCCACCAGATACTCCACGTCCAATACCATCTTCATTTCGACCTCTACGAGTGCGACGAGACTCAACATCTCTAAGATACATGGAACAAAAGGACAAACACTCATCCACCAAATATGCTTCAGCAATAGAACCTTCAGGATGACCCTTATTACGAACATAGCGCTTCAGTGTTTGTAAAAACCTATAATTATAATACAAAACACAAATTATTATAATTGCTAATAAAAATTATCATTATAAATTAACAAATTTTACAAAGATTTGTTAATTACCGTTCAATTGGATACATCCATCTATATGGAACATGCCCTGCAATAGCTGCTTCATCTGCCAAGTGAACTGGGAGGTGCATCATCACATCAAAAAATGCAGGCGGGAATATCTTCTCCAATTGACATAATGTCAAGGCAATTCTTGAATTCAATTGCTTGAAACCTTCCTCGGACTCCTTCTTGCTACACAATTGTCTGAAAATGGCACTTAACTCTAATAATATCATAGTAACGGATTTAGGCAAAACCGCACGTACTGCAAGCGGGAGTAACTGCTGCATTAAAACATGACAATCGTGGCTTTTCAATCCATGTATTTTTCTTTCATTCACATGCACACATCGCGATAAATTTGATGAATATCCATCGGGAACCCGAATAGTAGACAACACTTCACAAAATGTAGTTTTTTCTTCTCTTTTCAACGTGAACAATGCTGGAGGTCGAAATGTTCTATTTCCTTCCCTACGCGAATGTTGTGTAGGTCTTATGTTCAATATTTCAAGATCTGCACGTGCAGCCAATCCATCCTTGGACTTTTTATCTATATCTAACAATGTTCCCACTACATTGTCACATATATTTTTTTCAATATGCATAACATCAAGATTGTGTCTAATCAACAGATGCCTCCAATAAGGTAGTTCATAAAAAATAGATTTCTTCTTCCACTGACTCTTACTACTTGTACTGCTCTCACTTCGTTTTCTGCGTTGCCCAACTGAGGCATCTTTCTTTGACTTTCCAAAAGTAAATCTCAAAGTAGAAAGTTCTTCAAGACATTGTAAACCAGTCCACTCCCTTGGTGCACTACGATGCTCTCGTCGACCATTAAAAGATGTGGTTTGCCTTCGAAACCTATGATCAACAGGAAGAAAGCGTCGATGCCCCAAATAGGAAATCTTACGACTCGCCGGCAAGTAAATAGATTCTTTATCATGCATGCAATGTGGACAGGCTTTATATCTATGTGTACTCCATCCTGATAACATTCCATAAGCCGAAAAATCACTTATAGTCCATAAAACGGCAGCCTTCATCGTAAAAGTTTGGTTGGAATACGCATCATAAGTAGGAGTGCCCAGCTCCCACAACTCATTTAACTCATTAATCAATGGACGCATGTATTAACAAAGACAACAACAAATTTGGTGGCTTCATACACATCCAGGGCGGTAAATTGTAAACTGAAAGCACCACAGGCCATGTGCTATAGTCTTGCCTCATTTTTCCAAAAGGATTAAATCCATCACTGGCCAACCCTAATCGGACATTTCGAATTTCTGATCCAAACTCCGGATATAAATTATCCAAATGCTTCCATGCTGGAGAATCTGAAGGATGTCTCATAAACCCATCCTTAGGACATTCAGTTGCGTGCCACCTCACATGTTCAGCTGTATGCTTCGACATATACAACCGCTGCAATCATGGTTTTAAAGGAAAATACCACATAACCTTAGCTGCGATTTTTTTTCTAGAGCCATCATCTTCATTGACATTTTTATATCTTGATTCACCGCAAACTGAGCATACGGTCAACTCTGCAGTGTCTTTCCAATAGATCATGCAATTATTGGGACACGCATCAATCTTTACATACGTCAGACCTAAGTCATTTATAAGTTTTTTTGCCTTATAACAAGATTCAGGCAAACAATCTCCATCAGGTAGCATTTTTTTTAATTAACTCGAGTAACATGGTAAAGATCCCGTCCGGCATTCTTGCTAAACACTTGATCTGATACAATCTTACAACCGCCTCCAATTTTTTAAATTCCTTACAACCTGGCCACAAATTTTGATCTGCCTCTTCAAGCAACTTAAAAAAAGTCTCGACCTCTTCCGGACACCCTTCCCCAGAAAGGGTTTCAGTAGACGGCCCAACACCTTCTTCAGTTAATGGTTGGACAAATACATCATTAAGAACATCATGAATACCAGTCAACTGATCTCCTGTTTCAGTAGATGGCCCAACACCTTCTTCTCCAATCCCCATATTTTGCTCTACAATTAAAGGTTCCACATGATGTCGCCACGAAGTATTTTTGTAATCTTTATCCATATCATACAACACAAGATGTTCGAAAATAGTTTTTCTAACAAAAGTATATCGATTACAACATTTTTTGCAAGGACATCTAAACTTATCAGGGCCAGCACCATTCGCAATTGCTTGATCCAAAAATAAATTAATTCCATCTGTATACGCTTCCAAATTTCGCGGTAGTGTCAACCAATTCTTTTCCATGTTTTACCACTATACGAGAGCAAATATTACGTTGAAACTAAGATGCCTACAATCTTTCAATCTCTATCATGTAGGCATAACTATTAGAAATTTCAATCTCTATCTTTCAACCTCGAACTATCACAATTGCAATTTAATTTCCAACACCTATCACAGTAAAACAAATAAAAAAAAACAATAAAAGGTTAACAAAAATATGTTTATCTACACTCTTGATTATTTATTAAATTTAATTTTTTATTATCCTCATATCAATTAGAGTGAAATATTTAATTAATTAACATAATATATACCTATATTACTAAATATTACCAATTTATGGTATATTAAATATTGTCAATTTAACATAAATATTTACAAATAATATTTATCTCAATTTCTTCATAATAATTTAAGTAAATAAAATACAATATTTCAATCCCTATCATGTATGCATAACTATTAGAAATTTAATTTCCAACACCTATCAGAGTAAAACAAATTAAAAATACAATAAAAGGTGAACAAAAATATGTTTATCTACACTCTTGATTATTTATTAAATTTAAGTTTTGTATATCCTCATAGCAATTAGATCGAAATATTTAATTAATTAACATAATATATATCTATATTACCAAAATATTACCAGTTTATGGTATATTAAATATTATCAATTTAACATAAATATTTACAAATAATATTTATCTCAATTTATTCATAACAATTTAAGTAAATAAAATAAACTAATGGAACACAAATATTCCTAATTTATCTTACTAATTAAATTAAAATCTCTAAATAAATAATCTTGTGTGTTAAACAAACAATTTCAACATCAAGAAGTTCAGTAATAAAACCTGAACTATTGAAGAATTCCGTCGTTGATCTATTCTTTACGTAGGCAGCAAACTAATTAAAGCCCCTGCAAAATCAAATCATAAAATAAAAATAAGTCACAAAGTACTTGATTAAGAAAGAAATAAAAGATGAACAGTATGAAAGCAAAAGAAATGATTGAAGATTGAAGATGAGGATTGCAAATGAAGATGAGAAAATGAAAGCAAAGGATATTTAAATAAAAAGGGCTAGAATATTTAAAAAATATTAAAAAAAAGAATTCAAAATTACTGAGGGTTATAATAATTTTAAATCCGCCAGGAACCAATTTCTGTCGGTAAAATCCGCCAGAACAAATCCGATATTTAAATTAAAACGGCTAGAATATGTAAAAAATATTAAAAAAAAAGATTTCAAAATTACTGAGGGTTATAATAATTTTAAATCCGCCAGTAACCAATTTCTGTCGGTAAAATCCGCCAGAAAAAATCCGATTTTTTAATAAAAACGACTAGAATATGTAAAAAAATATTAAAAAAAAGAATTCAAAATTACTGAGTGTTATAAATCCGCCAGGAACCAATTTCTGTCGGTAAAATCCGCCAGAAAAAATCTGACATAAATTTCTGTCGGAAAAATCCGCCAGGAATAATCCGACAGACATTTTTGTCGGAATAATCCGCCAGAAATTAGTTTTTATCCGACAATAAATGAAATATGTGTCGGATATCTTTATCCGTCAGAAATACTTATTAACCGCCACCACATTCCGACACCTAAAGCTAATATTGTAGTAGTGTAGTACACCAAAAAATCTCTAATATGTCGTGCTTGCTCTCAAGTGAACATTGAAAACCTATTATAGTTTTAAGAGTTAGGTTAGTCCAAATGGTGTGGGAGCGTGACTTAGCAATATTAGGTTATGTTGATAGTTTGTTCTTCTCTAACGCAACAAAAGAAAAAGTTATGCTAGTTTGGTCTTTCATTGGAAGGCCTTATTGGCTGATGTTTATTTTGTTGGACTGTTAAAAGTAGCGTGCACAAAGCCTTCCAACAAGGACTAAGCCTCAATGCCCCTGGAAATGAATGAAGATTATTTAAAAATTCTGTCCTGCACATTTTTTTCTATGAGTGAGCATCTGAGATTGAATTAAATGAGCTATAGTTAAATGTCAATATTTCTTTTTCCCATAGTTATGTGCAGATGAGTCATGCTCGTATATCTTTTAGGCTCTGTTTGGTGGTCTGGATGAGATAGGTTGTGATCAATTAAAATGTACTTGAGTCTAGTCCATTGTTTGTTGTGTCAAAATGTGAGATGGACATAACTAAACAAGATGGGTTATGAACCTGCAATAGAGTGGGTTATATAACCTATCCTTACAAGTCATGCCTTACAAGTCCCTGTGTGAAATCCCATTCATGGATTTCACTATTATGATCTCCGTATTTGTATTATTGAGATTTTATATCATTTTTCGAGAATGTATATTAATTGATTTGAAATTAGATTTCAATAAACTAGTTACGAAGAGTGAAGTTTGGGAATTAATTATTTAAAATTCGTATACCGTTCGAGGTCACAATTTATATTTTTGAATAGAGCTTGATTTCACGAACACATAGGCACAAACCGTTCATGAAACGGAGCTATTAACGTTTGAAGTTAGGGACATTTTTGTCATTTGGTCTTAATTTAGAAGGCTCCAAATTTTCTAGAGCAAAGGATTTGCCATTTGTGTCGCTAGGATGAAGGGAAAAAAAGAGTCGGACGGCTGTGATTGGAAAAGGAAGAGAGAAGTGAAGGAAGGGAGAAGGGAAAGAGCCAATCAAGAATAAGAGAAATGAGAGAAATGAGGGAAGAGGAAAGGCAGCAAAACGCCACCCGACCCGTGCTACTGCGACCCGGTTATAGCCGATGGGTTTCTCCGGTGAAATTCCTCATTTTTCCGACAAATTGGGCCAATTCACCACTTCCAATCATCATCTCGAACCTTCCTCTGCCAATTTCACTCCTAAATCATTGGGATTGGGCACGGGTTTTTGAAGAATGGCACCGAGTGTGTGTATGGGTGTACGGCGGCGATCTGCAAATCGGGAAGCTAACTTAGTCAATTACCACCATCATTAGACTTCCATTGAGGCCTGGAACAAAGCCCAAACAACTGTAGGGTTGACGGAGCACCAGAGAGGTCGAATTGAGGACACCCAAATTCTAGGGTTTCCGGTGGGTTTGAGTGAAATTGGGGCCTTTCCCGACCAAATTGGCTTGGTCACAGGTATGAAACTTGCTCCACTCATTGAGATTTACAATCTTGTAAAATTTAATAATTTTTTGAAATAGTTGAATTTTCCGGCAAGTCGGGGAGGCCAACCCCCACTTGCGGTGACGCATGCAGCGGCGCGTGGCTAGTGGGCCAACGATGTCTTTTTAAGTTCAATTAGATGCCCTGATTTTTTTATTTGATATTCGTATGACGTGGTTTGATCGTTTGAACCTAATTTCACTATGATACATTACTTGATTAATATATGATTCGACGATCCGACCGTTGGATCGTGACCAAACTCTTACATTATAGAACGTAATATTTGAGGATGTTAGGAACTGACGGATCAGGAATTTGATGTACGGATCTTCCCATCTAATTTTGTAAAACTAATTGTTGATCGCCTCTTGATTTGGTGATTGGCGGAGATCTGATCGTTGGATCATAATGAAATTTTAATATGTTGTTTTAGAAGTATAATGTGGATCTTTGAAAGTTACGGATCTGAAATTTGATATACGGATCTTATGGATCAAATTATGTAGGGTTGTGGGCACCATCGTTGATCATGGGTTGACTTTTGGCCAACATATCTCGAATCGTTTATAAAACAAAAATTAGTATTAATAGAGGCTCAATGAGGCTATGTGGGCTTATCTAAGTGAGTGACTTTAATATATGTGATATGGTGATTACCCAATTCTTTATATTAATATCCTTTGTGGATACGACTTGGTTTTATAAATGTGTTTTCTATTAAAATGTGATTCTTTTATAATTGGCCATCGATCTATTTTTATTAAATGTGAATTGATTCATGGATTGGTAATATTTGTGAAAAAGTGATTTGAATTGCATATTGAAATGGTTGTTAAATTAAGGGCTAGTAGGAGACCGTGACCTTGCTTAGTTAATCCGAGATAGGGGGTCACTAGTGGTCCTGCTTGGTTAATCCTCGATAGGGGACCATATTATTTATGGATCGAGCTTGGTTAATCCGCAATAGGCGATCCTTATGGCCATACATACTTAAGAGTGATCATGCTTGGTTAATCCACGATAAGTGATCACTGCCTAACAGTTCCGTAAATGTGACTCTGCTTGGTTAATCCGCGATAGGGGACCATGGTCTTGCTTGGTTAAACCGCAATAAGGGACCATATTTTCTATGGATCGTGCTTGTTTAATCCACGATAGGCGATCCTTATATCTTTGGTATGGCCATGCACACACACTTAGGAGTGATCATGCTTAGTTAATCTGCGATAGGTGATCACTGCCTAACAGATGCGTAAGAGTGACTTTGCTTGGTTAATCCGCGATAAGGGGTCACTGCCTACTTGATTACTGCAGGGGTGGCCTTGCTTGCTTAATATGTGATAGGGGGCCACTTCCTATTTGGTTACTTATCTAGGCTTCAGCGGAAATGGCGTCCCTCTAGCCCTAGTTTTTAATGTACATATGAACGATGGTTTTTGAGAATCTTGGTGGTTTGAATGGGGAAAGTCATTGGATGTATGGGTGACTCATTCGGAGTTGTTAGAGACTTGACTATGTTTTCATAATTACGAACTTATCTTTGAGGTTTATAAATTGTGATTGATGGTCTTTCTTTTTATTGAATATCACATACTTATATAATTGTCACGTACTCGAGCTTTGCAGTTTATCCGAGTTCTGGTTAGCCAATGCATCATTCCTATGATGTAGGCACTAATTATGCATGTGATAGATTTGGGTAGATTACGAGAAACCGCTAGATATTTTGGATTCTGTTGAGTGGTCTGGAATCCTTACTCTTGTTCATTTCCATAAGGTTAATCTAGAACTCTAGATTCGGGTGAATAAGAATTACCCCCAGAAGACCTTGTGAATATTAATTAGATTTGCCATGTTTGATTACTTATAATTCAAGTAAGGAATTATGTAGAGTTCCTTCATTAAGTTCGTGAAATGATATGTTTTCACATTGATGGATTAACGTAGTTGAATGCTAAGATTATGCAACTTTGAGTCATGAATTGAGTAATTGACGGGATTGTGGAATGACGTTGGATATGAATGTTATAATTATGATTATTTTAGTTGATTAGTGTGGCTTGAGAATAATATTATGCTTCGCTAGTTATTTGATATGTTACAAGTTCTGAATAGAGGTATCTTGTTGAAAATAAAGTGAATTATGTGATGATTGTTTAAGTATAGTGAATGACAGACTACGAATGGCTTGATCCCTGTGTAGGGTATGTAGGCAGTCTAACGTAGAGGTTAGATACAATAATAAAGTATACGAAAAAAATTTCTATGCAAATCGATGTTCGTGTTATGCTTTGTCATATCCCAAAGGCGGGGTATGTTAGATGTATAGATACTTGATGTCATCACATGTCAATCCAGGACATATGTCGGGATCGGGGTGTGACACCCTGCCAATCCAATCATATTCCTAAAGCTCAATCTCATCCGTGATAGAAATCTAAGTAGTTAAAGGTTGCTATATGACAATTCAGATAGTTCTTAGTGTCATCATATTAGTGAATAAGCTGTGTTTGTTGTAAAAGATGTTAGTTTGTTAGTTGTATTGAAGGTTGTTAGGACCTGTTGCTACATAGCTTGAATTGTAAGATACAAAGAGGTTGTTATGAAAATAGTATTGAATTCCTTATGTTCATCTTTTCTATGTTTCTATGGCAGTTTATGAGTTTAGGTTCATCAAGGGTCAATCATTGGTATCAAGCTAATAGTCATCTTTCATCCTTTCTTTGTGCCCCATCACTCGTTCTTCAACAAAGAAAGTCATGCAATCGTAGAATCATCTTGTTGCTGTAAATAACATTCTCAACACACTGCATCAAATATTTGACGCTATGGAAGTACGCCAAGATTCATCAGATGCTCGATTTGAGAAGTTCTATCGTGATTTTGTGGAGAAATGCAATCTAGATTTTCCTGGTGATTCATCGGATACAACTCAATCATATCCCAATTTTGCATGATGATGCGAGACATCATCAAATCAATCGTCATGATTCAATCTTCCAACCACAACCTCCATTGGTGAAACTAGATTTTCGTTGCTTTCATGAAAGAGATGATCCTCTTGGATAGATTTACAAAGAAGAAAAGTACTTTGATTACTTCGACATTCTTGCAGACAAGAAAGTGCATATGGATTCTTTCCACATGGAAAACGAAGCACTTCAGTGGTTTTAATGTGTTGATTATGTTAAGAATTACACTAAATGGGAGGACTTCACAACGATTTTTTGTCATGAATTTGGTTCATCTAATCTCGTTGATTGCACTAAGAACTTAGTAAAAGCTTTGCCAGAATGGTTTACTCAGAGATTATATCATGGAATTTCGACGATTGGCAAATCATACTGTGGAATTGACTCTAGGATTATTAAAAAATGTCATGATGTCAAGGTTTTGTGACCCTTTGATGTTCATGAAGCTATTGCATATTCTCAACAAGTGGATGCTAAATTGGCAGAACTCAAGGTAACATCCTTTTCAAGAAACCATTCTTTTGCATCACAATTCAAGCCTACACATCTGTCTAATATTACCAATAAACCAAAAACTAAGTCTTCTACAAGAAATGATAACTTTAGAAGATTAACAGCTGCAGAAATTGAGTTTCAAAGGAAAAATAGACTATGTTTCAATTGTGATGAGAAATTCCCTAATAAACATGTGTGTGCTTGTCCAAAGAGGCAAGTTTTACTCAAGGATGTGTATGAAACTAGAGATCATACTAAGCATCACTCTAATGATAATGAAGAACCTGAAGTCACTATTTGTGTAGTTTATGGTATGTCTGCCCCAAAATCCATCAAAACCATGAAAGTGAATCGATTGGTATTGAATTACCCTACTATTTTCTTGATAGATTTAGGAAGCTCACATAATTTCATTGATATTTCCTTAGTAAAGCAATCGAAAGGTCACTTGGATACTACACATCCATTTACTGTTAAGATTGCAAATGGGGGCCCTCTCACTAGCACTAGATGTTTAGCACAAGTCTTTATTTGAATTCAAAATTATGCAGCTGTGTTGGATTTCTACGCTCTCCCTTTGGGAGGTTATGATATTGTTCTTAGAGTTCAATGGTTGAGAACATTAGGACCAGTTTTTATGGGATTTTGATAAGATGATCATGCAATTTGTTGTTGGAAATACCACATTCTTTATCACAAGTCCTCTGGCTCAAGATCCTTAATCCATTTCTTCCTTACAAATGGATAAGTTACTAATCAGGATCACTGTTTAGAAGTTTCATTGTTTGTTCTATAAGTTAGTGAGGATGCTACAACTACTTTAACTCCCTCTTAGTTGGAATCTACACAAGAAACTGATCTACAAAGCCTTGTTAGCACAATATAAGCCTATCTTTCAAAACTCATATGGGTTGCCTCCATCAAGATCCCATTATCATAGCATACCATTAATGGAGGGTTGCAAACCTCCTAGTGCAAGACCCTACAAATATGGTCCATTACCAAAACAAAACAAAAAAGATAAAGAAATGTGTCAAGGAATTGCTGGATTCTGGTTTTATAAAATCAAGCCATAACCTTTTCTCCTCTCCAGTTTTGTTGGTGAAGAGAAACAAGGATACTCAATCTATTGACAGTTAAAGATAAGTACTCGATACCATTGATTGATGAGCTATTGGATGAACTTTTTGGTGCATCATATTTCTTAAAGTTGGATCTTAGATCAGGTTATCACCATATTCGTATGCATCCCAAAGATATTGATAAAACTGCATTTAGAACTCATTAGTTACGCCTTTTGGCTTAACAAATGCACCTGCATCTTTCCAAGGCCTAATGAATGAGATTTTCAAGCCTTATCTGAGGAAATTTATATTAATTTTTTAAATTTATATACTATATATAAAACATAGCATATTTTCATTTTCTTTTCATTTGGTATTTTAATTTTTAGGTTTTAGGGGTATATGGACTCGAACAGTAGACCTTCTCGGTAAAACAGATCAAACTTCTTATTATCAAAATGAATTGAACTGTTTCAAAGACCCAACGTGCATTTTTTTTTTTGCATTGGGCTCTTATATTAACTGATATAAATATCTGCTAGTCTACCACATTTTTATTGACAGAAAGATAAAAAGATGGTTCCATGTGCTCTTATCTTATTTAAGTTTTAATTATGCATTTTGATTTGTATCTAGGGTGACTGAATGTTATTTGTTTTGCAGATATTTTGTGATACGTGTAGAGGGGAACATTGGTGAGCTTATATGACACACCCCGACCCGGAATGTCCACTAGGACTCCGAAGTCGAGCTGTGTTGGCCGACACTTGGAAGGTGATGAAGCCATAAAGAGTAGTGACGTGGAGAATATGAATAAATTCAAACCTAAAAGTGCCCAAATACCAGAGTGCGGTGGTGAGCGGGCGTGAACCCATCTCACACGTGACGTCAGAGCATAAGTACAGTGCAGTAGAGCGGGTAAGAACCATACCATTGTAAGTAATCTCAAATACCAAAACTTGCCACGAATCCTCATCGATAATAAGGCTTAGCTATTAAAACCTGGAGGGATGAAAAATAAACTAAAGTGAGTGGGCCTAAAACAAGGTTTAAGTAAAATTCTTCTAAATGTCATCACCCTTCGCTGTAAAACCTATATGGTTTCCAGAAAATCATGTTACGTATAAGTATGCAATCAAATACATGCTAACAATAAATCCAGAAGTTTACCACGACACAACATCTCATCAGTAATATCAATAATCATGTGCTCAATAATCCATACTAGCACGTAAGTCGGAGTCACCTATAGTGACCTGTACGACTTACCCATAACTCATCAATCAGTGCTAGCACATGAGTAGGAGTTACCTATAATGACCTGTACGACTCATCCATATCTCATCAATCAATATCTCATCAATCAGTGCTAGCACATGAGTCGGAGTCTCCTATAGTGACCTGTACGACTCATCCATATCTCATCAATCAGTGCTAGTACTTGAGTCAGAGTCACCTATAGTGACATGTACGACTCATTCATATCTCATTAATCAAGTCCTGCACACGAGTCGGAACCACCTAAAGTAGTCTGTACGACAGGCTAGGTGTAAATAAAAACGCACAAGTGCTACGATCACGTGAAAGGTTGTGCGAAGTATTGCAAGTCACCTACAAGTCGGAACCACCTAAAGTGGTCTGTAAAACAGGCTATCACCTACCTTGGAATCCAAGGTGAGCGTAAGGTGCGAAAGGTGAACGATCACGTGAAGGCTGGCCCTGGCCTCGGGCGGAGCACTAACATCGGGGTACAGGACAATGAATTTTATTCAAATCCATTCATCACTAATTACCATTCGATCATACCAACATTATATACTCACCTGAACTTACCTTGGCCTTCGCATTGGTGTGCACCACTGGCAAAGTTGTACTAAATCACATATTAAAATGTAAACCAAATATGGCATGACATTTATAAAGCGTAAAACCATAATTTCTCGTTTCCTCACACAATGATTTATAACTAACATTAAATCACCAAAACATAGGGTTAAATCTCACATTCTTCACCAGATTCCTTCACATTGCTCAATTTTCCAAACAAAGCTTTTATCTCGATTATTTAATCTCACTTATTTCATGGTTGCATCTAACGTCTCGTTAGATTGCCTATGTACCCTAAACAGGGATTAAGCCAATCGTAGTTCACCATAATTATTTGTAGGTAATATGCGTATGGATATATCATGATATAATCTAAACTCAACCGTCTCATAGTAATTTATAACATATAAATATATATGGCATGGCATGGCATAAATCTTAATTCAATTTAAAAGTATTTGTGAAATTATCAATCACATAAATATATGATAAGAAGGAAAAGATCCACTCACTGGAGTCCGCGCTACAACTTCCTAGCACAAACATTGAGGCGTCACAAACGATCGGCGCCTAGAACAATTATCAAATCCCATCTCAGAATTCTTGTCTATAAAATACATCAATTACATAGAACATATGTCTAAGTACTTCAATTCGGAAGATCCAAATATTAGATTTCTGATCCGAAACTTCCAATGATCCACATTATGCTTCTAGAATAACATACTAAAGTTTCATTAAAATCCAACGGTTGGATCTCTGCCAATTGTCAAAACCAAGTGGCAATTAACATTTTATTTACAAACTTACAATTCCAATTTGGGAAGATCCGTATGATGGATTCCCGATCCGTAAATTCTTACATTCCTCAAATATTATGAATAACAATCTATTAAAGTTTGGTGATGATCCAACGGTTAGATAGTCGATTCATACAATGACCTATTAACGTATCGTAACAAATCTAGGTTCTAACGATCAATTCATGTCAATCCATTCTCAAAACTGAACTTAAGGCATGTAATAATGCCTAAAAATAGCATTGGCGGCCCTTTGGCCACGCGCCGCCTTGAGTGGCGGTTGGCCGCCCCGACTCGCGAGAAAATTTAACTTTCTCCAAAAATTCTCAAAATTTACAGAGTTGAAGATCTCAATGAGTAGAACAACTTTCATACCTGTGACCAAGGCCAATTTGGCTTAGAAAGGCTCCAATTTCATCAAAACCCGTCGGAACCCTAGGATTGGGTGTGCTCCAATTCGACCCCCAAACTTACTCCGACGCCTCCACCACGGCCTGGGCTTTGTTCCTGGGTTCTAGGGGAGTCTAAAGGTGGTGGCAATTTGTTGGATTACCTTCACGATCATTGGATTTTTTCATGGCACCCTCGGAACCCAAGGTTTCGTTTTACTCAAATTCAAGCTCAAATCCTATAAACTTTGGTTAGAAATGGAAGAGGAGAGGACTAGGGGATGATTAGGAATGGTTTCTTGGTCCAATTTCGTGGAAAACCACCGGAAAATATGGAGAAATGGATTGGGTGTACACGGGTCACGGGTTGGGTACCTATTTCCCTTTTTTTTTTCCCATGCTTCCTCTCCTTCCTTGCTTCTGTTTCTCATTGGCCAGTGCCCATCCCTCTCTCTCCTTTCTTTACTTAACTGTCCATCCTAATCGTGACACGCCCCAATCCCGAGGTCCTGTAGACCTCGGGATGATCACGTGCTGGGCGACACCCGATGGGTGATGTGAGCCATTCAAACACAAGGAAAACCGAGAAAAGTTCACACACATGCATAATAAGACTAAACAAGAGTATAAATAAACATAACGCAGCAGAAACATAATCACATTAACATAATATTCAACTGCCAACACTGAAATTAGTAATCTACACTAGGACATGTCCAGAGCATACATCTAATACAGATTTCAGAATAAAATTTGAGATAAGATAGTGCTTTTACATAAGGTGTCGAATAGGCAGAAGATAGCGCGAGATCACCGGTAGGGAAAAGCCTCGTAGTTTGGATCGTAGTCCTCGTTCTTACCTCCTGAAAGGGGCACAAAACAAAGGTGAGTGGACCAGTTTGATATATATATATATATATATATATATATATATATATATATATTCATAAAACCTGGGGGTTAGTATGTTTTTACTTTTTCACTGATGGGGAAGAAAGTAAGAGATTGGAGGCATGATAGAGGATTTTGCGACTCGCTCGCGACGGTGTGGCATATTCTCTTTGATGCACCCCCTCTGACTTGATTTCTCTATATATACATATAAATATTCTTCTTCTTATTTTCGAGTATTTTCGCTTAGTAAGTGTTTTTTTTTAATTTCGGGGTCAATTTTTTTTTATAAGGGGGTAGATTGTTACACCCCACCCTTCTTTTTATTTTAAAAAAATAATTTTTTGGTTCTTATTTGGTGAGCCCAAGGGTCCCATCCCCTGTTTTTCTTCTTCTCCTTTCCCGTACTCTCTCTCAGCCCTCTTCTTCCTCTCTCTTTCTCTCTCCCTTTCTTTCATCCCTTTCCCGTATACCTCATCCCTCTCTCTCTAACCGTGAGCAACACCACACACCAACCAACACACTCACACCCATGCATTGTCTCCACAACCCTCGTCTCTCTCTCTTCCTCCTCTCTCCCTCTCTCTCTCTCTCTCTCTCTCTCTTTCTCTCTTTCTCTCTCTATCTATCTCTCTCTGTCTCATTTCCTTGTCTCTACAAGCTTCAAGACACCCAGGACACGCAAAACGCAGCTCCGGCGAGTTCCTACTTCCTCCGACTTGGGTAAGTTGTTCAACCACTCCAAATTGTCGTAAATGATGTTTAGAATTAAACTTAGGTCGTTGTTGAAGTGTTTTGGCATGTTTTTACGCAGAAAACAAACTCGGATCATAAACCCAGTTTCCGGCGATAAACCGTGGTCGTTTGACCATCTTTCAGGTCATTTTCCGGCCAACTCCGGCCACCACTCGGTTTGTCCTTGGTATGCATCTCTTCTCCACATTCCTAACTACATTCTGGATTTTGAATCACTCAATTTGGTTAAGAAACGAAGAAGTTACAAAGGTTTGAAAATTGCCCAAACCTTCGGCCCAAAACCCAGTTTTCCGACGAGTACCGCCCCTTTCGAGGTGTTTTCGGGCCAAACCACGGTGATTTGGCCGGCTTGCAGGGTATCAATCTCTTCATCTTGTCGAGTACTACAACTTTCATGTTTGGATCACTTAATTTGGTTGAGTAACGAAGAAGTTATCGACGTTCAAAGTTTGTGTAGTATTCCGGCCGAATTCCGGCTTTCTCCTTCGTTGGGTCCGGTGACCCATGAAACTGGTGAGCCAAAAACCAGCCCTTTTGGGCAGCCCAACCCAACCCTTTTATTTTCTGTTTTGTTTATTTTGTTTGTTAAATTTAAAGGCCCTTTGGGCCATTCCTCTTTAAACACAGGCACGTGTGCATTTTAACCCAAGCCTGCAAAGGCTTAAGGCCTTCGGGCCGGTTCCCTTCATCTCAAGCACTTGGCCTTGGGGCCAGGCTTTAATGCCCATTTCTCTAAGGCCCTGAACCCTTAAAGACCCAACCCAAAATTTTAAACCAAACCCATTTAACCCAAACCTTAGAGCCCAAGCCCTAAACCCTTTTAGTTTAAAAAGTTTAAACCCAAATCCTTTATTACCTAAACCCAAACCCTTTATTTATTTTGTTTTATTTTATTTCCTTAAACCCCCAAAAGGCCTTTGGGCCATTTAATCTTGAGGGCTTTATGCCCGTGCCCTCTAAACCCCAAAAACCCTAGAGCCCTTCGGCCCAAACCCTTTTGTTAGGGAATATTTTAGAAATATTCTATTAACTTTTACGAAATTTATCCGAGACCCTTCTTAGGGTAATTCGACGTCTTGAATCCGTTTCCGACGTCCGTTTTCCCAAATTCAATTGTTTTAATAGATTGTTATTAATTGGGCCCTTTATGTGCTTAGGGGCAATTATTGGTGACGATTTCTTGTTCGCTAGTTTGCGTGGCTCTTCGGTAGCTAAGTACTGTGAGTGGACCCCTTCTAAAATACATGTTTTATCAGTAGAATTGCATGCATGAAAAGCATGAGTTTATAAGAATGATTATGACGTTACTTATCATAAATGTATGTTCAAAGGATTTATATTACCTAGTGGTCCTAATTTCCGCTACGGGATGAAGGGATAGATTTCGGTCCATCCCGGGCGACGGTGGAGTTGGCATAGGGCCTGGAGTGTGTTTTCCTTTGGCTATTTATAGGCCTGGCAAACGTGTCGTGTCTGTCGTGTTCGTGTCGTTTTCGTGTAACACCTGTTATCTTAACGGGTCGTGTCGTGTCACACCCGTTATCTTAACGGGTCCTTAACAGGTCGGGTCACTTTACCCAATGGGTAAAGTGACCCGACCCGTTATGACCCGTTATGACCCGTTAAGAAAAATATATTTTTTTTTTAAATTTGCACATACCACATATATTATTATATATTACTTCAAAACATTAAAACATTTGTCGTTTAAGTACCATATCTACACTCGAAAATAAGAACCTAATAAAAAAATACATACACTACTAATTTCTTACAAATATTAAATGTGCAAGGATATGCAAAATGAAAGAGTTTTTGTTTTCAAGGTTCTAAGTCTTTCCCAAAACGATAGATTCACTAACACTTAGAGTTTATTTATACTTTCATTAAGTATAACATAAGATTTTGTGGTATCCACTTGTATAAATATTTTAAATTGAAGATCAAATTCATTCATTGTATTCATATAGGGTCAAGGAGTGTAACTGGAAAAAATCATCAAAATCGGAGTTAAAATAACCGTTAAATCGTGATTTTTCATTTATAACCGTCGAAAAGCTTTGTCCCGTTACTTGATCTCTGAATGTTTGTTTTTCGTGATTTTTTGCTGATGTGATCTCGAAGCATATACATACAAGTTTGATGGTTGCGATCGTTGAAATTAATTTTGGAGAATTCATATCTCATTAAAACGATAGATTCACTAACACTTAGAGTTTATTTATACTTTCATTAAGTATAACATAAGATTTTGTGGTATCCACTTGTATAAATATTTTAAATTGAAGATCGAATTCATTCATTGTATTCATATAGGGTCAAGGAGTGTAGCTGTAAAAAATCATCAAAATCGGAGTTAAAATAACCCTTAAATCGTGATTTTTCGTTTATAACCGTCGAAAAGCTTTGTCCCGTTACTTGATCTCTGAATGTTTGTTTTTTGTGATTTTTTGCTGATGTGATCTCGAAGCATATACATACAAGTTTGACGGTTGCAATCGTTGAAATTAGTTTTGGAGAATTCGTATCTCATTAAAACGATAGATTCACTAACACTTAAAGTTTATTTATACTTTCATGAAGTATAACATAAGATTTTGTGGTATCCACTTGTATAAATATTTTAAATTGAAGATCGAATTAATTCATTGTATTCATATAGGGTCAAGGAGTGTAGCTGTAAAAAATCATCAAAATCGGAGTTAAAATAACCCTTAAATCGTGATTTTTCGTTTATAACCGTCGAAAAGCTTTGTCCCGTTACTTGATCTCTGAATGTTTGTTTTTTGTGATTTTTTGCTGATGTGATCTCGAAGCATATACATACAAGTTTGACGGTTACGATCGTTGAAATTAGTTTTGGAGAATTCGTATCTCATTAAAACGATAGATTCACTAACACTTAGAGTTTATTTATACTTTCATTAAGTATAACATAATATTTTGTGGTATCCACTTGTATAAATATTTTAAATTGAAGATCGAATTCATTCATTGTATTCATATAGGGTTAAGGAGTGTAGCTGTAAAAAATCATCAAAATCAGAGTTAAAATAACCGTTAAATCGTGATTTTTAGTTTATAACCATCGAAAAACTTTGTCCCGCTACTTGATCTCTGAATGTTTGTTTTTTGCGATTTTTTGCTGATGCGATCTCAAAGCATATACAAACAAGTTTAACGGTTGGGATCATTGATATTAGTTTCGGAGAATTCGTATCCCATCAAGTTTAATGAATCAATGGTGTGTATTTGTTGTGTGTGTGTGTATATATATATATATATTTAAATCCATTTATTTTGTACCTATAATTAAATTAACACGTGTTAATCATTATAAAAATAGTGGGATATTATATGTGTGATAAAAAGTTAAAAACTTAAAATAAAAAAAAAAATTCTCACCACTTTTATTAATTATCATTTTTCCCTCTCTTTTTTGTTTTCTTTTCAACTTTTTCTTATAATTTTCACTTTTTCCTCCGATAGCCTACCCATCTTTTCCTAATTCCCTCTCTTTTTTATTTTATTTTTAACTTGTTTTATCATTTTCATTTTTCCTCCCTTTTTCTTCAAAAAGGGCGGCACTTTAAAGTTTAAATGGAATCAAAATGAATGGATTGTCTGTCCGATGGTTGGACTTGGATTGGAATATTGGATGCATCATGCATTGCTCATCGATTCATGCATATTATTAATTAATAATTATTATAGTTTTATAAAATTTAATATATATATATATATATAATTATTATAGACGATTAATATTTTGGGGTATAATTATTATAGTATATATAATTATTATAATTATTATAGTTAAAATTTTTTGATTTATTTATTATAGTTAATTAACTTAATTTAATATATATTTATTTATTTATTATAGTTTTTAGGGGTATAAAATTGTGAAATTAATATATATAATTATACTAGTATTTTTTTTAGGGTTATAAAATTATGAAATTAATATTCTGCTTATCGTGTATCGTGTTACCCACGTGTATACCCAAATTTACCCGTTATCTTAACAGGTGCTATCGGGTTACCCGATAACGACCCGATTCGTTATCGTGTCGACCTGAACACCTGTTAATTTCGTGTAGTGTCGTGTCAGAAATTGCCAGGCCTAGCTATTTAGCACAGGGATGGGGAGCTGGCATAGGGCCTGAAGCGATATTTTTCTCTGACTGTATGCTCAGGGACGGGGAGATGGCATAGGGCCTGGAGGGATATATGTGGACATTTGACACTAGTGTTTATTATGTTATGCGAGTTATGATTTGAGATATTGCACAACATTCTAGGTTTCGGAAAACCTATGTTTATCATGATATAATTGTGTTTTCATAAAATCTGGGGATTAGTATGTTGATAACTGTTTTATTATATGTATATTAAATTGGTCCACTCACTTTTGTTTTGCGCCCCCTTCAAGGCTTAGAATCGAGGCATACAATCCCGGCTTCAAGACACTTCTGCATCAACATCTTCGAGTCCTCTCGGTGTAGGACCCACTCCTTTTGTTTATTCAATTTTTATATCATTTCTTTCCTAGTATTCTAATTAGTTATATGCTCTGAGTATGTTCCTTAAATGCTTCTTAATGTTCCATTAAATTTTTATTTCTCGTTTTTATGCATTCTAAATGCCTTGCGTCACCCCTCGGGTGTCGACCAGCATGTGACCATCCCGATGTCTACAGGACATCGGGATCGGGGCGTGTCAAATGGTACAAGTGGCATCACCAGATTTTTATTCTAAAAAAAATCTGGAGCCTTCCAAAATATTTAAATAACCATTTCGTCCCCAACTTCGATCGTTAATAACTTCTTCGTTATAGCTCCAAATTACATTCCGTCTGCGCCCACGTGTCCGTAGCGACGAGTACTAAGAAGATATACCAAGAAAATGAATCTTACATCACACCACACGACAGTCAACAAAGGTCAACGCACTTGCCTAAAAAGGCATTTTCGTAAATTCACTTATTAAAATTATAAAATCATAACCTTTTAGGGACGGACTGTTACATTATATACTCTCTCATTGTTGCAATCTCTAATGATTTAGTAAATCCTATTATCTTATTGTTGAAACAATTCAAAGAGTTCGAGTCCTTGGCAACCCATTATAATTAGCATATCGAAATCATTTGTATATAAAACCTTTAAATTCATTCATTTATTCTATAAAAAAAATCATTTCAATAAATATAGATATATAATAAGGAAAACTAATAAAAAGAGCTTGAAAACTTTGAGTTTTAACAAAAAAGACAAAAAGTTGTTGTAAGTGAATAGTACCATGATTGACTTTTAGAGTAAAAATGTGGTTTTTTGTTAAAGTTAACAGTACCGGGAGTTTTTTGTTAAAGTTACCATAATAATAACATAGATATCTATCGGTATTAGTTGACAAGGGTATATAAGTCATGTTATACTGTTGAGTAATAAGCCCTCTGATATATGCCTCCTCGGAATTACACCTGCACCATTTTAGTATTGCTTTGATTTTACTTTAAGATCATCAACTCTTTGTCAAGCTATCTAAGTGTGCTTTTGGAAAAACAAAAATTAAATATTTGGGACATATGGTTTCAAGAAATGGAGTTGTTGCCAACTCTTCGAAATTAAAAGATATTGCAGAGTGGCCTCTACCTCTTATACCTACTTCTGTGAAAGTTTTAAGGGATTTTTTAGGCCTAACTGGGTACTATAGGAAATTCATTCCTCAATTTGGGAGAATATGTGGTCCCTTGACTCAACTCACAAAAAGGTATGGATTCCATTGGAACCCTACAACCACGGCAACATTTCAAGAACTAAAAAAATGCTATGATGTCTCCTACAGTCTTGGCTCATTTATATTTTCAAAACCATTCATTATTGAGAGTGATGCCTCAGGCACTGGTATAGGGGCAGTTGTAGAGTAAAAGGGTAAGCCAAATGCATTTACAAGTCAATCTTTAGGACCAAAAAACCAGACATTATCTACATATGAAAGAGTAATGTTAGCAGTGATTCAAGCAGTCAAGAAGTGGCAATCTTATCTACTTAGAAATTATTTCATTATAAAAACAGATTACCATAGTCTCAAGTACTTTCTCCAAAATCGAGCCAGTTCTCTTTTTCAACAAAAACGGGTCTCTAAACTACTTGGCTTTGACTATGAAATTCAATACAGAAAAGGTAGTGACAACAAGGTAGCTGATGCATTGTATCGAATGTTCAGTTCTCAGGGAAATAAACCTACTGGTACAAGTAGTACTGATGAAAATGATACAAGTAGTGTTGCTGCAATTTCATTGGATTCCACAATGATGGATAATGAATTCACTGTTATATCTTACCCTTATATGTCTTGGCTTGATGATCTTCGTAGACATGTGGAAAGAGATAGTTGGATTTTTGCAAAATCACAAGCTGTCTTAAATACAACTTCAGATTCAGTTCTGTTGAAATTATTGAGATATCAGTTCAATAATGGATTTTTGAGGTACAAAAATCGAATTATCTTAAGTCCTACAAGTTCTTGGAGAGAAAAAGTATTGGAGGAACACCATTGTACACCTACTATAAGACATGTGGGTTTTCTAAAACCAATACAAGGATTTCCAGGTCTTTTATTGGAAAGGTATGAAAAACAACATCAAGGACATGGTTGCTCAATGTGATATTTTTTAGAAGAACAAGTATGAAGCACTTGATTCTGCTGGACTTCTTAACCCTTTACTTATCCCTCAAAGACTATGGTCTGACATATCTATGGATTTCATCACTGGTCTTCCTCTTTGCAAGGGCAAATAAGTCATATTTTATAAAGTTGCACACTTTATGTCATTATCTCACCCTTATACAGCACACTCAGTAGCTTAACGCTTCATTGATCAGGTGTTTAAACTATGTGGGATGCCAACTTCCATTGTATCGAATAGGGATCCAATCTTCATCAGTTTATTTTGGAAATAATTCTTTAAACTTTAAGGCTCAAAATTGTGTCTTAGCTCAGGGTTTCATCCCCAAACTTATGGATAGACTTAAGTCCTCAATCGATGTTTAGAAACATACCTGAGATGATTTTGTAGCTTGCAACCCAAGCAATGGTTGAAATGGCTTCTATGGGTAGAGTAGAGCTACAATACTTCTTATCACACTGCAGCTAAACTCACAACTTATGAAGTGATGTATGGGCAGCCTCATCCACATGTTTTAACTTATGAAACTAGGGCTGCAAAGATTGGATTGATGGATCAGTGTTTACAAGATAGAACAAGGATTTTGTCCCTTGTGAAGACCAATCTAGAAGCCACTCAAGTAAGGATGAAAAGTCAATCGAACAAGCATAGAACATAAAGGTCTTTTGCAATTGGTGATTTTGTGTATTTCAGATTGGTACCTTACCAACAAAAGTCACTAGCTTTACACCCCTTTCATAAATTGCACCCTAGATTCTATGGACCCTTTGAGGTTCTTGCTAAAATAGGACAAGTGGCTTACAAATTGAAGCTACCCCCTTATTTTAAGATCCACCCAGTTTTCCATGTTTCTTACCTCAAGAAATAACTAGGCATATCAATCTCTACTGCTATACCATTACCAACAACTATCATGGATCATAGGGTAATTCAACAAGGTTCCACTTCAGTCACTGAAGTCTTAGTGCATTGGACAATTCATCATGTTGTAGATGCATCTTGGGAGAATTTGGATGACTTGAAGATTAGATTTCCTAAATTCCAGCCTTGAGGACAAGGCTAATTTCAAAGGGGAAAGTAAATGATAGGAATCTAAGTAGTTAAAGGTTGTTATATGGCAATTGGGATAGTGCCAAGTGTCATTATATTAGTGAATAAGTTGTATTAGTTGTAAATATTGTTGGTTTGTTAGTTGTATTGAAGGTTGTTAGGACATGTTGCTATATAACTTAGATTGTAAGATACAAAGAGGTTGTTATGAAAATAGTATTGAATTCCTTATGTTCATCTTCTATATGTTTCTATGGCAGTTTATGAGTTAAGGTTGATAAGGGGTTTATTAATCCAGCCCACCTAACGCAACCTTAGAGTATTTTATTGCTCTCTTCCATGGCTCCATGTGTTAGCAATGGAAATGAGATTCAATAATTGAGGCAAACTAGAAAATATTTTGGTATGATAGGCATGAAGTGTGGGTGCCAAAGACACAGTACAGAATTAACAACTATATATGTGTTTGGTGTTTCCAGTTTAGTATAGTGGACATGAGCTTTTTGCTGGGCTATTGTTTGGATTTTCAAAAGCAAGAGAATTAAAAGCTTTCTTTGTGTTTTCAAAGCTAAAAAAAAAAATTAATTTTATATCATACGTAACATTACAACCAAAGAGACTTTCTTAAGGTTGGTGAATCGATGCTACGCAAAAGAGATGGTAGCAAAGCAAATTCTAATTGGTCTTAGATTGTAAGGGAAGGTTTCCTAAAGTTCTAAGGTCTTGGTTTCAAGTGATTTTTTTCATAAGGCAAAGGGAATGAAACGAGTAAAAGCAAAGACCTTTTGGTTTTAAAGCTTGTAGTTTGTTTTGTTGAATGATTTGATTGTCCTTTGCTCTCAGTCATTTATTTGTATTTATAGACCTTTCACATTTTCCATCAATGCTTTCTATGTTCTCATTTGAAGCTGACCATGATTACTTTCCAGAATGTAATGCATTAATAGGAAAGTAATCCAAAATATTTTTGCAGGGAATGTAGATTACCATAACCAAGATTGTGGCTTTGTCTTAATCCATGATCACATTCCCACCAAAGACACCAAAGTGCTTCACATTTAGTGCTCTCTCCAATCGAGAAGGAAGATTGAGATTTTGATATCTTTGACAAGTCAAAAAAACAATATGGCTGTGCACTAATTATTTATAGTAAATTAAAGGTGTGACAGCCCGTCCCGGGATTTTGATTCGACGTTGTGAAATGACAGTTTTGCCCTCACGGGACTTTTGTACATATATGTATGTGTATGTGAGGATGACCAATAGTGAATTGCCCTCAATTATTGGGGCCAATCAGATCACTTAAGTCCATTATTTCTGATTGGGGACTGACCATACACATGCACCTAAACTTCTGTCTTTCTCCTTCCCGTAGACTCTCTCTCTCCCCCTCACATATTCTTTCTCACTCTCTCTTCTCCTCACGTACGGACGACCACCAAAACCCCCAAAACTTCACAGATCGACGCAACCAAGACCATATTCGTACTCCTGAGGTCCATACAAACTCGTTAACATCCATTTCGGGTATGAACTCGTTCGTATTCGCATTGAAAACTCGAGCTCCGAGTTGAGCACTATTCATGAACTTTTTAATGATTACATTTTAGGACAATCCAAGCTCATAGGGAGCTTTGTTAGGACCTCTAGAGACTCGGAGTGCTTCGTTTGGTCGGTTTTGACGTTGGGATCATGTAGAACCAAAGATGCTGAGTTTTGGAGAATTTCCCGACGAGATTTCAGCCACTTTTCGAGGTTTTTGAAGGTATGTGCTTCTTCCTCTCTTAATTTTGAACATGTAGGAAGAAATTTGAGAGAAAATGGTGAATAAATGGCCGAGAAAACCCGAGTTGCAGGTTTTCCGACCGGTGACGAGAGGAAGAAGAAGGATGCGTGGAGCCCTAGAAAAGTTTTCTAAAAATTGTACGACGTTCGTGAGATTGTGTAGGTCTCGTTGGTATATTCGTATGCCAAAATTGACCTACGTATGAGAAGTTATTATCGAGTTTCGTATATGTGCATTTAAATAACGTTTATTCAATTATTTCTCATATAGGCGAGACCTATCCGAAGGACAAGCGTAGCCAGGATAGGTACGGGGGCTACGACCCAGCTACTTATTTGTGAGTGGGCAGTTTGTTTTCCGTATATACCTATATATATTGCTATTTTCCCAGAAAATGAAATTGAACGTTTAAAGGATTTGAAATGCCATGCAAAGTATTCATTTATTATAAATGCTGCATTAGTGATTGCATATGTGTATGATGGTGCTACGGAAGCACAGGTAAGTGTCAGGTAAGTTTAGATAATGGTTATAGTGAGAATGAGAACGAATGATGTGATGTGATGTGATTAGAGCTCATATACCTGCACATTGATATTAGTGCTCCCGCCCAGAGTTAGGGGCATAGTCTTTCACGTGATGTTCACCTCCCGCACCGCATGCTCACCTTGGATCCAAGTTAGGTGCACAGTCCTGTCGTATACACCACTATATGTGGGTTCGACTCGTAGGTTACCCGCGAATCCTTCGCACAGTCTTCACGTGATTGTAGCACTAGAGCATACTTATATATATTCAGTGATGATGAGTAGACCACTAGTGGTGATATTGATATGTGTGCAAGATTGATATACATGATATGGTGAGTTGATTATGAGATATATATACGGCCGATGGCCAAGATGATTCTTGATATTTAATCACATCCACAGAATTATGATTGAGATTTAGTTATGATGATTTGGCATGGCATACATACAGATAGTTTTACAGCATGATTTGAAATATATATATATATATATATATATATATATATATATATATATATATATATATGTATATGAGTATACTTTATTTCTGAGAAATTATACAAGTTTTACGGAGAGGGATTATAGTTTTTGAGAAATGAATGATTTTGAAAAGATTTGTTTTACTGACCCACTCAACTTTGTTTTTCGCCCCTCCAGGTATTAAGTAGTGTTCGTTGGTGGCATACGAGGATCTCTATGACGTTCTGATAGAATTTACTCATGTAGGATCACCTGCGGGTGTTATTTCCATTTAGTACTTTCTGCTTGACTGCACGTAGACCATTTATGCTCTGGTTTTGTAAAAGCATTATGAATTCTACTTCCGCACTGTGCACATGGTTACGTCACGCTCACGTGACGGCTAGCACGTCCCACTTTTGGTCGGGGTGTGTCAAAAGGTCCATGTTCTATTTTCTTTGCCAATCATCTTATCAGGTCAACCAAGGCCCAATAACATTAATAATATAAATACTGGTAACACGTTATTTAACACGCCTAGTTCGGATTTGAATTTTTGAACCTATTAGCTCATTAAGCACGTTAAAAAAGCGAATTGACACAAACATGGCAAAGAAGACCCATTTGCCAAATTAGGGGGGTTACTAATGAAAAACTACATCAATAAAATGTGATTAAAAAATAAACAACAAATAGTGGGTAGACTATTCGCGTCAATACTAGATTTTCAAAACTCAATTTCCCTTTATTAAGAACAAATACAAGATACAAATTCAGAAGAAAAAAAAAACAAAAAACAAAACAAAACAAAGAGATGCAAACAAGAATGTCCACGTTGCTCGTCCCAAAACAAAATAAAATTTATTGGAGATGAGTGAAACTTTCCAAGCAAGCAACCAAAAATCATGTGAGGTAAACAAAATTTCAACAATAGTAGCTCTCAAACACCTTCGAACCCAACCCAAACCCCACCTTCTCCTCCCAAACGAAACACTTCACGTGGGAAGGGCATGGCCTCCCCACAACCAAACACGCATATTTCACAATTTCTCACATCCAAACACTGTGGACCGTGATCGGGTGGACAGCGTAAGCCAGGCGGGTGTATTTATCCTTTCCAAAGTCAATATCGTTGTTTATGTTCATATTGTCGGGATCCGAGGCTTCCCAACACCGGCATTGACTTTGGAAATATGTGAATTAATTTAGTACATGTCGGTTTGAAGGAGAGTTTCCAAATCATATGTGGCCACATAAATTAGGCTGTCACATGTTGTGCTTCATTTCCTATTTTATTTTCTTCAAATAATAAAATTGTTATTTCACACCACACGTTCTAGGTTTGATTTATAGTACTAGTGAATCGCACGAAGGTGGTCAGGGGAGACTGAAATACCTCTGTGAGTCTACCCGTCCTCTGAAAATATAGAATACCGTGGCAACGTTAAGCTTGTTTCGTGACAATGTAAGGCACAATGCAAATTGTATGGCAGGAGTTTGAAACGCGAAATATATATATTTCTTATTTAATTTGTTTTGTGACTAATAATATTCCATTTTCTCAGTACAACTTTGATCAGATACAACTCGTCTACGAAATGGTGGGGGAATAAATGGTGGAGGTGTACATCTCAACAATGCCCAATTAACCCCTTGGAAAAATGGGTGCCTCTTGACTGCTGATGCACCCATCAACGATCCCAAACGCCGAGCCGGATCCTTGACCAACAACTGTGAGATGAGGTCCTTGGCCGTGCTCGGCACCGCCGGTTCTTTCGGAAGCTCCAGGGCTCGAGCCACAATGTTAGCTAGGGTTAGCTCATTGTCCACACCCCTAAAGGGCGTTACACCATAGAACAGTTCAAAAATAAATATCCCTAACGTCCACCAGTCCACTGCACTACCATGCCCCTCACCGGACACAATCTCTGGGGCCAAGTACTCGTGCGTCCCGACAAACGACATAGACCGGACGTCCACGGGCTCGGACACAAACTCAGGGCCATTTTTATGGCTCTGCTTCTTCTTCCGCTTGCTTTTCGGGTGGAAACATGACACGGAGGGGACCATACAACTGGGAAGAATGCATGAAGATGATGCAAACGGGGGCGGATCGAGTGAGTAGCCTTTTTGTGGTGCAGCATTTGGGGTATTTTGGGTAGAGATGATCTGAGGCGTTGATGTACCATCGTCGCATTTTAACGAGAGGTCATAATCTGTAAGCATGATATGGCCATCAGATCGAACCAACACATTTTCCGGCTTCAGATCACGGTACACGATTCCCATCATGTGGAGGTACTCTAGAGCTACAACCACCTCCGATGCGTAGAACCTAATCAAGAGATTAAACACTAGTTAGTATGCTAATCATGGATTCAACATATGATTTGTTATATCATCATCTGTTGATTACAGGGGCACTTTGAAAGATATAAAAAGAGCGAATAACTGATGAGTATCCTCTAATTGTACATAATTTCGTTTTAAGACAAAACATAATCAATTAATCAAATTAGATGATTAACCACAAATCCTTAATCATTTTCATGCTCAATCATTTGAAAGGGGTAAACAATGAAAAAATAATTGGCTAGGCTATGATATTATTGCATGATAAACTAAATGATAAGAAAATAAAACTTTTGATATTCTTTTTCAACAGCAAGGATTATGATATAGGACACAACCAAACCAACCACATCATTTCTAATGTAACCTATACTGTAGCCTGCCAACATATAACCAACATTTTGTTCACTTGTCTACAATTTTTATTTTATTTTAAAAGAACCAATTGGTGGCTTCGCCACTGCAGTCCGTCCATCCAGGGCCGGAAAGACTCACGAGGCATTTTAGCCTCCTCCTAGCCACCATCGTTGTGATTCACCAACGCTAGAATCGAACACAGGACGTGCCGTGTGAAATACGGGCCTGTAATTCGTCCCCTACCACTGGGCCACCTCGTGGTGGTTTTGTCTACATTTAACTAAAATACATTTGTTTACCAAAATGTTATTGCAAAGAAAAGAAACATAATGTATCAGTTTTCTTTAAAAATGAAAACTAAAAACAGTTACCAAACAAGTTCTCGGTTTCTAGTTTTCAAACAAAGTGAAGACTTAAAATAAAAGGCTAAAACCTGAAAAATGAAAACAAAATGGTTATCATACGACCCCTCGATATTTCAAGATTTAGTTACCCACCCGCTTTTAATAAAATTGAAATGTTTCTTGTTTTTGGAATCGGAGAGGAGTTTCGGATCTTGTTATTAAGGAAGGAAAGAAAGATATGTTTAGATGTCTTTTAATTTGCAAGTCAATGATGAAAAAAAATAAAAATGCAAGCAATTCATGACATGGTAATAAAATGCAGCTGCAACTATTACCAGCAGCTTCTTATAATTAATGGTAACTGATAGTGAGATGCATTTCATATAATTGATGGTCATTGATGAAAATCATCAGTGTTTTTTATGTGATTGTCTCCATATGGTTCGTATTATCCTTCCCCACTTTTCTAAGCATATGAGATATTAGTGCATCACCAATTAATTGCAAGGCACCCCATAAATTCTACTATATTTACACAACCTGACCTACTTTACTTTTTTTTATTATTATTATTTTCTTTGCTGTTACAACACCTAAAGTTGAACACCTTGGTAGCCCTTCCTAAATCCCCAAACTTAAATGGCCCCATGTTTTTTTAATTTCATATGTTTGGTTGGGGTCACTTCCGGAAAGTGAATTCCGTAGTCTTTTTCTCATTCTGCACACCCCAGTTGATCCCGTCCCTTTATTATCTTTGATTTATTCAATCAAAAGGCTAGAATAAACATAAGTGCGCAAGAGGAGAAAAAGGTGTCCCGAAATCACGTCCCAATAGATAAAAGGGGGAAAAAGGTTGGGTTATTAACAACATATTACTTTTCTTCTTCCTTGCCTTGATCTTTTACTCCCTAACATTACTACTATTAACTTTTTTTTGTTTTTGAACAAACGATATTATCTACACTAAGGGGGAAAGGGAGTGGGCTTAGCCTCACAATGGGTTAGCAATAATGTGGTTCAAATTCATCATTGGCGAGAATTGAACCTAAGACTTCTCACTTACAAGTGAAGAAAAATACCACTAGAACGTAGTACTAAGTGATAGTACTATTAGCTTTTTTGAAGGAGTCTTCCTAGCATCATTTGACTTCATTTTACCTTTCTTGGCAAGAAAAAGCTGATTAAAGCACACATAGACTACTGGACCTTACCGCTACTTCAATCATATATAGAAGTCTTAGGTGGAATTCAAAAGATATAACTGTCTAAATTAACAGTGCTCTCAATCAATTTGCAAGTTAATGATAAAAACACATGCAGTAAAAAGCATTTGCAAATTGCAATTATCACCACCAACTGCATATAATTGATGCCCGATAACCGAAAACCGAAAAGCACTTGCATATAATTGATGAAAATAAGTACTTTTGGTGTGCTTTTCTCCCTGTCGTTTGCAATCTTTCCAAACCTATCTAAACAGAAGAGATATGTATCATAAATTAGTTGAAGGACACACAACAACTTTCTACTTTCACCTATCACCAATGAATTCCAAAAGCAAATAAAAAACTTCACCTTTATTCCCCTGCCCCATGCCCTTAATGTGCTTAGTTGGGAATACTTTTGGAGTGGACAAAGTTGAAAGAGAAGCTCATGATTTTTTGTTGGTAAGAAAACAGATAACACTAACAACATTTCACCTTTCTTCCTTAACTCTATCTTTTACTTGCAAACATTTTTACTATTACGCTTAATCACACTATTGCCTCCTAAGAGTGTCCGTGAATCCCACTTTGCCCCTCCGGAAGTCACTTTGACTCAATATGCCCCCTAAAATCATGTTTTCTGTCTCCCACTTCACGTCGGCATTTTGCCTTTCCTTTGCAGACATACTCAGACTGCTGGACCTTATCCCTATTATAATTAAATTTTGTAGTTTTAAGTCACTTAGTACTACGGTCTAGTGATATTCCTCTTCACTTGTAAGTGAGAGGTCTTAAGTTTGATTCTTGCTAAGGCGAATTTGAACCACATTAGGCCTAAATTAAGAGTACTCTCAACCACAAGCCAAAGAGCAATAAAAAAAAATTGGTGCCACTATTTTGGGATATCCTTAATTAAAAGAAAAGAACCCAGAAATCCTGCAACAATTATCTGAACCCAATATACCTAAATTTAGATTTGAAGGGATCAGTTTGGTCCATCGGAATGAAACCTAGCCTAGAAAGAAACAAAAATCTCTACCATAAAAAATTATTCAATGTTCTCTTTTAAAAATCTCTCTCATTGATCCTATCATGTCAATGCAATGAAAATGGCTTATATTAAATTAATGGGTCAGCCTTTAGGTACCAAAATTAATGACTCTGATTTTAAATATCATGGGTTGTTGTTGCTGCTAACCTACTGCATATTGGCATACACACTAGAGCCACACATAACCATCCAATAATACTTGAGAGAAACATCAAATTAACATCATAACCAGCATTTATATATCAATGGACCAAAACAAAACCTACACATAATTAATAAGAGTCTTAAATTCTATCAAGGGAATTGAATTCAGGTTTATCAAATCCACGGGTCGCCTTAAAACCACGAGGTTACTCTTATCTTATGAAGTACTCGTGTAACCAGTTCACCATCATTCACCGTAAGGTCTACGCAGTTTTTAAGGCATTTTATTGCTCAACCGACAGTTGTGTTACATATAGTGCTTAATAAACAATCCAATTATATTATGCCAAATCAGATGATCACATCAAAAACAGTGCACTACTGATACCGCTCTGCCTTTTGGCAACAACCAGTGGTTGACCGTCCAAACTATACTAGCTTAGGAAAAAAAATAAGGAAATTTAACGAAAAGTTCCTGGTAATGTTCATTTTAACGAAAAATTATATTTTTACAATAAAAAGTCAATCATGATACTATTCACTTTACTCTTTATTTTGCCCTTATCATTAAAACTCAAAGTTTTCAAGTTCTTTTCATTAGTTGTCCTAAAATAATATGCTTATACCCACAAACTAAAATTACAAGTTTGTCCTCGTAGTTTTCTTTTTTTTTCACTTTTGGCACCCGTCATTTCCGTTTTGACAGTTTTAGTCATGCAGAGATGAAATTCAGAGGGAATATGCAACCACTACATGTGAGGGTGTTTATTTCTATCCAAAACATTTGCAATCGACTGAAAACGTAATCACTCGACAATTTTGTTTAACAATTTTATACCTGTAGGACTTGATTGCTAACGAAACAAAACTAAAGGACAAAAGTTGCCTAAACGACCAGGACAAAAGCGAAAACGGGGGAAAAAACAGGGGCAAAAATGTGATCTGGCAAAGAGAAGAAAACTACACTGCAAAGTCTACTGTAGCACATGTTTTATTTTTTTCATTTTTTTTTTCATTTTTGAAGGAGGTTAAATGATAGGCTTGACTAAAAACTACTACAGTGTGCACGTGCATGTAATTATTGGCCTTTTTAAGCACGTAACAGTCAATATAAATCTAACTAACAGAAGACAGCACTCATCGACATACTTTTAACCAAATAAATGCTATATAAAAAATAAAAAAAAATTTAACCAAATAAATGCGCCACGTTGTATCTTAAGAAAAATAAATTATATAAAATGCGTTTGTCACTGTAACGCTTTAGTCCAATAATATATTTTTAAGTTTTTCTCAATATAAGATGGTACCATTCAACAAAAACATTATGAAGATGAACTTGTTTCATACAAATTACACTTCAGATGCTAGTGATAAATTGTCTTAATAGACAAAGCACTCTAAGTCAACCCTAGAGTTCTAATTCTCTAAGGGGGCGTTTGTATGCCCTCACTAAGTGAGATTAAACTAGACTGGATTAGCTGTTAGTCTAATACTTTGTTTGTTCTATGCTGGAATTAACATTAATGAGATTAAAAAGGACTAGCATGGACAAAACCCTTCACTAAGAGGTCTTAGCGAGACCCCCCAATAACCATGGGACTAGCTAAGACTATCATCTCTCTCGTCCTCGTCATGCTCAACGACCACTCCCGACAGACTCCTCATCATCTCCGGCCACCTAAATCAATCATTAACTTTCTGATTCGATTTTCTTTCGAATCCATTTCACAACCAACTTTCATATAAAATATACCACTCCCGACAGACTCCTCATCATCTCCGGCCACCTAAATCAATCATTAACTTTCTGATTCGATTTTCTTTCGAATCCATTTCACAACCAACTTTCATATAAAATATACCAAATTGAAGGTGTGGGCTCTCTTTCGAATCCATTTCACAACCAACTTTCATATAAAATATACCAAATTGATATAAAATATACCAAATTGAAGGCGTGGGCTCTCTTTCGAATCCATTTCACAACCAACTTTCATATAAAATATACCAAATTGAAGGCGTGGGATAGAAATGGTAGGAAAAGATAGAGAAAAAGATAGATCATAGTAAAATATTAATAATTTATAGATTAAATAATATAATATTAAAATTTGTTATTATTCAACTTTTTAATCCAACACTGTACCAAACGTTTTATTAAGTTAGTCTAGCACAACAAACGCACTCTAAATTTTTAGTGTAACTTAGATCAATAATATTATTTACAAAAAAGTAACTAAAAAAATTCACAAGCGACGTACTAAACCCGATTCATGCAAGTTGATTTTCCTTCTAGCGTGGTGACGTGTGCTTAACCACAGTTGACAATTTACTCCAAAATCCTTAATTTCATGTTCACCCATCTATCTATATCTCCAGATTTTATCAGGTGCAACTCAGGCACACCGTAAATCTATTTCACTGAAATCGGTAGACCCCAACCAACAAGCAGACAGGTAAAGCTGTTGGTGTCCAGGCCCCACATAACGATTCAGAAACTCTGAACCGTTCAAAACGCAAACCATAACATCAAATCTAACCCCTCCGTCTCCGATGGGTTTTTTTTTCTAAGATGGTTTTAATTAAATATTTTCGGTACTGTTTATTTTTAATTAAAAATTATATTTTTATATATTTTTTTAATATTATTCACTATATTTAAAAAAAATTATTAGACTTTTTGTTAATTTTTATTTTTTTAATGATTTTCAAATTAATTAAAAACAAAATTTAAAATTAAAACCAATTACAAAATTAAAACATTAAAACATTAAAAAGGAAAAAAACTGTATTCGTCGTAATTACTGCTGTGAATTTAATTTCGGAATTGAGGGAGGGAGGGAGGGAGGAAGGTAAGGTGCGCACCTGACGGCAGGTTCGTCGAAGCGTTTGAGCGGCTGGCGCTGGCGGAGAACGTGGAGGTCGCCGCCGGGGCAGAACTCGGTGAGCAGGAAAAGCCAGTTGGGCGCGTCGATGCTCGCGTACAGCGTGGGCAAAAACGGGTGCTCCAACATTTCCAGTATTTCCCTCTCTGTCCTGGCCCGCCCTTCCTTGCTCCGGCTGATCAGCTCCTTCTTGTCCATCACCTTCGCCGCAAATACGCACCCCTGGGCCCCAGCGGGAGACTTCAACTCGACCAAGTAGACGGAACCGATGTCGCCGGAGCCGAGGCGCTCTGCGAATTTGAGGTCGGAGAGGGAGAGTTGCCGGGTCGGGGATTCGGATCGGATCTTGTAGATTGCGGACCAGAGGGGATCGGAGGAGGAGGATTGGGGTCGGGGCTTGGGGATTACGGGGGCAGGGAGGCGAGCGGAGGAGGAGGCGGAGGGCGGGTGCGTGGATTCGGAGCAGGAGCTAGTGCTGCGCTTGGTAGTGTTGGTGTTGGTGGTTGTGGTGGACGTGAAGCTCAGGCTTTGGAGGTCGTCGGCTAAGTCGTCAAGCCACGGCTCCATTGCGGAGGGGAGAGAGAGAGTGAGGAGTGAAAGAGAAAGGAAGGAGAGAGAGATTGTGTCTCTGAGAGTGAGGAGGGAGTGAGAGAAGGTTTTGAAGGGCGGGGGAGACAAGAGAGTGGGGAGAGATTGCTGGGCTTGGGCCATGCTAAAGGTGGGCCTTGCTTGTGAGATTCTTATTATCCAATCATGGAGTCTTTGGATGGCGGGTACAATTACAATACAAATTGTGTTTTGTTGTAAATAATTGATGGATGTCCACACAACTCCAATCAACAAGTGGATTTGTCATTCTTCACTAAAGGGGTTGTTGGCTACTTGTCTCTTAATGTCCTAGTCTTTCTATAAATAAGGCCATTAGAAGCCACACAATGTACATGTAAAAATTGAAAGGAATATACATTGAGAAAGAAAGAGAAATAATATTAGTATCACTCCCTCTCTTTATTTACCATCTTTTGTGTTATAGCTACTAAAATTATAGTGTGATATCTTGCATCTGCTTCACTCCTATCTTTGGAAAGGTTATCTCTCTAAACTTTGTATCTTGTTTACTTATTCCACTGCACATATTGTCAATTTTACAACACGTTATCAGCACGAGTCTCTAACCTTATATAAGTTCCCATCTCCCTTCACCGAATGAAAAAAAAAAAATGTTTCCTTTAAGGTTTTTCCTGTTCTTCTTCTTCTTCTGCCTCAACTGCTGGGTATACCCCCGCGAAGAATTATTTGCACCATGCCTGCTCCTAATTCTCCAACTAACAGTTACATATATCTTTGATTACTTGTTTGATATAAATCTTGATTACTAACCCAGTATTTAATTATGTTAATTTTGCTGTAATCTAAGATGGTGCGGTATAATCGCCCATCTTGAACTGCAAATTTAAATTTCTCTACAATTTAATTATGTTAATTTTACTGCAAATCTAAGATGGTGCGGTATAATCGCCCATCTTGAACTACATATTTAAATTTTCTGCAATTTAATTTTACTGCAAATTTAGGTGGTGCGGTATAATCGTCCACCCTGCTTTACATATTTAAATTTTCTGCAATTTAATTTTACTGCAAATTTAGGTGGTGCGGTATAATCGTCCACCCTGCCTTGCATATTTAAATTTCTCTGCACATTTAATTTTTCCTGCTATTAAGTGGTGCGGTACAATCGCCCTTCTCATTAATTATGAAAATCTCGAGCCTGAAGTTTCGAGTGCTTATCATTTTTGGCTTGAAGATCAAAATGAAAAGAAAAAATTGTAAGAACCAGAAGTTCTAACACTGTATTCATCCAGGAATACATATTATTGCAAGTTCTTACACATCTCATTTTTCTTTCAGAAAGAAAAGAAAATGGCGAACTTGGCAAAGCTTGATTTTGCTGCCCTGGACATTACTGGGAAGAATTACCTTACCTGGGTGCTGGATACCAAGATCCATCTAGAAGCAGGGAATCTTGGAGATGCCATCAGGGAAGAGAACATCTCATCTTCTCAAGATCGGGCGAAGGCCTTAATCTTCATTCGTCGCCATCTTGATGAGGGACTAAAGAGCGAATACTTGACGGTTGAAGATCCGTTAGCTCTCTGGAATTCCTTGAGAAGCAGATACAATCACCAGACAACGGTGATTCTTCCAAGGGCTCGCTACGAGTGGACTCACCTGAGGATTCAGGATTTTAAGTCAGTGGCTGAATACAATTTTGCGATGTTCAGAATTACCTCTCAGATGAAGCTTTGTGGGGATAACATTACTGAGGAAGCTATGCTGGAAAAGACTTTCAGCACATTTCATGCATCTAATGTGCTCCTGCAGCAGCAGTATAGAGAGCGAGGTTACACTGAATACAACCAGTTGATATCTGTACTCTTGGTAGCAGAACAAAACAATGAGCTCCTGATGAAGAATCATCAGTCCCGACCTACTGGATCTGCACCATTCCCAGAAGTGAATGCTGCTTCCTTCAGAATGAACGCCACATCCTCTGGTGGCGATAATTATAAACGAGGGCGTGACCACAAGCGAGGCCGGTGGAACAGGAAAGGCAAAAATCATGGTGGTCAGTTTCACAACCAAGTTCCGAGGCATAATTCAGGCCCGAGCTTCAAAAATGTGAATCGACACAAAGGCAAAGCTCATATGAACAATGCTCCTAGAAACTCTGATGGAGCATGCCATAGGTGTGGTGGCAATGGGCACTGGGCGCGTACCTGTCGTACCCCAAAACATCTGGTGGATCTATATCAAGCCTCCCTCAAGGTGAAGGGTGTCGAGACTAATTTCCTCGACCAGGCTAGACCAATGGATATACCTGATCCAGTATGCGACTTATTAGGACAGATGAGCACAACCCACCTAGATGTATCGGACTTCATTGGGGAAAGGGGGAATGAAGTGTATCGGTCCGACTGATTCATTTATGTTTGATGTACTTTTATTATTCTGAACTTGTAGTTTATAACTAGCATTTCAATTCAATAAAAGTGGCATTTAAATTTCTTGTTATAAGTTGTTTTTAACTGTAATCCCATTTTTACTCAGAAAGAAAGCATGGATAGAAACTATGATTATTCTCTAAACATGAGAAATGGCGGAGATATTTGTCTTGCAGACAGCGCAACCACACATACAATACTTCGTGATCAAAAGTATTTCTCAAGCTTAATGCTTACCAAAGTAAGGGTAACAACAATATCAGGACAATCAAATGTAATTGAAGGCTCAGGAAATGCCCAGATTATGTTACCAAATGGAACAATATTGTCCATACAAAATGCGTTGTATGCTACTCGATCTACTCGAAATCTGTTGAGTTTCAAAGACATACGTTTGAATGGATACCACATTGAAACGAAAAGTGCAGAAAATGTGGAGTATCTATGCATTACCTCTAATGATACCCAGAAGCGTATATTGGAGAAGTTGCGTGGTTTATCGAGTGGATTGTATTTTGCATACATAAGGACAATTGAATCACATACTGTCATGAACCAGAAGTTCATTGATTCAAAGGTTTACATGCTTTGGCATGATCGTTTGGGTCATCCAGGATCTACCATGATGCGTAGGATCATTACCAACTCTAATGGACATCCATTATTGAGCAAAAACATTGCTATCTCAAATGATAACCCTTGCAAGGCTTGTTCTCAAGGGAAGTTGGTAATTAGACCATCACAACTAAAGGTTGATGTTGAATCCCCATCATTTTTGCAAAGAATTCAAGGGGATATTTGTGGACCTATTCAACCATCTTGTGGACCATTTCGATATTTTATGGTTTTGGTTGATGCATCTACCCGATGGTCACATGTTTGTCTTTTGTCTACTCGGAATGTAGCTTTTGCAAGACTTCTTGCTCAGATAATTAAGTTGCGAGCACAGTTCCCAGATTACCCCATTAAGTCAATCCGATTTGATAATGCTGGTGAATTTACGTCTCAAACTTTTGATGATTACTGCATGACATTGGGCATTAATGTTGAACACCCTGTTCCTCATGTCCATACTCAAAATGGTTTAGCAGAAGCATTGATTAAGCGGCTTCAGTTAATAGCTCGCACTCTGCTCATGAAAACAAAGTTGCCAGTTTCTGCATGGGGACATGCCATCTTACATGCTGCATCATTGGTTCGATTGAGACCTATAGCCAACCACCAATACTCTCCAGTACAACTCGTGTTTGGGCATCAGCCAAATATTTCACATTTATGAGTTTTTGGTTGTGCTGTTTATGTGCCTATTGCACCGCCGCAACGCACTAAAATGGGACCTCAGCGTAGACTGGGAATTAATGTGGGTTTTGATTCACCATCTATCATTAGATATTTGGAACCCCTAACAGGTGATATGTTTACAACTCGTTTTGCTGCTTGTCATTTTGATGAAACAGTCTTCCCATTGTTAGGGGGAGATAAGACCGTTCCAGAAGAACGAAAAGAGCTAACATGGGTTGTACCCACATTGTCTCATTTTGATCCACGTAGCACTCAATGTGAAAATGAAGTGAAAAGGATCGTTCATCTTCAAAGTATTGCCAATCAAATGCCAGATGCATTTAATGATGCTATGAAAGTGACAAAATCACATATACCAGCTGCAAATGCACCTGCAAGAATTGATGTCCCCATTGGACAAAATAAAGTGGCAGCGAATGATTCATCTAGTGCACGCCTGAAGCGTGGTAGACCCCCAGGTTCAAAAGATTCAGCTCCTCGAAAGAGAAAGACAAGGACACAGCTGAATCCAAATGAAATCATTCAGGAAGAGAAAATGAATGACAAATCCACAATTCATGATTCTGTACTTCCAGAAAAAGAAAATGTTCTTGATGAGACACATGTCCCTAAAGAGACAACAGTACATGAAAGTAAAGAAATCTCTATAAATTATGCATGTACAAATGAATTGTGGGATCGGAATGAAATAATCATAGATGATATGTTTGCATTCGCAGTAGCCACTGAAATCATATTAAGTGATGATATTGAGCCCCGCTCTGTTGATGAATGCAAACAGAGACAAGATTGGCCTAAATGGAAAGATGCAATTCAGGCAGAATTAAATTCCTTGGAAAGGCGAAGTGTTTTTGGACCAGTAGTCCAAACTCCGCCTGATGTAAATCCCGTGGGTTACAAATGGGTATTCACAAGAAAACGCAATGAGAAAAATGAGATTGCAAGATACAAAGCACGACTCGTTGCACAAGGTTTTTCACAAAGACCTGGAATTGATTATGAGGAGACATACTCTCCTGTAATGGACGCAATTACGTTCCGTTACTTAATAAGTTTAGTGGTTTCAGAAAAACTTGACATGCGACTTATGGATGTCATTACTGCATATCTATATGGAGAATTAGATACTGACATATACATGAAGGTCCCAGAAGGACTTAAGTTGCCTGAAACAACTAACAAACCACGAGGTATGCTCTCGATCAAATTAAGGCGATCATTGTATGGGCTGAAACAATCTGGACTAATTTGGTATAATCGTCTCAGTGAATATTTGATCAAAGAAGGATATATCAACAATGTCATTTGCCCTTGTGTGTTCATTAAGAAATCCAATTCTGGATTTGCTATAGTGGCAGTATATGTTGATGATATGAATCTAGTTGGAACTCCTGAAGAGCTCAATAAAACTGCTGAATACCTGAAAAACGAGTTTGAAATGAAAGACCTTGGGAAAACAAAATATTGTCTCGGCCTGCAGATCGAGCATTGTGCTAATGGCATTTTGGTCCACCAATCAGCTTACATTGAAAAAATCCTGAAGCGATTTGGCATGGACAATGTTTATCCACTCAGCACGCCAATGGTCGTTCGTTATTTGGACGTTAAGAAAGATCCATTCCGTCCAAAAGAAGATGATGAAATGGTCCTTGGTCAAGAAGTACCATACCTGAGTGCAATAGGTGCTTTATTATATTTAGCACAATGTACTAGACCTGATATAGCTTTTTCAGTTAACTTGTTAGCAAGATATAGCTCTGCTCCAACAATTCGTCATTGGAAAGGAGTCAAAGATGTTCTACGGTACCTTCGTGGGACAACAGACATGGGTCTCTTCTACTCAGAGAAATCCACAAATGACCAGATCCTTGCTGGATATGCAGATGCTGGTTTTCTCTCTGATCCGCATAAAGCCCGCTCACAAACTGGATATGTGTTCACTAATGGAGATACAGCAATCTCATGGCGCTCAACAAAGCAAACATTAGTCGCTACATCTTCAAATCACTCGGAAATACTTGCTTTACATGAAGCAAGTCGTGAATGTTCTTGGTTAAGATCAATGATGCATCATATCCGGAATTCATGTGGTCTACCTTCGAAAACAGACTATCCAACAGTTATCCATGAAGATAATGCAGCCTGTGTTGCCCAAATGATGGAAGGGTTCATTAAGGGTGATAAGACGAAACACATATCTCCAAAGTTTTTTTAGTGCACATGAGCTTCAGAAGGCTAAAGTTATTGAAGTCAGACAAATCCGTTCAAATGAAAATCTGGCAGACATGTTCACCAAGTCTCTACCAAAGTGCACGTTTCAGAAGTTAGTGCAGAGTATCGGATTGCGTCGACTTACCAATAAGCTAAATTTGAAGAATGCGGAATCAGGGGGAGATACATATCAGGGGGAGCATCCATGATACATGCTTGTTGTACTCTTTTTCCTTCGATTAGGATTTTTCCCACTGGGTTTTTCCTATCAAAGTTTTAACGAGGCAACATAAGCGTACTTAACATTATATCAACAATCCAGGTTAAGTTGTACTCTTTTTCCTTCGCTATGGTTTTTTCCCATTGGTTTTTTTTCTGAGCAAAGTTTTAACGAGGCAACTGATGTTGATATGTGGGCATCCAAGGGGGAGTGTTGTAAATAATTGATGGATGTCCACACAACTCCAATCAACAAGTGGATTTGTCATTCTTCACTAAAGGGGTTGTTGGCTACTTGTCTCTTAATGTCCTAGTCTTTCTATAAATAAGGCCATTAGAAGCCACACAATGTACATGTAAAAATTGAAAGGAATATACATTGAGAAAGAAAGAGAAATAATATTAGTATCACTCCCTCTCTTTATTTACCATCTTTTGTGTTATAGCTACTAAAATTATAGTGTGATATCTTGCATCTGCTTCACTCCTATCTTTGGAAAGGTTATCTCTCTAAACTTTGTATCTTGTTTACTTATTCCACTGCACATATTGTCAATTTTACAACATGTTTAGCATAATCTAAGTAGTGATGTCTATTTATGGCTAGCTAAGTAGTGATGTGTAACTTTGTTGTGACATATTATTGTATCGTAAATTATTCGTTTTTAATTGAATACATTGGGTTAGGTTTTCGCACAAAAAACAGATAGGACCTACAAACAATTTGTGGCCAGTTTACTTACAAGGATTAGGAATTAGAATCATTTTGATTCTTGACTTACATGCGTTTGCTAGATTTTGGATATGGAAATCATTTCACTCCTTAACTTTCACTTATATTTGTACGCATATGGAATCGAAAAAGTATATGTTTTTCTTCAAAATCCGTAATCAAATACCTAAAAATCAAGACTCAACTCAACAAGTGGCTAATTGATCCTATGTCTAAGTTTTCTAATTCTTTTTTTTTTCTTCACATTTTTATTAATTAACACATGCCCTTATTTTAATAGTATTTTTTTTTCTCCCGAAGTTATAAGATAGTCCTAAATTAAACCCTCTAGATGAACACTAAATAAAAAAATGGTGCACCGAGTGTAATGAAATTCTTTCCCTTGGAATAACTTGATTTTAGGCTATGATCACGAATTTTTTTCTAATCAAGAAAGGGGAGACTCAAAAGTTCATATCTTCCTACATTAGGAAGAGAATAATTACGAGATCAAAAAAGTTATTAATTGTTTGACTAGGATCATTGCAACTAATTTATGTTAAGAAGAGAGGATTTGAACTCGAAATTCCGTAGATTAAAAATATAGATCGTAACCATCCAACCAATTCATTACTTGCAACAAATGCACATTTCCAAACGGAGAGAAAAGCATCCAAAGTCAACCAAATAAGACGATCGAGAAAATCAAAACGATGCACGTGTGGCCGGCGAAGTGTGATTTGCGTTTGCCTATACGAAGCATGGTGCGTCCGGTGCCCCAAACGATTTTGGTAAACGATGCACGCACGAGACGTGGGGGAGTTTCTCGAGACCAGAACCTGGTTTGTTCCTTCCAGTTTCTCAGAGAAAACTTTGATTGGAACTTTGATTGGGATGCAATGCATGTGCTGCTGAACAAAAATACTAATTTTTTTTAGTACATCGATATTTTTACACTAATAAGATATGAAGTTCGGCTAAGCCAGTCAATAGACACGTAGACATCGAAATTTAGATAAAATAAATATTGACCAATGCCTTAAAATTACAACCTCCACTTATTTCACCTACAACAACCACTTATTTCACATACAACAACCACACTCACCTCACCTACAACAACCACACTCCCTTCACCTACAACACCCACTTACTTCACCAAGAAAATTTGTGGTGGTGATTTATTCTCAAAATCTATAAATAGGCTTCTCCATCACAAGACAAAGAGACCAATTCACAAATATATTTCTCTACTCCCAAATTGTAAGAGAATTCACTTTAAGTTCGTTCATCGTTCTTCGAGATCAAGCCTCAATGGCCCTTGAAGAAACACTCATCCACCTTCGAGATCAAGCCCAACGGCCCTTGAAGAAACTTCGTTCAACCTTCCAAGATCAAGCCCCAACGGCCCCTTGGATTAACATCACCTACAATTCTACATCTTACAGACATCGAATCAGAGGATCAAGTCAAAAGAGATTGTAACCCTAAATTCATTAAATACAAAATTATTATTTTGTGCACGTGTTCTTGTTTCAGGAAAAATTCGTGTTTACAGGGCAGTCTAATTTGGTAGGAGATGGGGAGTTTGGCTAAGTCATACAATGGGCAGCTTAATTTGATATCGAATTCGCCAACCAAAAAATTTGAACCTCAGACCTCTCACTTCTAAACGAAGAGGAATATCATCAAACCGTAGTATTAAGTAGCAATAAAAATACTAATTATATATTCTGCAGAAAGAGGAGATTAAGACCATCGATGATAGATTTCATAATTACGCAGGGACCATGGGGATAAACTTTTTAACCATATTATAATTTTAAAGTAATAATAATCGCCGCATCAAATGCTTCCATTTAGAATTACTTAATCATATTAATTAAATTAGTGGAAACCAATCACTGCAATTAGATTAAGTGATCAACTTTAGGAACAATCTCCAAATTAGTATTATATCATATTATATAATACTTATCTTTCTTTATTTGCACTATGAATAAACCAAAAAGAATGTATATTTTAGAATAATTAAGGAGGTAAAATGCGGGGTTTTCAAGTGTTTAAGAGACAATAATACTTTTATTTTCGTGGCAAGAAGACAAGTACTTCGTAGTTAGTTAGAAATCTCTTAGAAACTTGGGTGACCAAATAAACATTATGGCTCTTTGTTTTCGAAAATGTCTCCTCTGTGTTGAAGGAATACCTTGATTTTTCAAGTATCCTATGCCCAAAGTTTATGAAATCTACATGATTAATTGATTCCTTAGACGTTAGTTAACACAAGATTGAGAATTGTACTTATTTATATTCATTCTCATACATGATAAGTTAACATGCCCTAACATTGGGGTGTTGTTTATCCCATACCCTATCCTTCACATCTCTAGCTATTCATTCTAATCCCTCGTACCTTCATATTACATTCCATGTAAGTAAATCGGTTGAAGATTCCACATCAGATATATTGACACAATAGAATACAGTGTATATTAAATGTTTTTACTACTATGGTCTTTTGTATATACCCTGACACTTACTGAATTATATAGGTAATTAAGTTGAGAGTAATACCAATATTGATTAGTAGTGAGTCGCAACTTTGAGCTAAATATTTACATTAGTTGGTTTTTTTTTTTTTTTTTTTTTTTTGTAAAACGTGGAATTAGAGATTTTTTCTAAGTTCATCGCAAAAATCACACAATGATGGTAGCAATAGCAATGCTCTTGTTTACGAGAAAGGGGAAGTTCAAACTTTGAAACATTGAGAAGAGAAGTATGATTACTAGACCAAATGCAAGTAGTATAGCAATACGGCAATGTCCCTTGCTTAAAAGAAAAGTTCTCTCAACAAGATTTCCATGCATGTTAAATAACAACAAAGTAGATCAAACACTTATGCAACCACTTACTGTCTTACAGCATGCAAATTTATAAAAACCAATAAACCCATGCAACCACCAGTAATCCCCGTCACCAAATTTTATGAAATTTATTAATTAAGAGATGATGGAGCGACCGACTGGCCTACAGGCTACAGTACGTGAAGTCGTGGACTAGCAGTCGCAAAACATTTGATATTTATTGACAAAGGGCTAGTGAATCCGAATGCATGCCAAGTCCATGTCAAATAATTAAAGAATTTGATTGAATCTGCATGCATATTTCCCTTTATTCCCATTGAATGAGAGATGACTCACTCGTCTGACTAATCCCTCATTCACGATGTAATATATCGTTTGTCTAAGACAATTTAGTTGGTTAGGATTATTCTCTATTACACTCGAGGTTTGAAATTAAATTAATACCAAAAATACTACAAACAAAAGGCTACATTTTGATTAAATTACTCTTCAAACTAAATTACAAGTTATATTTGTAGAGATCAAAACCTAAGAAATCCTAATATGTAAAATACTGAAACTACCCAAATAATAAAAACCTAAAGTACTAATATTTTGCTAACAAGCAGATGCCGATGTGGACTCCGTCAAGCAGCCGAGCAGGCTCCCCACACAGACAGACTGGAGAACTGGACTATAGATACTGGCAGCAATGAAACTGAAACAGGAATTGGACTAGCAACGGAACTGGAACTGGACTGGCAAACTAAGGATTCAGACATGCTGATGGTGAGAGTATGAAAAGAAAGCATATGGTATTTTCTGTAACGAAACGGACGAGATTTCCATATTCTAATATGGCAATGAACGTTTAAAAAGATACACTATCACTCGAGTGGTCTCACGTTCAAGTGGATTGAAAGTCAAACAGACAACATTGGACTTCAAACAAAACCAAACAACCAACTGCTCGTGGGCTTCAAAACCCAATTTTTATTTCTCTTGCTCTGTTTTCTTTTTCTATTATATATATTTTTTTGAGTAAATGACAAAAAACTACTTCAAGTATTGGTGTCATGACACTTTCATACCTCATCTTTTAAAGTTGACAATGTCATACCTCATCTTACGAATTTGTGCCAATGTTATACCTTCTGTTAATTGGCCGTGAATTTTTCAGTTAAATGCTGACGTGGCTTGATCCGGGACCCACTTTTTATTAAAAAATTAATAAAAAATTATTAAAAACTAAAAAAAATCATATAATATTTTTTAAATATTAAAATAGAGTAAATGATAAAAAAACTACCTCAAGTATTGGTGTCACGACACTTTCATACCTCATCTTTTAAAGTTGACAATGTCATACCTCATCTTACGAATTTGTGCCAATGTTATACCTTCCGTTAATTGGCCGTGAATTTTTCAATTAAATCCTGACGTGGCTTGATCCGGGACCCACTTTTTATTAAAAAATTAATAAAAAATTATTAAAAACTAAAAAAAATCATATAATATTTTTAAAATATTAAAATAATAAAGAAAAGTAAAAAAAAAAACAAAAAACAAACAGATTCATTCCGTTCCCCTCCCCCCTTTCTTTCTTCTCTCTCTTCTCTCTCTTCTCCCCCATTTCTTCTTCCCCTTTCTAGAAAACCCAGAAAACAGAAGAACAAAAAAAAAAAAAAAAAAACAAATGCATTTTGTCTTCCCCCCTCCCCCCTCTTCTCCCCCATTTCATCTTCTCCCCCTCTCACCTCCTCTTCTTCCCCCTTCTGCAACCGAGAAAAAAGAACAAAAAAAAAAAAACACCCAGATCCCCGATTCCGAGAGTGGAGAACTGGGCGCGGAGAAAGGGGGAATGGGTGTGGAGGGAAGAGTGTGGGTGCGGGGAGAAGAGGGGGTGGGGAGGGGGGAAGACAAAATGCATTTGTTTTTTTTTTTTTTTTTTTTTTTTGTTTTTCTGTTTTCTGGGTTTCTAGAAAGGGGAAGAAGAAATGGGGGAGAAGAGAGAGAAGAAAGAAATGGGGGGAACGGGACGATCAGTTTTTTTTTAAAAACTTTTCTTTATTATTTTAATATTTAAAAAATATTATATGATTTTTTTAGTTTTTAATAATATTTTATTAATTTTTTAATAAAAAGTGGGTCCCGGATCAAGCCACGTCAGCATTTAACTGAAAAATTCACGGCCAATTAACGGAAGGTATAACATTGGCACAAATTCGTAAGATGAGGTATGACATTGTCAACTTTAAAAGATGAGGTATGAAAGTGTCGTGACACCAATATTTGAGGTAGTTTTTTGTCATTTACTCTATTTTAATATTTAAAAAATATTATATGATTTTTTTTAGTTTTTAATAATATTTTATTAATTTTTTAATAAAAAGTGGGTCCCAGATCAAGCCACGTCAGCATTTAACTGAAAAATTCACGGCCAATTAACGGAAGGTATAACATTGGCACAAATTCGTAAGATGAGGTATGACATTGTCAACTTTAAAAAATGAGGTATGAAAGTGTCGTGACACTAATAGTTGAGGTAGTTTTTTGTAATTTACCATATTTTTTTTCTTTCTTCTTTCCTAGGCTCGCAACGAAAAAACAAGTGTGTGTGTCACATCATGCTCAAGCAGAGAGGTCGGTGTGACGATTCGACCCTGTTGTTGTGTAGAAGAAAATTAAAGCATTCATGGAGTGTTAGTATAATTTCTCTAACTTCGGAATGTTGCAAAAACAAAATAAACATCATGAAGGGTTAATGAAGTGACCCCTTTTAACTTCAAAGTCTAATTGTTATCACCTGACCATCCTAAAACCTGCCATAAACGTACATCCACATGTAACCTTTTGGAGTGATTGCATGTTAAGCCATTAAACTCCCATGCAACCGCTATCACCACCATTCTCGCCACCAAAAGTCATCGACATACTTAATCACCATGCTAACTGTTGGAATCAAAATTGCACACATTTACGAATAGAGACATAATTTCGTCAGAATTATCCATGATCTCCAACGAGGGTAGAATGAGGTTGATTAGTGGGTGGAGGTGTGATGGAATCCATGACCGAACTACCTACATATTTATGGGAAGGAAAATCAAGTCACTGGTGTAGTTCTAAGAAAGAAGTTGTGTGATATGTATAACATCGTGAACCATCCTTTAGGAATAGCCTATGACAGGGCATGTAGGAGATACTTCTCCATGTCTACACATTGACGAACAACGTGAAGACAAGAATATGTTGTTAGAAAGATGATCAGAGAGGATCTTCTCGTAGAGAATATTAAAGAAGATGGATCATCAGAGACTTAGAGAGAAATCCCTAGATAAAAACCCAAAGTTGGAAACAAATTTGTGCACTGCTGGAGTGGGTGTGCTAGTCAAAGACTCTTTGACGGTCAAGTTAGTAAGCAATATCAAGACTGAAGCAGTGGGCAAGAGACGAAAATGCATATACATACATACATATTTTGAAAGTACCATGGTTTTGAAAGGAAAAAAAATGAGAGAGCTTAATCGCCAAAGAGACGAAGGTGCAATTAATATTATTCCAAAGAATTATAAAAAGAACTTCAAAATTCGTTGATTGTCGAAATTACAAACATGCTTTAGTTTCTTCAGAAAACTTGGATAATATGTAGCAAGACATGATAATTAAGAAATGATTAATCTGTGTGTGTTTGATTTTGTGGATGTGATAGGAGCATATTTTTGCGACTTTGTTATCTTATTTCTTTGCATTTACTTAGTTAATCTCCATTTATTTTGGTAATTTCAGTTATTTTCGTATTATTGTAGGTTCAATTGGTAAAGATGACAATAAATGGCCAAATTGAGCAATTTGGCGCAGTTTTAGTCTTGGATTGGATAGCACGCGCGGAGATCAGTGGGGCTGGACATTTTTGGTGTTTAAAATGTGTTAAACATGTGCTAATATCTAGAAAAATCAAAGTTGAAGCTTGGAGGACAAGGAAATACAAAACCTTATCTAATCTTATCTTATTTTATCCAGTCTTATCTTATCTAATCTTATCCAACATTATCCCACTTTATCCAACATTATCTCATCTTATTTCTAGCTGCAAAAGGAATCCTTATCACATTCTAAATACTTCCCTTCTGATTCTAGGAGTCCTAAGATAATTCAAACAACTTAATCCTTTTCCTCCTTGGATTCAGCCATTCCCTCCCTATATATATGAAATTTCTACAACAATTGAAGGTTGCCATGCCTACCATTCATCCATCGAAGTTGCTGGAGTTTTATGGGTTCTTTCTCTCTTTGTTTTAAGTTTTAATTTTTATTTTAGATTGCTTTTCAATTATGATGAAAATGAGTAACTAAGTTTCTTTTTAGCTAGGGGTGAATTCAAAGCCATGATCATATGTTTTATATAAATTGATTACATCCAGTTATTGTTTCGTAAAACATGAATGTGATTTACTTATCTGTTTTATAGATAACTTATTCTTGTATGTTTATTAAGGGTGCACACTTAGTTTGCATGCAGGGATTTAATGCTAGAATATAAGGGAATTTCAACTAATCGTTATAAACTTATATTTGCAAGTAGTAAAAATCACTAGTCATGATTGAGTTAAGTAAATCCATGGCAGAAGTATCATGCTTTTCTTAGTTACGAATGTTTTGTCAATGCTTATGATTTTCACAGAACTTAATGATCTTCGAGATGTATCTCTATCATGCTTTTCATAGTTAGAGAACTTGAGAAGAATAATTTGGTTGCGTCGCTGAGTCCAATTCAATGAATTTAGGAAAATCTGAGAATTAATTATTGGTGTTCACAATTAATTTGGGGCATTGTCATTCATGGTCCATAGAAAGAATAACTGGAAATCAATTTATATGCATATGGTTCATGTGTGAAGAAGAACCCTCTAGCTATCATTTCATCCATATTCCCTTTACAATTCAATTTATTTGCTGTTATTTACTTTTGTTTCATTAAATTCGTCCAAAAGCTTCCCCTTACTGTTTTAGCATTAGTTTAAGTAGTTTTCAGGTTTATAAGTTAAATTTGTGTTGATAAGCATCCCTTCTAATCCCCGGAATAGAATGATCCCTACTTACTCGTACGACGATTGCATTATTTATAAGGTTTAATTTGTGTGTTAGTTTCTACCACATTAGGATGCATGTTAATTAAGCCATTACTGCTGATTTAGCAGCTTAACTAATGACCTGTGTGTGTAGGGCAAGGAAACAAAGTCTTACTCGTCTTTGTTTTGTGCATTACTTGCATCCCCAAGATCTTTGGAGACATTGGCCAGCCGAGCACAAGCTAGACTGTAAATTAACCAAAGCAAAAGGTTATTATATATGATGCACTAGTTACAACAAAAAATGCAGACGTAACCAAACTTGTAAATGTAGAGGTAACCAAAATTGAATTTCAAGATCATATGATCAATAAACTATATGCGGATGCATGGTATTTATGAAAACACGCATATTATTTAAGAAAAACACACACACAAAAAAACGTATACTTATGTATAGGTTGCGAGTTCTATATTAGTTAAAGTGTAAATAGTAGTTTGTTGTCCCACATTGGTGAAGTGCATATGTAATACAAATTGTAACTCCTATATATACTCCACTTTGGAGATTAATGAATATATAAGAAATTTTCAAATATTATCATATATATTTTTTGCATTTACCATGTTTAGTTTAATATGGCATCAGAGCAGTTCGCTCTTGGTGACCTGTGTGCTTTGATTTTGTGCTCACCTTTGTCGTGATTTTCTTCATTAAAATAAAAAATAATAATAATAAAATAAATAAAGGTGAACAGTGCCGCGCCACAATACAAGGTCTTGCTACAATGTCTACTTTGTGAACAGCCTTGCTACAGTGCGTGAATACTGATTTGCTACAGTGCATAAATAGTGATTTGCTATGGTGCGTGATTTGGTTCAATGGCTCAATATAATCATAGTGTTGTTATGCATCTTGGAAGAACAAATAAATGGATAATTGATACTAGGGCTACTGATCATGTGACTAGTGACACTAGAATGTTTGATGAGTTATGTGACTATGTTCGTGATCCGTATATTACTAGTGCAAATGGTGCACATTCCCCTATGAAGGGTGAATGCACTATCTCTCTTACTCCGACCTTATCACTGATCCGTGCTTTACTTGTTCCTGATGTTAAGTGTAATCTTTTTGTCTGTAGGAAAACTCTTGATACCTTATGTTCTACCCTACGTATTTTTATTTTCAAGACATTCAAACTCAAAAGATAATTGGTTATGGTAAAAGAATACGGGGTTTGTACATCTTGACTATGAAGGATAATGTTGTTTCTGGTTCAAATAATCATCAAGTTTTAAGTGTTAAAATGGATGACGAACATCAGATTTGGTTGTGGCATCGACGATTGGGACATCCATCATTCAGTTATATGAAGCATTTGTTTCCTTCTTTGTTTTGCACTTGTAATGATTCAGAGTTCAAGTGTGAAACATGTGTCATGGCTAAGAGTCATTGTGCTTCATTTCCCATAAGTGATTCTAAAGCTACTTTGCCATTTGATTTGATACATTCTGATGTGTGGGTTCCGGCGAAAGTTACTTCTAATGGATTCTGTTGGTTTGTTACTTTTATTGATGATTGTACTCGATTAACTTGGGTGTTCTTGGTGAAGAATAAGAATGATGTTCCGTTGCTTCTTCAAGAATTATGTACAATAGTGTTTATTCAGTTTCAGACCAAAGTTAAGGTCTTCAGGTCTGATAACGGAGGAGAATATGTGAATCACACTTTGGCATGCTTTTTCCTTGATCAGGGTATTATTCACCAGACGACTACTCTGTTTACACCCCAACAAAATGGTGTGTCAGAACGGAAGAATCGTCAAATAATGGAGTTTGCTCGCTCCTTGATGTTGGATAAATGTGTTCCTAATCATTTGTGGGGTCATGCTATTTTGCCTACTGTGTATTTGATAAATCGTGTTCCAAGTAGGGTTCTTGATTTTCAGACACCGCTTAATGTGCTACAAAAACATGTTTCTCTTGTTTCTGTATCAAAGCTTCCTCCGAAAGTGTTTGGGTGTATTGGTATGTGCATGTATACTCTCATCAGCGAATCAAACTTGATGCTTGTGCTCTCCGATGTGTATTTATTGAGTATGCTAACAATCAGAAGGGTTATAAGTGTTATCATCCTCCGACTCAGAAAACTTATATTACCATGGATGTCACCTTCCACGAGAAAGTTTCGTATTTTGTGAAGCTATCTTCTGACTCTCTACTTCAGGGGGAGATGGGGAGTGAAATGCAGATTCGAAGAGATTGTATGGATGATGTGTTACAAGCATAGTTGGGGACAGAAACTATTATGTTGCGTGATTTTGATCAATCGGCTATAGATAGTGTCGTTCCCAAAACTATTTTTACGGACGACAGATCAGATGTGCTCAATGAGTTACCTATGAGTATGTCTGACAAATTACCTTCTGATGACCAGTTGCCTGCTACTGGTATGTCTAACGAGTTGCCTGATGATGGTTCGTCCAGTGATGATTCTTCTAACGGTTTGGTACAAGATAATGGCATACATGAGGAAAATTCTAACGATTCTTCTACTTATCAGTTGCCTCCATGAGTAAATCGTTGAAACCCTAAAGTACAATATAAGCCTGATCTGCGTGCTAAAGCCAAATATCCTATCAACAATTATGTGTCTACTCATCGTTTGTCCAAACCATATGAATCTTACATATGTCAGCTATCTAGTGTATCAATTCCAACAAAATTGCAAGATGCTTTGTCTGACCCTAAGTGGGTTAATGCCATGAGAGTTGAGATGGAAGCTTTGGAAAAGAATTCTACTTGGGATTTGGTTCCTTTACCAAATGGGAAGAAAGCTGTTTGATGTAGATGGGTGTTCATTATTAAGCACAAAGCAGATGGTTCTATTGACTGGTATAATGCCAGATTAGTTGTTAAGGGTTATACTCAAACCTATGGGGTGGACTATTAGGAGACTTTTGCTTCTGTTGCCAAACTTAATATTGTGCGTGTTCTTCTGTCCTTAGCAGCAAATTAAGACTGGCATCTGTTGCAGTTTGATGTTAAGAATGCTTTCCTTCATGGTGATCTTAAGGAGGAAGTTTATATGGATCTCCCACCTGGTATCGGAACATCTCCTGAAAAAAGTGTTGTATGCAGGTTGCGAAAGGCTTTGTATGGTTTGAAACAATCTCCTAGAGCGTGGTTTGGGAGGTTTACAAGTTCAATGAAGAAGTTTGGGTATATCCAGAGTCATTCAGATCATACTTTGTTTCTAAAGCGTCAAAATGGTAAGCTAACTGCATTGATTATTTATGTTGATGACATGATAGTGACTGGTGATGATCAGAAGGAGATACAACGCCTCAAAAGTACCTAGCTACTAAATTTGAGATGAAAGAATTAGGTGAATTTAAGTATTTTCTTGGAATCGAGGTTGCACGACCCAAATATGGTATTTTTCTGTCTCAACGGAAGTATGTTCTTGATTTGTTAACTGAAACAAGTATGTTAGATTGCAAACCTGTTGATACTCCGATTGAACAGAATCATCGTCTGGGCTTATTTCCAGATCAAGTTCCTACTCATAAGGAACGGTATCAGAGGCTTATGGGGAGATTAATTTATTTGTCTCACACTCGCCTTGACATTACTTATGCAGTTAGTGTGGTAAGTCAGTTTATGCACTCCCCTAGTGAAGCCCATATGGATGCAGTAACCCGTATTTTGAGGTACTTGAAGATGGCTCTTGGCAGAGGCTTGGTTTTCTCCAAGAATGGTCATTTAAATGTCGAAGGATATACAGATGCAGATTGGGTAGGTTCTATCACTGATCGGCGATCTACATCGGGATACTTTACATTTGTGGGTGGTAATATAGTTACTTGGAGAAGCAAGAAACAAAAAGTGGTGGCTAGGTCAAGTGCAGAAGCTAAGTTTTGAGGTATGTCTCATGGTGTATGTGAGTTGTTGTGGTTGAAAAAATTGTTGAGAGATCTTCGGTTTAAACCCAAGGGTGATATGAAGCTTTGTTGTGATAACAAAGCTGCTATTGAGATTGCTCATAATCCAGTGCAACATGATCGAACAAAACATGTGGAGATTGATCGACATTTCATCAAGGAAAAATTAGATGCTAGAATTATTATGTTTCCGTTTGTGGGATCAGAAGATCAGCTGGCTGATGTACTTACTAAGGCTGTGTCTACTAGTTTGTTTTCCAACTCGCTTGACAAGTTGGGCATGGGTGACATTTTTGCACTAACTTGAGGGGGAGTGTTGCGAGTTCTATATTAGTTAAAGTGTAAATAGTAGTTTGTTGTTTCACATTGATAAAGTGCATATGTAATACAAATTGTAACTTCTATATATACTCCAATTTGGAGATTAATGATTATATAAGAAATTTCCAAATATTATCATATATATTTTTGACATTTACCATATTTAGTTTAATAGTATGTACACCCGAAAATAACTTGATATATATGAAATTGTTAATTGCAATCAATTACGTACAATGAGGCTTCTTCCTTTATCTCGTAGGCGGGATGAGCCATGCTGGAATAGTAGACATCAGCCTCACTCCTAAAATTGAAGTTTCTCCAATCGTTAATGTATATAATGCATTGTTTAAGAAATTTTGCTATTTTCTTTTCCGCACTCGTAAAGAAGTCAGGGATGAGATTTTCCAAAAAACGAGGATCCTTTTCGTCTTGTAACGATCTCACTGCGATATAGTCGTTCAAAATCCCCTGCAGGAAACATGGTTAATAATTAATTAGTATATAAAATGAGAATGCTTGTGTTTAAGAAAGTAATAAAATTCTTTCTCATCCAATGCCCTCTCTCCTCAGTCTCCTCATTTCTCATTTTTTTATTTTTCATTGTAATTGTTTAAATAAAAAGAAACTGGAGGGAGAAAAACAAAAATAGATTAAGGTTGTTTCTCACTAAAATTATGATTACAGGTAATTGATTAAGGGAGACACAGACTCGTCGTATAATCTTGCAATGGAAGAAAGAAACTATAACCAAAAACTCCAAAAAATTAATTTGACAAGGGAAATCAATCAAAATAAAAATAAGCATATCAATTAGCAAATAAACTGAATAATTACTTGGTTTTTGAAGGAGCTGACGAGCTCTTTGAGCTGTTGCTCAGCCATTTTCCCAGGTGAGAGAGAAACAGTAAGACGAAAAGGAAATGACAAATAAAAGATCTCGAGATTAATAATGCTGTAATCTCAAATAAGAGAAGGCATATGATTTTATAGCCTGATCAGTCTGTGAGTGTTGTTTTCATATGCTAATTTCTTCATGCGAATCGTAAGAGTTAGAGTCGTCAATAGTACATAAGTCGAGTGAGTGTTTTTGCATGTCTTCGGTTTTCATGAGCTTCGCGCTGTCCGAACGGCTGCTTTCTTCGTGTTTTGGCCAACTACGATTATAACGTGCGAATGTAGTGGACCGGTTGAACCAAAACCCGGCTGGCTTTAACAATGAACTTAGTTTACTTCATATATGGGCTAGTCTCATAGACAATACTTATTGAATTTAGGTTGATGATTTATCATTTGGGCTAAGCTCGAAACTTGCCCGAAGTAGTGCTTGGAATTTTATAGACGTGACGGAGAAAATCTAATTTTTACTCAATTTTCTTCAGTTTTGATCAACTTTATTATTTTGATTTATTATTCATGGTGTAGGATTACTGTGTAGAGCTTAGTATTTAAGTTTTTTTTTTTCTCGGATGAGTTAAATATTGCTTAGACATTCCACTGTGTAACATCCCCCAGTAAATTTTAGACACCGCCAAAATTTTAGCATGAAATCACTTATTATTTTTTATGGGGTGTGCTTTCCATACACCCCATTTTACTTCTCACACACCATTTGATAATTTATATCCATTGATCTTCTTTAATTCATTTGATCCGACAGTTGAAAATTAAAAAAAAGTGTGAGAAGTAAAATGAGGTGTGTGGATATCACACTCCTTTTTTATTACAGATATCGCTTGTTTCTCATAACATGATATATCTGAGATGTTTTATTTGCAGTCTACATATTGTTGAATACACATTACACATTAGTGACGAATCTAGAATTTGAAAGTTGACTATACTAAACTTACGTTACAATTGAAGAAAAATAATTAATCAAAGTCTTGCTAGAATTTAAGGAAAAAAAATGTAGAGCAAATTTTCATGTTTTCAACAGTGGTTCTCTTTTTCATGAAACAGCTCCAAAACAAAAAATAAAAAATAAATAGAAGCTTAATGTTAATTAATCAGGCTTATTTGTTTTATTATTTCTTATTAATTAGCTAGCTTATTTATTGATAAATGTAGTCGTTATTAAAAATAAAACAAAGATAATAAGAAAGAAAATGAGAGAATAACTCAAGTATCCTCCATTATCAAATCATGATGTGCATCAAGTACATGTTTATGATAGTTTACTATAAAGTATGAACTATATATCATAGGCATCAAGTACGTGATGTTTAATATAAACTATCATATATTGTATAAGGACAACCACTATTTATCCACAACTGTCGTGACTTTATTTCGGTAAGGAAGAGAGGAAGGGACTAGAGAGAATAAAGAATTAAGGATAAAGTTAATAATATATTTGCAGGCCTTAAGTAAGATTAAGGAAGTAGATCTATAAACTTTGATGGTTCGCCAAGTAAAAGAACAAAAAATAACACAACCAAATGTGGAGTTCAGGAGTACTTGAATTATTCTCGTCCACAAGGCAACGCAAGGGAGGAAGAAACTAACTGTTTTATGTTGAGAGTTGAAGAGGTTGAGAATCCACCGTAAAACTAATTGGCAATGTGAGGAGTGGTCCAACTTTTTATAAGCTTATGCAAGGTCCCTCCTCTCATCATTGTGGGATTCATTTTCATCACGCTCCCTCAAGTGTGGCAAATTTTCAAGCCAAACACGTGGCCAACACAATTCGGGTAACGTGGAGCACTTGTGGCCATTGAGCTTCATAAGAGGGATAATCTGCTCTGACACCATGAAGAAAGTTGAGGTTCCAGCATAAAACCAAATTGGTGATACGAGGAGTATCACAATCTCTTATAAGCCCATGCAGAGCCCCTCCTCCCATCTATGTAGAACTCATTCTCAACTATCAATCTCACGTCACGTTCTCAAGTTTGTTCATCCATCAATTCTCATGTCGATGTTAGTAAGGTTTTGTGTGTTTGATTAGCATGGAACCATAAAGTTTACAATATCGTTATCGTCCTTTGTACAGAATTTTTCACTATAGGATTGCCTCATGGATCTTAGCTTTGTTACCCATGGATCTTTTCCCTTCTTCTTATAATCATAACAAGGCAGAAAATATCAATAATCTTGACAGAATTAGTGGCGCATTCAAAATTTCAAACCCCATACATAATTGATCTCACTTTATCCGTCAAAGAGGAGGGTAAAATCATGCAGAATGATGGTTTAAAACAGCAAAGCTTCCACCAACCGAGAAAAAGAAGGCAAAGTTTTAACTTAATTACCTTGTTTATAGCCTATAAAGTTAGTTTAGGTCTTCATTGTTTGTTGGTTAAGATAATCGCTCCAAGTCTTTTTCTTTTTGGTATTAATTACAGCATCAAGTTGGATGTATCTGGATTGGGACAACAAATATCGGCTTCTGTCTCTCTTGCTTTTGCCGTTTTGCTTCATATGTTCTTTTACCTTTTTTTTTTTCCAAAATCTAAAATGATTTTTCTTTCAAAAACTTGTTAAGTTTTTGCCTTTTTTTTTGTTTTGTTTTTTTCCTTTTAAATTAGTTGTGTAAGAGTAGTTTCCAAATTGTGACTTTTATCGACAACAAAGCTGTTGCCATTCAAAGTCCTCAACAATTTTTTCATCGAATTCAAAAGAAGTAGTCCATTTTTTCTCATTCTATTTTTTTGTTTAAGTAAACTTCAGTAGTTTCATGAAACACTGATAAGACAGCAAGATCCACAAAATAAGAACAAAAAGAACACAAACTAAACAACCGGCATTAGTGCAAAACAAGCTAAATTCAGCTGAGAATGAATTTCACATTGATGGAATGAGAGATCTTGCATGACATATAAGTAAGTTGGAATACTTTCCATATTACCAATTAGCTTTATGGTGTAACCGTCTAACATTAACTTTCTTCATGATATTAGAGCACATTTGCACACTTGTGAAGCTCAGCAGTCAAACGTGATCCACGTCACTCCGTTTGTGTTATCTAGGTGTCAGGCTTCAAAAATTCGCCATGTGTGAGGAAGCGTTTTAAAATGAATCACACATTGATGAGAAGAAGAACCTTGTATAAACTTATAAGTAAATTAAGCTACTCCCTGGATATTGCTAATTTTGATTTTATTACGAACCTCAACTTCTTCAAGTTCCTTAAAACTACTGCTATCACCTAAACAAACCAGCAGTAAGCTCGCTACATCTAACCAAGAGATCATCCTAGAATATTGGGCGGATTTGAGAAAAATTAGTCTCCAACCGTATAAACTACGCATACTAGTGAATAATGAATATTTTTTGTTTCAGAAAGTAAATAATGGAAGATAAAGAATTATGACTCCTTGTATTAATGTGTGGAAAATATTACCATATATATTAATCCCTATTTTGGTAGGATTACACTAATTACAATTGGAAATTACATTTCTATAATACATGCGACTTACAGAGATGATGCTGAATTAATTAAGGATAATCCAACACCACCCCTCCCCTCCCCGGCAAACTGGAGGAGCCTGATAGGACTAGTTTGGAACAAAGAAGTCTATGATGAGGCTGATGAAGACCTTTTGTGATAATACATGCTATAATTACGAAGAAGAGTTCGAGTTAATTAAGGATACATAACCAACCCCCTGGCAAACTGGACGAGTCTGATTGTACAAGATTGGAACAAAAAAGTCCATGACGAGGCTGACGAAGAGCTTTAATGAGAAGATCAGCTGGTTTAGCAATAGAGCAGATATAAAAAATAAAAAAACACGATAACTACCAACAACTTTTTCACGGACAGAGTGATAATTGATATTGATGTGACACGTATGATCATGATGGACCAGATCAGCAACAAGGCACTCAAATTGTCACAGTGAAATAAAATAAGAGAAGTCAGTCAAACCCTAAACTCACCAAGAAGAAAACAAACCTAAGTGGTCTCAGTAGAGGCATGAATAAGGGAGCTATATTCAGACTTAGCACTGGAGTGGGAAACAGTAAGCTGCTTTTTGGAGCACTAGGAAATGAGATTGGAACTCAAATAGATAAGATAACTAGTAGTTGAGCGCCTAGTATCTGGACAACTAGCCCAATCAACGTCTGCGTAAATTATAAAGCAGCTGAAGTAGTTTGTGTAAGATATTTCTGAAATCATAAGAAGAACAACAACAAGACATTAGGATCACGGATTTGATAAAACAAAATTACAATAAATCAGTTACAATTTACTTATCTTTGGAATACAGAAGACATGACTCTTCCGGATGACAAGGGAGTCTTCTACTTTCAACAAGCGGAAGTGTTCCAGCAATAATAGGGTTTGCTCGGAATGGAACGTGTCTTTTGTGAAAGCAGGGACACCCTTAATATATAGTGATTAGGGTTCCTCCAATTCCGCCTATTATAGTAATTAGAGGAATACACCAAATCACCATTGTAATTGATTTATTGTAATTTTGTTTTATCAAATCCGTGATCCTAATGTGTTGTTGTTGTTGTTCTTCTTATGATTTCAGAAATATCTTACAGTTTGAGTACTCAGATGAATGTTGAACTCATGTACTAAGCAACCATATTGACAGCATAAGAGATGTTAGGACGAGTGATAGTAAGATATTCTAGAGAGCTAACTAACTCATGAAAAGCTATGAAAGACGTAAGTAAAGAACCATCGGTAGTAGTGAGAGCAACCTTGGCAAGAAGAAGGGTTGAGGCCAGGTTACAAGAAACCATATCAAATTTCTATGTAGATCATGAGCATATTTAAGTTGATTAACATGTAGACCAGTGGAGTTATGAGTAAAATAAAAGCCCAAAAAGTAACTGAGATGACCTAAATTCTTAATGTCAACTTGCTTGTCAAGTAGATCAACAAACTATGTAACAAGATCAGAAGATCTACTAGTGACAACAATATCATTCACATAAAGAAGCAAAAAGATAGTGTGAGTGAGGCACCAAAAGATAAAAAGAGATGAGTCAAAAGTACTCTAAATAAATCTAAAAGTCAGGAGGAAGAAATGGATCTGGTTGAACCAAAAACGAGGAGCTTGTTTGAAACAATAGAGAGATTTATGAAGGTGGCAAACATGGTGAGAACGGGCAGGGTCAACAAAGCCAGGGGTTGAGACGAGCCTTATACCTTTCAACTAAGCCATCAAGATTACACTTTATTTAGAAAACTCATTTGCAGCCAACAATATTTTAACCTGACGAGAAGAAATAATAAACTAGGTTTGATTACGCAAAAGAGCATTAACTTCCTTTGTCATGGCTAGGAGCCAATAAGGATGTTTAAAGGCCTGTGAAAAACAGATAGGTTCATTAGTTTCAAGAGAAGCTAAAAAAGCATGTGGAAGAGCATACCGTACAGTGCCATAATGCAGGTTGTGGGTTGGATAACGTGACCATAAAATAAGAGGAAAATTAATGAAAAGGGCTTGAAAAGTTTTAGTTTTAATAAAAAACCATGTTATAAGTTTTGTTTAATAAAAAACCATGTTATAAGCTAAACGGAAGGGAAGGCCGGATTTCGGCCGGAAAGTTGGACAAACTTTAAACGCTCATAATTTTGTCAATATTCAACGAAATCGAGTGATTCAAAAACGAAAATCGTATTTCTCGAAGAGACGAAGAGAATGGTACCTTGCACGATGGCTAACTCGCCATGGTTTGGCCGTAAAACACCTCGAAAGCCTCAGAGGTCGCCGGAAATGGGGTAAGATTCAAAATGATATAACTTTGTCAATACTCAACGAAATCGAGTGATTCAAAAACGAAAATCGTAGTTCTCGAAGAGACGAAGAGAATGGTACCTTGCACGATGGCTAACTCGCCGTGATTTGGCGGGAAAAAGCCTCGAAAGCCTCGGAGGTCGCCGGAAACTGGGTAAGATTCAAATGGATATAACTTCTTCAATACTCAACGAAATAGAGTGATTCAAAAAGGAAAGTTGTAGTACTGTTTATGGAATGTAAAAATAAACTGTTTCTATAATTTAAGTCACTGCTTATGGAATGTAAAAATAAACTGTTTCTGGATTTTAAGTAACACTGTTTCTGTAATTTAAGTCACTGTTTATGGAATCTAAGTCACTGTTTATGGAATTTAAATCCATGTTTATGGAATTTTAAGTCACTGTTTTTTTAATGTAAAAATAAACTGTTTCTGGATTTTAAGTAACAATGTTTCTGGAATCTAAATCACTGTTTTTGGAATCTAAGTCACTGTTTCTGGAATTAAAATCACTGTTTCTGAATTTTGGTTCTTTTCTTTCCAGAAACAGTCAGTTTTCCAAAAACAGTGACTTTTTCAGAAACAGTCGCTTTTCCAAAAACAGTGAATAGTCACTTTTCCAGAAACAGTGAATAGTCACTTTTCCAGAAACAGTGAACATTCATTTTTCCAGAAACAGTGAACAATCACTTTTTCATAAACAGTCACTTTTCCAAAATTAGTGAACATTCATTTTTCCAGAAACAGTCACTTTTCCAGAAAAAGTCACTTAAACACCAAAGGGCTTGGTGTGGTTGCTGCTTGCTGGAGCTAAACGGAAGGGAAGGCCGGATTTCGGCCAGAAAGTTGGACAAACTTTAAACGCTCATAACTTTGTCAATACTCAACGAAATCGAGTGATTCAAAAACAAAAATCGTAGTTCTCGAAGAGACGAATATAATGGTATCTTGCATGATGGCTAACTCGCCATGGTTTGGCCGGAAAATACCTCGAAATCCTCGGAGGTCGCCAGAAACTGGGTAAGATTCAAATGGACATAACTTCTTCAATACTCAACGAAATCGAGTGATTCAAAAACGAAAATCGTAGTTCTCGAAGAGATGAAGAGAATAGTACCTTGCACGATGGCTAACTTGCTGTTGTTTGGCCGAAAAATGCCTTGAAAGCCTCGGAGGTTGCCAAAAACTGGGTGAGATTCAAATGGATATAACTTCTTCAATACTTAACGAAATATGGTGATTCACAAAGGAAAGTTGTAGTACTCAGCGATACGAAGAGGAGGAGGAGGAGGAGGATGAAAGCCAAAGGAGAGCCATGAGTGACTGGCTGGTGGTCGAGCTGTCTGTTGGTTTTGTGGGTTTTACTTTGTTCTGGGATGGTTTTTGATTAAAAAAAGTTATAGGATGGGTTTTGGTTAAAATAAACTTAGTTCAAGCCCTTTTTATTAAAACTCCCTAAAATAAGTGGAGGTTGTAGTTGATGGAGCTGCATAAGGATAGGACTTGGGCCCATAATGAGCGCATGGGCCAGTGCTGTCTGGGGGAGAAGTAGGCACAGGCCCAGTGGTATCTGTTGAAAGATTGGGCACTGGCTTAGTGTGGTCTGTCAAAGGATTGGGCGTATGCCCTGTGTTAGGCTGAAGCCTAAAAGGATTAGGCACGGGCCCTAAGTTAGTCTAAAGTTCAGAAGTACGTTGGCGTTGGGAATCATGTATTGAAATATCTGCAAGATTATGAGGCGAGCCATAAGAGGTTGATGGGCCACTGAAAGATGATAGGTTTGAGGTAGATCGAGTAATAACAGGCGAAGGCATATGCAGTGGGATGGCCCACACTAGAAACTCATACACTCAAGGAACCAACACAGGGGCATTAGGCTGCATAAATGGCATGTTGGCTAGGTGCCGAGGATGGCATAATGGGAATGGGCATGTACAATAGTTGCGTGATGTGGCCTGGGTGATGGTAAGCTTTATATATTCCGAAGATGGCACTACATGAAAAGTACTATAAGGAAAAGTTTATTCATTAAAAATAACATGACGTGACATAAACACGCCCAGTTGAGGGATCAAAACAACGGTAATCTTTATGATGAGGGCTATATCCTAGAAAGACACATGGTTTAGAACGACTCGCTAACTTGTGAGTAACATACGGTTCAAGGTGAGGAAAATAGAGACAAGAAAAAACACGAAGATGAGGATAAGTGGGACGATGACTAATGAGAACTTGATAAGGAGTGGTCTAACCCAAAACAAGTGTCGAAATAGATTAATAAGGTGAGTGGCAGTAGGTTGCTATGGTTGGCTTTTTTTTTCTTTTTTTTCTTTGGATTACAATAGAATCGAATGAGGAGATAAACCCTAGGACCAAAGAGAGAAAATCTAGACGAGTAATACCATGTGGAATTATGATTCCTTGTATTAAGAAAAATATTACAATATATATATAAGGTTATATTAATCCCTATTTAGGCAAGAATCCAACACTAACTACAATTGAATATTATATTCTTATAATACATTGATAATTTTAGAGAGGATTCCGGATTAATTAAAGATAACCTAACAATGAGAAAGTAAATAAATAAATAATCGTTTGAAATTTAGAAAAATAGGTGAGTGGGGTAAATAACGATGGGTGGTAACAACATTATCGTTTATTACCTATACCAAGTTGAAATTGAATGACATACCTTTAAGCTCACATAAAGGTGTAGGGTCTAGTGGGGAAGCATGGTTTGGAATTTTGGTGCATATTGCGTAAGGAACAAGTCATGTTCAAATGTGGGTGAGCTCATGATAAAACTATAGAAACCTATACCAACTCCAACGGTTGAGGTTAAAACCTAAATTTTTAGTCCAAAAGATTTAGGTTTTAACTCAAAAACAATTTCTCATAATAATATTCATCATCATTTGGTTGACTTGGTCCGTGACTTGGTGGTTGATTTCGTGGTGAACTTGGGAAAAGATATGAAATGCATCATCCTCCTAAAAGATATGCCTTGCGGCATTCCTTTGCAAGATTTCTTCTTGCTTATCACGGAAGAACTTCTTCCTATTTGGAGTGTATTTGTTGAGTCTTCCTTCATTACATCTAAATCAAACCCTTCTTCCTCTAAAAAGTCTCTTGCATCTTCCTTTTCTGCTTGTTTCTTGAAGAGCTAGCCAATTTGGACCATTTCTTCACTGGTCTATTTTTGGCCTTCAATCAAATTTTCAACTTCAGAACAAATCTTGACACCAATCGGATCTTGCATCTTCCCTTTTCTATTTGTTTCCTTTCACTTATCTCTTCCTGAGGTCCTGTAACAAAAGAAGATGGATTCACCAAATTGTCAACTTCATTGCCAACATTAACGCTTGAGGCTTCATGAGCAAATAATTTTCCGCGCTGATGGTCTATAACGTTCCCCACCTCGAACTATCTTGGCTGACGTCCCAAGCATGATGTAACTTAAAAGTTTGGTTTTGAGCGTGGTTCTTGTCTTGTAAATCACCATTGCTTTGTTATTCTATGCAAGGAATAAATAAAGACACTTAGTTGCAAAATAATATTGTGTACATGAAAAATAAACTAAGGGAGACACTCACCACTTCTTGGGCGCTCCTTCCAATAACCATTTCAATCACGGCTTTCTCTAAGCTTCCCTTCCACAAAGTAAATGCTTTGTTGATAATCTTCCACCAATTACAAACATCACCACTTTCCCTTCAGTTGGTGTTAGAGTTGGAATTGAACTTTTCACAATTTTAGTCCACAAAACCTTTTTATTTTAATTTGTGCCAACGACACCATCTTCGATAGTAGAAACTCATGCCCAAGCACAAAGCAACATCTTCATCATTTGACCAACTAGGTCCTCTAATATGGTCTCTTGCCTTTTTGAAAAAATTGGAAATGAGAAGAAATAGTTTTGGAAGTGGGTAGAAAGAAAAAAATGAAAGAATTGTATTGACACACCCCGACCCAAAATATCGAGGCGTGCTGGCTGTCACGTGCAAGTGACGTAGCCATGTGCGCTTGCCGTCAAGAAATTTATACCAAAATGCAGCTTAGGATGAGAAGAACACATCTTTACCACTTTTAAGCCTCAACAATGCCGGAATCTCGTCGGAGAAAACTCGTAAAATCCGGCCAACATTAGAACTCGCGATCCCGACGTCCAAAAACCACCACGTTTGCTCTAAAAGCTTCGTGAGAAGGTTCTAAGGCTCCCTGTGATCTCAAAACTCGCAAAAACCTCCTCAATTATAAGTGCATGAACAATGTCCCTAATTGTGCACTCGGGATTCTAGGGTTCTAGGTGGTTTCGAGCCAAACCAAAGGTACCAATGAGTTCACAAGGTTGCAAGGAATATAAATAGGGTATTTGGAACCTCGATCTGTGGCTAGTGGTGTGGGAGATGGTGTGTCCGTACAAAAAAATGGTGAAAACATACGAAAACTGGAGAAGGATGAGAGAGACAAAACCAGAATGAAAGGAAAAAATGTGCACGTGTGCATGTGGTGTGTGTGTGTGATTTAATCCAATCCCAACCAGGCCAAAACAAGCCCAAATTTCTCATTGGGTCCAATAATGTGGGATACCACCCCATTAGCCCAACGTAACTTACACCCACAACCACAAACACGTGAGGGTAAACACTTCATTTCACAATATCGATTAATTAATCCGAAACGGGCTGTCACAACCCACCCCATTTAAGAAAATTTCGTCCTCGAAATTATACAATAAATACAAGTCACTGATATGCATAAAATAGGCGTGGATACAACTCTTGTTCCGCAAAACCTTATCTTGGGCCGAGTGGTTTCTCCACAAAACCTTTACCAAACGAACAGTCTTGTTCCGCAAAACCTTATCTTTCCAGTCTAAAATAGTCACTGGCTGCTCCTCGTACGTCAAATCAGAATTAATCTCTAACAGCTCCAGAGGTAGAACATGAGATGGATCTGAAACATAGTGGCGAAGCATCGAAACGTGAAACACATCGTGCACTCTAGATAACTCCGGAGGCAACTTAAGTCTATACGCTACTTCACCGATCCGCTCAGTGATCTGGTATGGTCCGATATACCTGGGACTCAATTTCCCCTTTTTGCTAAACCATACAACTCACTTCCACGGCGATAGCTTCAGTAATACCTAATCACCTACTTTATAAACCCGATATGTGGCATGTCTGTCTGCTGAGCTCTTCTAACGATCCTGGGCTGCTTTCAGGTTAGACTTAATCACCTGAATGTTCTGTGTAGTCTCGTCTACTATCTCTGGGCCCTCCAAAACTCTTTCTCCAACCTCTGACCAACATAACGACGTACGACAGGATTTACCGTACAATGCCTCAAATGGTGACATACCGATGCTCGAGTGATAGCTATTATTATAGGCGAATTCCATCAGATCCAATCGTCTATGCCATGCATCGCCAAATTGTAGTACGGAAGATCTCAGTATATCTTCAAGCGTCTGAATAGTCCTCTCAGACTATAAAGTAGTCTCGTACCAAGGGCTGCCTGAAATGCCGTCCAAAACTTAGAAGTGAACCTCGGATCTCGATCAGAGATGATGTTGACTGGTACACCATGGTATTTAACAATCTTCGACACAAAAAGTTCAGCTAACCAGTTTAGGGAAAACTTTTTTCGAACCAGAATAAAATCTGCGGACTTAGTGAACCGATCAACCAATACCCAAATGCCATCATAACTGTTCTGAGTACGGGGTAGCTTATATACAAAATACATAGTAATATCTTCCCATTTCCAATGTGGAACGGGAAGTAGCTGCATCCGTCCAAACAGCTTCTTTCTCTCGGCTTTAACCTGCTGGCACACAATATATCTACTCACGTCCTCAGTAATCTCTCTTTTCGTACCCGGCCAATAGTAGAATGGTCGAATGGTATGATACATTTTAGTACTACCCGAATGCATTGCGTATGCCGAGACGTGCGCCTCATCAAGAATAGCCTTCTTTAACTCTGCATTATCAGATACATACATCCTACCCTCTTGCATAAGCATGCCGTCTGTTTCTCGAATCCGAAGATCTTTCTTTTTCCCATCATTTCTTGGCCGAATCAACTATTGGGTCTTGTCGTCATCCATCTGAGCCTTGAGTATATAGTCAATCAGAATTGGCTTGACCTAAAAGTGAGCAAGTAAGGCTTCCTCTCGATTCGTTACCTCTGAGTTTTCTAACTCTAACCCCACTCCAGTTGACCTCAACTCGGCAAAAAGAGGAACATGACTCGCGTGAAGAGCATTAACTCTACCCTGAGACGTCCTGCTAAGTGCATCAGCCACTACATTTGCACGACCCATGTGATACTCAATCGTGCAGTCGTAATCACTCAGCAGCTTTATCCACCTCCGTTGACGAAGGTTCAAATCTCTCTGAGTAAACAGGTACTGGAGACTCTTGTGATCTGTAAAGATCCTACATCTCTCACCATAAAGATAGTGCCTCCAGATTTTCAATGCAAACACGATCGCCGCTAACTCAAGATCATGCGTATGATAGTTCATCTCATGAGGTTTCAACTGTCTCGACGTGTAAGCGATCACTCTGCCGTGTTGCATCAACACGCAACCCAAGCCGTTCAATGAAGCATCACTGTAGATCTCAAAGTTACCACTGTCGTCCGGAAGTGCCAATACCGGTGCATGAATGAGACAGTACTTTAACCGCTAGAAGCTCTGCTAGCAACTATCATCCCACTTGAATATAACGTTCTTTCTGGTTAGCCTCGTAAGCTATAACACTATCACTGAGAAATCCTGAACGAACTGTCTGTAATAACCTGCTAAACCAAGGAAACTTCGTACCTCAGAGACGGTTAAGGTTGCTCCCAATTTTCCACTGCCGCTACTTTCTAGGGATCCACCTGAATGACTTAAGCTGAGATGACATGTCCCAAAAATGCCACTTGGTCTAACCAGAATTGACATTTACTGAACTTTGCATATAACCGATGCTTCCTCAGCTTCTTCAGCACCAACATGAAATGTCGTACATGATCTGCCTTCGACTTAGGTAGACTAAAATGTCGTCGATGAAGACAATGACAAACCGGTCCAAGTACTGCTGAAATACCATGTTCATCAAATCCATGAAAGCAGCTGGTGCGTTAGTTAACCCAAACGACATCACTAAGAACTCATAATGACCATATCTGGTTCTAAACGCCGTCTTAGGGACATTCTCACTTTTAATCTTCAGCTGATAGTAGCCAGACCGTAAGTCGATCTTCGAGAACACACAAGCTCCTCGTAGCTGATCAAACAAATCGTCAATACGCGGCAACAGATAACGGTTCTTAATCGTCACCCGATTTAGCTGCCGGTAGTCTATACACAGCCTTAAAGTACCATCCTTCTTTCGCATGAACAAGACTGGAACTCCTCAAGGCGAAGTACTAGGCTATATAAAACCTTTATCCAATAACTCTTGTAACTGAATTTTCAACTCTCGCAACTCAGCAGGAGCCATCTGATAGGGAGTCAAAGATATAGGGTTCGTACCTGGCAATAAATTGATAGAGAACTCTACGTCTTGATCCGGTGGCAATCTTGGTAAATCATTAGGGAATACGTCAGGAAAATGCCTGACTACCCTAACATTCTCCACACTGTTAGGAGCACTATCACTTAACACAACATGTGCCAGATATCCTTGACAACGTTTCTGTAACAACTTCTTAGCTCTTACAACCGAAATAATGTCGTGTCTCACGCCGCTACACTCACCAACAAATGTAACTATAGGTAGCCCCGGGCGATGGAATGTAACTTTCTTCTCATAACAATCAATGTTGGCTCGATTATAGTGTATCCAATCAGTGCCCAGAATAACATCAAACTTGGCAATATCCAACGGGATGAGATTAGTTGGCATAACCACATCCTCCACTAACATGGGGCATACTGGGTACATCCAACCAACCTGACACGTCTCTCCTCTAGGCATCGAAACCTCTAACTCGAACCCGAGATTTACGAGATTAAGTTGTGTCAATTGAGCAAATGTATAAGAAATAACCGAATGAGTAGCACCACAATCTATCAACACTCCAGCAAAGTGACCAAGAACGTTTAACGTACCCATTATCAAATCGGGATTGTTTTAAGCATCATGCACTAAGAGGTTATGAATACGGCCCTGAGTCTGTTGCCGTCCACCTCGACCTTTGCGAGGCTGACCACTACGTCCAGGTGTACTACGGCTCTGCCCTGTCTGATTATGCTGTCTTGACGACCCTGTGCTGTTAGAGGCAACCTCTTCCTACTGTGGCTGCACTTCAGAATACCACAACGATCCATCGGCATGATAAGGAGAATACGGGATATATCCTCCAGGGTACTGAAGATACCCACTCTGATAGCCACCCGCATAATACGGATCCTAAGGATACGAGTACGGCATTAAAGAATAAGGGGCGACATCACCCTGATAATGGTAAGTACCTCCACGACTCGGCTGACCATAGCCACTCAGAGCTGGAGTCTGCTAACTCGAAACTGGTGGTAGTGGTAAAAGCAAGTCCATCGGAGGTGGAATAGCCCAGCACCCAGTAAAAAAAACGTATTGAGGGTCTGTCCATTGTGCCCAGTTCGTGGAGTTGCTTGGCAACCAGCCCAAGCCAGGCAACAGGCTAGCCCATTCTTGACTGACCCAAGAGCCGGCCTATTTGGCTGGCCCGTGCAACACACGCGCGCGTGGGCGCGAGTGGCCGACAGCCTACCTGTGCAATGTTAGCCCACTTGGGCTTGAGCGACGTGGCTCTCTGAGAGCCGTTGGATTTCCAACGATAAAAAAAAAATTTAATTTTAATTTTAACTGGACCGTCCGATCAAAGATCAACGGTCCACGTTTTTTTCCCAAAAAAAAAAAAAGAGCCTAACGGTCAGATTTATGACTGTTGGCCACGTGGCAGCATCTTATCTCTTGTATTTGAATATTTTTCAAATCCAACGGTCCATATTAATTAACTACATTAAAATTAATTAAAAATTATAAAAAAAATACAGAAATTTTTTTTAAATACAAAAAAAAAATTTAAAATTATTATTTTTTATATAAATACTTAACCCTCATCTTCCACCTTACACCACATTTCAATATTTTTATACTTTCTATACTATCTACATTTCAATATTTTCTACACTTTAAGAGAAAAAATATGTCTTCGTGGAAGCTCATTGAAGATGTTACGTTGTGTGAATGTTGGGTTCACACTACTCATGACCCGCTTACGGGTAATGAGATGGATAAGCGAGAAATGTGGAGTGAAATTACGAAAGCGTTTTGCAATGTACATGGAAAAGACGCCAGAACTAGTCAAGGTCTTCAAGGTCGTTGGCAAAAACTCAACGCAATGTTTACTTCTTGGAAAAACGCCATCTCTCATGCTTCCGGTAATCTACGTAGTGGGACAAATTTAGCGGATCAGGTGACAACGTCCACATCAATATTTTAATTTATTTAATTTCGTATGTTATTTTTATGTTATTTCTAATGTAATTTATTCGTAAGGCAACCGTAATTTTTTGCTCGAGAAAAAGACCTAGAACGTGAAAAGCATCATCTTTTTGCACAAAGTATGGATCATGGTTGCAAATAGAACTCATGATTTTGTCGAACAAACTTCGTTGCATTCTAAAACGATGTCTAAAAACATGATCAGGGAATATGTTGTTGGGAATAAAATAATCTGCTAAGAGATCTTTACCTCGTCTTTCCCATTTTCTATCGAGGTTTGCAGCACGTCTGGGTTTGGCTATCTGCCTCACGACTTCCATGACACGGCGGGAATGTGAGGCCCTCTGCCTTTTATGGTGATTATCCTTATCCTCCTCCATAAAGAAAGCCTCATCTCCACATCCACCTTCCTCGAGATTGGCTAATTCTGCCTGTTGTGCCAACAACCTTTTCTGCTGCTCCTGCAACTATTTATACACTCTCCTTGAAGAAGACATTGTAATAAGAACTCAAGATTTGAAAACGATGAATAATGATTCTGAGCTAAAAAGAAGGATTGAGCTTGGTCTGAGGATGGATGTAAAGATGTAAGGTTTATATGGACAAAAAAAAAAAAGCAAGGATGAGGTTCTGGACAATGCCACGTGGCACTACGTGATTGGTTGAAAATCTCATCAAAATCTTGGCTAAATTATTGTAATCTGGAAGTGACACATGGCGCATCTGGATTGGTTGAAAATCTTATCGAAAATCTATCCACAAAATAGTACGTTCAGATAATGACACGTGTCATGACGAGATTGGTTGAAAATCTTATCGAAATCTTGGCTAAATTATTGTAATCCGGAAGTGACACGTGGCGCATCGGGATTGGTTGAAAATCTTATCGAAAATCTATCCACAAAATAGTACGTTCGGATAATGACACGTGTTATGACTAGATTGGTTGAAAATCTTATCAAAATCTTGGCTAAATTATTGTAAACCAGAAGTGACACGTGGCGTGACGAGATTGGTTAAACATCCTATCCGAAATTAAAACTTTTTTAGTTTTTTATTTTTTTACAAAAAAATTAAAAATATTTTAAATGGGCTGGGTGCTAGCGCATTTTTTTGGGGTGGAGATGCAGTGGCCTATTACTGTTCATTGGAGTTTGTTATTATTCACTTGAGTGGATAAATGGGCTGGGTGCTGGCACCCAGTCTTAGGGGTGGACTTGCTTTAAGGAAGGCATCTGGGGTCTCTGTTGACTTTATGGATAATTCACTGCTCGATGTCCAATCTGCCCACAAGTGAAGCATCCTCGACTGCCATGTCTACACTCGCCAATATACCGACTGTTACACCTCTGACAATACGGTGCTGTTGAACCACCAGAACCGCCAGCATCTCGCTGCCTCTAAAAACGTGGGCCTCCGGCGAACTTAGCCCCTCTCCTCTGACCTGTGGAACTCACACCTCAACTGGATGAACTCTAACTCACACTACTTTTTTTGAAACTCTGAGTCTTTCAGGGTCCCTGCGATGACTGACCTTTACCTTTATCGTATTTCTTCGGATCCTCTTTCTCCTCTTTTTCCTCGCACTCGCTAGGCATATTCTCAGAATCCTCAATCTGTAACAGAATCTCCTAAAACTCATGATAGGTGCTGCAGAGGGTCATAGTCGCCATCGAGCGCCACTTCTTACGAGTACCAAGCTTGAATCGATGAAGCATCTCCGCTGGGTTCGCCGCAACCTCTGGATGATAACGGGACAAATCTGTGAACTTTCTATAGTACTTATTTTCTGTCATCTTATTTTGCCTCAAACTTGTGAATTCCTATTTCTTGTTGTCGATATACGCATGAGGAATGATTCTCTTATAAAACAACTGTTTAAATACTTCCTAATCTGCAGCTACCTCTTCTGGAAACTCCTTAGTCTGTTGTTCTCACCAGGATGCAGGTTGCTTACCTAGGAACCAAGTGGAACCCATATGTCTGCAGGTAGGCTCCCCTGAATCTGCATCAATCTAAAAGTCTTCTCAAGGTGAATCAACCATTTCTTGGCACCCTCGTGCCTCTCATTACCCACAAAAGTATTTATCTTCAAATTATAAACACTCTCCAGATGGGTCCTCTGGGGAGGATGAAGCGTCTACTGTATCACATTCGCGATAGCTTCCCCTAACTGGGCTATATTAGGGAAACTAGGATCATTTGATGAACGTAGCTCTCGGTGAGGCGGCATGATTCTGACAGAATACACCAAAATAATTAGAATGTTCACAAGATATATAGGACTGCCAAACCTAGGCTCTGATACCAAACTGACACACCCCGACCCAAAATATTGAGGCGTGCTAGCTGTCACGTGTGAGTGACGTAGCCATGTGCGTTGTGCGGAAGGACTAGAGTGAAGATGTGAGGAAATAAAAACCAAACAGAATAATTTACAATAAAAGATAAGTGAGAGTGAATGATGAAACGGAAGCATAACAACACAACAACAAAGTTCAAGAATCCTAGGTGCTGTCCAAAATAAACAAGCACTGAAAGCGATAACCAGAGAAATCCTACATGGATGACGCTCTATCAGAACTGCCTTGATGCCTCGTTCACCACCAACGTTACTGCTACCTAAAACCTGGAGGGGCGCAAAACAGAAAACATGAGTGGGCAAAAACAAAGCTTTTCCAAAACTATTTCAATATCAAAGTAGTAGCTCATCTCCGTAAAACAAGTATATTTTCCCAGAAAATAATATACGTACTCATATGCCAAAATCATGCTGGAAAACGATAAATCTCAAGTATGTCAAGTCAGAATACGCCATGTCGAAGTACCCAATCAAACAGAATAAGTATCAAGCAGGTGAGATAAATCAAATCACAATATGCCGGCAATCTCAATACGTCAGCCGAAGTCACCTATCGTGACTTGTACAGCTGAATCTATAACTCCTCAACCAAATCCTGCACACGAGTCGGAACCACCTTTAGTGGTCTGTACGACAAGCTGGGTGTATAATATTACGTTCAGTGCTACGATCACGTGAAAGGCTGTGCGACGAATTGCAAGTCACCTACGAGTTAGAACCACCTATAGTGGTCTGTACGATAGGCTGGCACCTGCCTTGGATCCAAGGTGAGCGTACGGTGCGAGAGGTGAACGATCACGTCAAGGCTAGGGCCTACTCTGGCGGAGCCCGAACACCGGGGTGCAAGAATATGAGCTATATCTCAATCTCATCATCATCACACTATCAATAACAAGTATACTCACCTAACTTACCTGAGCGTCCATGACGCCACAGCATAACTAGCACAATGACAATATCAATGGTATTCGACATGGCATTTCAATCATAAACCATTTCAATTGTAAAACCATTTAAAAACGTAATTTTTGGGCAAAACCAATCATATATAAATATACTAAAAACAAAAGCCTACTCACTGATAAGTAGAAAGGTCGTAGCCCTCGAGCCTGGCGTGGCTGCGCTCTTCCTCTGGATAGGTCTCACCTATATACGAAACAACTATAAAACCATCAATTAAACGCACATAACCAACCTTAGGTAATAACTTCTCATACATTGCTCAATTGGGGTGTTTGAATATACCAAAATGCTCTAATCGATCCCACGAACACCCCCAAATTTTTAGAAAATTTTTCCAATGGCCCACGCGCCGCCAAAAGCACGGCTAGATGTGCCCCCACTCGCGGCCAACCCTAACGGAACAGTTAACGGCAGTTAGGAATAGTCTGTTAAAAGTAACAGATTCCGTTAAAACTAACCTAATGCCTTTAGAATATTCTGTCAAACTTGACGGAATATTCGTCATCTCCTACCTCCGGTCGCCGGAGTCCGGCGCCGGCGACCACTGCTATCGCCGAAAACTGGAAAATCTTCAAACTCGATTTTCTCACTCATTTTTCAACCAAAATTCACGAAATTTATACCAAAATGCAGCTTAGGATGAGAAGAACACATCCTTACCACTTTAAGCCTCAACAACGTCGGAATCTCGTCGGAGAAAACTCGTAAAATTTGGCCAACATTAGAACTCGCGATCCCGACGTCCAAAAACCACCACGTTTGCTCTCCGAGCTTTGTGAGAAGGTTCTAAGCCTCCCTGTGATCTCAAAACTCGTTAAAACCTCCTCAATTATGAGTGCATGAACAGTGTCCCTAACTGTGCACTCGGGATTCTAGGGTTCTAGGTGGTTTCGAGCCAAACCAAAGGTACCAATGAGTTCACAAGGTTGCAAGGAATATTAATAGGGTATTTGGAACCTCGATCTGTGGCTAGAGGTGTGGGAGATGGTGTGTCCGTACAAAAAAATGGTGAAAACAAAAAAAAAACTCGAGAATGAGGAGAGAGACAGAACCAAAAAAGAAAGGAAAAAGGGTGCACGTGTGCATGTGGTGTGTGTGTGTGTGTGTGTTTTAATCCAATCCCAACCAGGCCAAAACAAGCCCAAATTTCTCATTGGGTCTAATAATATGGGGTACCACCCCATTGGCCCAACGTAACTTACACCCACAACCACTACACGTGAGGGTAAACACGTCATTTCACAATATCGATGAATTAATCCGGAACGGGCTGTCACATGTATAAAGAAAGTTTCTATGGATAACAATTACATAGATAGTTGTTGATCTAATTTTGGGCCACTAGATCTTCTTTTTTTTTTTTTTTTTTTTTATATATTTTAACTTTAGATTTGATCATATTCAACCTTAGTTGTTAGATTTAATAAATACCACCATTGGGCTCGTGCAAGTGGCCAATAGGCATCAGCTAGGGATAGGCAACAGTTATGGCGGGCGGGTAACCACAACTATTTACCCATAACCCTTTAAGCTCTTACCCGTATAACCGTTTACCCATTGGGTATTTGCATAAACGAGTATACCCATACCCATAATAGTTTATAAGTGGTTAATCGTACCCTTAACCGTATACCCATTTAACCATAACCGTGTACCCGTTTACCTTTTTTTGTTTTTTTTACTTGTCCACCAATTTTTTTAACAACTTGAAAATTAAAAAAGAAATTCGTCATACTTTTCTTTTTCTAACAATTAAACACCGTTATAAGTATATTTAACATAAACATTTTCGTATTAACGGCAATATTATTTATGAATATATGTGATGTCTCCCAATTATTTGATGTTCAATTTATTACAAAAATCATGCATGGTTGTAGGTTAATTAATATTCTTCCTAACTTGATAAATATTTGGATGCTTAGAATCTTCTTTAGAAGCATATGTTCATTGACCCAGGCCATTTAAGCATTTATAATTTTTATATATTTATATGTTATGCATCAGTCTGTTACTAAGCTAACTTGATAAATATTTGAATTTTTACTTGGAAACATATGTTCATCAATCCAGGCCATTTAATCATTTCTAATTTTGGGTCAAATATTTATCGAAAACTCAAGGCCAATTTTATATATATATATATATATGCATTAGTCGGCAATAACATGATTTTAAAGACTCAAGATAATCATTATCTTGAATACTATATGACTCAAAGCTCCAAAATACTCCAAAACAAAACTTTCGAACACTCTAATGCTTTAGCCCGTTCAATCATATACATTAAACATGGACCCATTCAATCAACAATATTTTTCTCTCAACTGAGACATATATATATATATATAATATTATATGGCCCGTTTATAACTAGTTATGTCTTGAGATACTAAATTTAGCTAGAAACTAACCTTTTTTTAAAAAAATTTAAATTTATTTATTTAACTTTACTCATATTAAAATGAATGGTTAAATGAGTACTCATTTATAACCGCATGTAATACCCATAACCGCTTATTTAAATTTCACAATTAAACGGTTATACTCATAATCGTTTATTTATCTAAACAGTTACCCATAACCATAACTATGAGCTTTAAATGGGCGGTTAACCATGGTTACTCACCCGTGGATATTTTGTCCATCCTTAGCGTTAACCCGCTGGGTACCAGCGTTGACTGCCTGTCGTTGAAGTCAAGTGAAAAGAAGTGTCTGGCGTCGTTGGGCCAAAATTGGCCTTCTTTCTGGCTCGTCCACGCACAATAGTGGGCCAAAAAAAAAAAGGTTTGGCCGGTTTTCTGAGCTAATTTTGCCTAACTTTTAGGTTTTACCCATAACTTATTTTAGGCCCAATGGTTTGAGATGGTTTTGGTTGGTTTAAAACCTAAATTTTAGGTTCTAACCCAACCGTTGGAATTGGTCTTATATGAACAAAACATAAGTCTAGTTAAATGAACGACTGAAATTTGAATTTTGATAATATTTGACTCAAAAAGCTCGTAGATACCTTATGTACCAAGCCCTTTATCCAAATGTGTTCTCATTTTTTGGTAGAAATAGGGACTAGTTATGGGACCCACTTTACATCAAACTTTAATGATCTGAACACTTTTATTTTTAAGTTGCACTTTATAGATCATCCTTGTAAAATATTAGCCAAATGGAAAATATTTGCCAAATGAAAAATATTTAAGGTATCAAATTGAGTTCAAAAAAATTAACGAAGACTATTTTATAAGAAACATTAAAATTTCATCATGACAGTCAAATGAGTAAATGGTTTCAGACTGAATTGATATATTTGCAAGGATGATCTATAAATGAAGACTTAAATTATAGACAGTTTAGATTATTAAAGTTCGATGTAAAATGGACATCACGACTAATCCTCATTTAAGAAAAAATGATGAATTCCTTTAAATAAAAGGCGATATATATATGTACTTGTTATGAGATAGCTTGAGTTTGATTTGACCCCAACTTATTCGTTAAAGCTTGACTAATAGTTAGACTTTCTATTCTTATAATGAAAATATAAAATGTCATGAAAAATCAAATCAAACTATTATATTGGTCATGTTAAATTCAAAACATATTGAAATGTTGATAGCTTTTATTTCTTCATATTGACATATTGACCATCTCATGAATGTATACAGTCCTCTTAGGGCATGTCCGCCTATCATGTTTGTTTTTTATTTGAACTATTATATGTTTCAATCACCATTGAGCTAAGCCAAAATAAAAACTAGTTGAGCCATTATGAGGTAGAACACAATCCATAAATGAATTGAGCTTAAACGACCTCGAGTTTAGAAATGTCTTTCAACCGGAGCTTGAATCTATTAGCTTCGTTCAAGCTTAACCTTGAATCGTATTAGCTGAGCCAAACTTGATCATCTTGGTACTCGACTCATTTAACCCTTATAACTCGTTTGGTAGGTGAGATGAGATTGGACTTAATATTTAGGATAGGTTAGGATTGGATTGGAGTGCATAGGATGAGACGTCTTTAGTGTGGACAAGTAATTCGACTGGTTATGAATTAATTTACTTATGTGATTTTAGTGTGGACAAGTAACTTTTAATGATTTTAAGTTCCGGCAATTTTTCCCCTTAGTAAATATGTGATTGACAAAATTGATTAGAGACATGCAAAGAGAACTTTCTCAAAAGTGGGACTCTTCATAACTTTCTGTCACTTCGTGTTTTTGGCACAATGTTTTATAGCTCGCACTGGAATTGAAGTTAAAATGTGACGTGGCAGAAAATTCATAAACAACCCAACTTCTGAGAGAATCTCCTCAAAATTTCAAAACTTATTATTTGTTAAACTTTTTGTCATAATGAAAGTGAATTGACTCTTGTTTTGTTCAACGGAGAGAATCCTACTCCTTGTCTAATTCTAACTCATTTTCCCACCCACCTCTCACGAGACAAATAATGAATTTTTATATAAATGGTACCATTTTTTTCGGAACAAAATTAAAAATCATCAAGTAAAAGAAAATCTCATACAACTCCAAAGGCAAGTTTTGTTTCTATTGATAAAAAATTCAAGAAATGAACCTCGAGTACGAGAGTAATACTTCTCAATCACTTAAGTTATAAGTCTGACAACTTTAAAAAAAAATGTCTTACATGGTATGATACAAAAGTAAAATTGACACACCCCAACTCGGAATGTCCACTAGGACTCCGAAATCGAGATGTGCTGGCCGACACCTGGAAGGTGAAGAAGCCATAAGGTGTAGTGATGTGGAAATGTGAATAAATTTAGACCTAGTAGTGCCTAAATATCAAGGTGCGCTAGTGAGCAGGAATGAACCCGTCTCACACGTGACGTCAGAGCATAAGTAAAATACAGTATAGCAGGTAAGAAGTATACCCTCAGAGGTAACCACCAATTTTGAGATTTACCAGAAATCCTCGTCGAGACGAACAATCAGTAACTAACACATGGAGGGGCACAGAACAGAACATGTAAGTAGACAAAACAAAACTTTGAAAAAACATCTTTCTTTTTAGAAATACAATAACCCCTCATTGAAACCTGTATAATTCCCCAGAAAATACCAACACACACACACACACACACACACACACACACACACACACACACATATCATACTGAAGAATGGTAAAACCAAGGCATACCATATCGAAGTATCTCAGCAACAACCATATAAGCAAGATGAAATAATCAATATAAAATGAACGTCAGTTGGAGTCACCTATAGTGACCTGTATGACTCATCCATATCTCATCAGTCCATAACTCATCAATCAGTATCTCATCAATCAGGTGCTAGCACGTGAGTCGGAGTCACTTATAGTGACCTGTACGACTCATCCATCAATCATATCTCATCAATCAGGTGATAGCACGTAAGTCGGAGTCACCTACGACTCATCCACATCTCATCAATCAGGTGCTAGCACGTGAGTCGGAGTCACTTATAGTGACCTGTACGACTCATCCATCAATCATATCTCATCAATTAGGTGCTAGCACGTGAGTTGGAGTCACCTATAGTGACCTGTACGACTTATCCACATCTCATAGTCCTGCACACAAGTCGGAACCACCTAAAGTGGTCTGTATGACAGGCTGGGTGTGTATATATATATATATATATATATGCTTAGTGCTACGATCACATGAAGGCTGTGCGAAGTATCGCAAGTCACCTACGAGTCGGAACCACCTAAAGTGGTCTGTACGACAGGCTGGCACCTACCTTGGAATCCAAGGTGAGCATAAGGTGCGGGAGGTGAACGATCACGTGAAGGCTGGCCTTGGCCTCGGGCGGAGCACTAACACCGGGGTGCAGGACAATAAGTGCTACTCAAATCTATACATCACTATTTACTATTCGATCATACCAACATTATATACTTACCTGAACTTACCTTGGCCTCCGCATTAGTGTGCAACATTGTACAAAGTTGTACTAAATCACATACTAAATGTAAGCTAATTATGGCATGGCATATATAAAATGTAAAACCACAATTTCTCGTTTCCCCACACAATGATTTATAACCAACATTAAACCACCAAATCATAAAACTAGAACTCACCTTTTTAGCAATTTCCTTCACATTATTCAATTCCCAAACAAGGCTTTTGCCTCAATTATTAAATGGCTACGTCTAACATCTCGTTAGACTGCCTACGTACCCTAAACAGGGATCAAGCCATTCGTAATTTACAGTAATTATTTATAGGTAATAAGCATATGGATATATAACATACAAAATATATGTAACATGGCATAATTTCTTAATTCAATACAAAAGCATTCGTGGAATTATCAATCACACACACACACACACACATATATATATATACATACATATAATAAGAAGGAAAAAATCCACTCACCTGGAGTCCGCGCTACAACTTCCTAGCACAACCATCGAGGCATTACGAATGATTGGCACCTAGAACAATCATCAAATCCCATCTCAGAATTTTTATCGATAAAATACATAACTTACATAGAACATGTGTCTACGTAGTTCGATCCGGAAGATCCACATATCAGATTTCTGATCCGTAACTTCCAAGGATCCACATTATGCTTCTAGAACATCATACTAAAGTTTCAGAACGATCAAACGGTCGGATCTCCGCCAATTATCAAAACCAAGTGGTGGTTAACATTTTATTTTACGAACTTACAAATCCAATTCGGGAAGATCCATTCATCAAATTCCCAATCGGTAAGTTCCTACATTCTTCAAATATTATAAATAACAATCTATTAAAGTTTGGTGACGATCCAACGGTCGGATTGTCGATTCATATAATGACCTATTAACGTATCGTAGCGAATTTAGGTTCTAACGATCAATCTACGTCAATCCATTCTCAAAACTGAACTCAAGGCATTTAATAACGTCTAAAAATAGCATTGGTGACCATTTGGCCACGCACCGCCGTGGGTGGCGGTCGACCGCCTCGACCATGGGCGGAGCTACAATAGGCCTAGAGGGGGCGGATGCCCCCACTCATTTTTTTCCTGCAAAAAAATTGTTCAGTTTTGCATCGAAATGACCAACCCTAAAAACAATACAACTAAATATTATATGTTAATTCTTCCTATCAAAGGAAATGCTAAGGAGATTCTTCTAAAAGGGTTTCTTCATAGACTCTCCGTCATCACATATTTTTAGCACAATTTTTGTACCAACATTATAAAACATTCTACAAAAAACATGAGGTGACAGAAAGTCCATGGAGAGCCCACTTTGATAAAGTCTCCTTAGCATTTCTCTTGGTATCAATATGACTGACTTTGCCAACAATGATTATAAGTGTTTTGTGTTAAAAACTTTGTAAATTAAAAATGTTTTGTTCATTAATTTTTTTTAATTTTTTAACTGTGACTTTGTTGTTTGTGGATGCCCCCACTAATACAAATATTTGGCTTCGTCCCTGCCCTCGACTCGCCAAAAAATCCAACTATCTCCAAAAATTCTCAAAATTTACAGAATTGAAGATCTTAATAAGTAGAACAAATTTCATACCTGTGACGAAGGCCAATTTGGCCTATTAAGGCTCCAATTTTAACAAAACCCGTTGGAACCCTAAGATTGGGTGGTTCTTGATTCGATTCCATACAAGCCCCGACGCCTCCAAGGTTGATTGGGCTTTGTTCTAGGCCTCAAGAGAAGTATAATGGTGGTGGAGATGGTTGTAGCTTGTTTCAACTTTGGTCAATTCAACCACACACCCGCCCCCATGGTGCGGTTTCTTCCAATTCTAAGTCTAATTCCCTATATTTTTAGGGTATAAAAGGAAGAGGGAGGCATATGGAGTGTTTCCCATGTTGTGGTTTAATGGAATTCGCCGAAAAAAGAGCTTAAATCCGCCGGAATTAGCAAGGAGAGCCGACCCGGTCGAGTCAGGTCCTCGCGGGTCAGGGATCCCCCGCACCTCTTTCTCTCCTTTTTCCTCATTTCTTCTCTCTCCCATTGGTCCTCCTCTTTCCTCATTTCCCTCTTTTCTCTACTTTCTCTCCTTGCTTCCTTCATCTCCACCGCCCATTGCAGTTTCTTTCAATCTGGGCCATACATGTGGCCCTCCAGATTTAGCTCCAAAAATCTGGGTTTTTCTAGAAAATAATAATTTTACAATTTTGCCATCAACTTCATTTGTTAATATCTCCTTCGTTATAACTCCAAATCACTTTCCGCCTACGCCCACGCGTCCGTAGCGCCGAGTACTACAAGGATATGCCAAGAAAATGAACCTTACGTGCCACCACACGACAGTCAACAAGGGCATTTTTGTAAACTCACTCATTAAAATTATAAAAATCATAATTTTCAGGAACAGACTGTTACAAAAATAAAAAAAGTAATTTTCTTTTAACTATTCTCAAGTTTTCCAACTTCTAGCTTTTCATACTAATAGATTTTTTTTCGTTTCACTTTCATAATTTTCTACCACTTTTGTAATTTTGCAATTTTCTACCACTTTTGTAATTCATGTGAAAGTGGAAGCTTGAGAATATTAAAATAGAATCTCAAAAGAGAATAGTAAAATAGAAGTGATCCTTGAAAATAAAAATACTATTGGATGGTCGGTCAAGTGTAAGAAAACCCCATGGGATTCCCACGGAATAGCCCCAGCCTCTGTATCCCTCCCGATTCCGCGTAGGGTGTATTATTATTTTTTTTTTATTTTTTTTTTTTTATAAACAAATAATATTATTTACAACTAAGAAATGAATATAATCTTATAATAAATTAATAATAAAATAATTTTAATTCGCATTTAATAAAAAGTGAACGAATACCACTCAACCAAGTGAGGGCGGTGTGACAATTTATAAACAGTGTTTTTCCGCCCATTTGAAAATTGAGTCTGATAAAAAAAAAAAAAAAATAGAAAGAAAAGAGGTAGAGAGAAGATATTGAGAGAGAGCATCCAATATTTACACAGTACACAGAAGACCTGGTGTCTCTCCCTCCTCGGTCCTCAGTAGTCACCACATTTCTCGTGACTTTGATTTCCCTTTCTTCTCCTCTCTCTCATTCACTCCGCCCCCAACTGTCCTCTCGTGTGCCCTAAACCCTCCCACCACCCACCCTACAATTACAAATTTAATTCATTCCAACCCCACAAAAATCAAATAAATACAAGCTTCAAAGTTCAAACCCTAACTTCCTCCTCATTTCCATCAACCCCAGTTATCTCCTCCTTTCAGCTTCTTCTTTGGAGCTCATGTTCAAGGAAAAGGTTTTTTATTTTATTTTATTTATAATTTTTTATGCTATTTTATATGTGCCTGATTTTACTTGCTGTGAATTATGATCTATATCAATTTTGATAATTAAATTGTTTTTGTTGGTGAATTGGAATGATGGGTTTTCTGTTTTTGTTTGTTTCCAAAGATCCCTGTTAAAAAAAAAAAATTGAGTTGAAATGGCTGACTATGTCTGTCTGTTGATGGTGAGGTTGGGTTTGTGTGTGTAGAAGACTGTGTAGGATTTGTGAACAAGATTTGTTGTTTGCTTTATGTTCTGAAGCTATTATCGATACATGACTTTGTCATTCTTCGTAGTCTCCAAAGTGGTGGGAATGGCTCGTCTTTCTTTTGTTTCTTTCCGTTGAGCCGTAATTGGCCAGTTTGTGTGCAGGTGACATTCGGGGTTGTTATCGTCCAAACTTTTGGACATTGCAATCTTTGTTTATGTTAAATGTCTTACTTCTTGTGAATAAAGATGGAATTGGTTGTCTTACCTTGAAATCGGAAAAGTATTGAATTAGATGGTTGACATATTTAACCCATATTTTGATGATGCTTATGTATGCGACAGCAATTTTTTTTTAACAGAGTATTCCATATCTTTCATTAATTGAGGTTAGAGTAACATCAGTTAGCGTTTCCCTTTACCTCTCAATTTACATTTGGTTCTATATATATTATTTTCTTTAGGTAATGTTTATGCTAATTGTAGTATTGCGTGGATAAAGCATAGACATGGCTGATACATTACAAAAATAGAAATTTGATGAGTTTGATATTAACTGCAATGCAGCAATCATGGCCTACCTTGGATGCTTCATTTTGGACTGAGTAAAGGGATCGTAGTGGGCCATTTCAGTCCGTAAATCAGTATGGTTCTAGCAAACTTGAGAAAATATGTAGCTCTATTTCCTATTTCTGTGCTGCAGTATCTTCACAATGCTTCGTCAGAAGTGGGTTAGTTTGAATTTGTAAGGACATTACATCGTCTGCTGTATTTCATTTGGTTCATGAAAAATGAGTACATTGCGCTCTACGTGTGAAATTGTTGAATCAAGAGAAGAGCTCCACTCGGAGTTCAAAATGGATGAGAAATGTGGAAAACACAGCATGCTAAAATTAGGAAATAAATATTCAATCGAGGATGATATTAATCAGCTTTTTCAGGCAATTGATGGTAGAAAGTCTGCTAGGATATCAGGTCTGTCGCATGAGGCTAGCAAAGACGCTTTGAGGAAGAGTGCTATGAAAAGGCCAATGAGAGTTGGTTCATCAAATACATCAGGTATCGGAATTTCAGAGCCTGTGAGTTTGAAGCAAGCACTTAGAGGATTGTGCATCACTCAGGCATCAGAGTTGGCTGCCATGAAGCGGCTACCGAGGCCAGGTCGTTCATCAGGAGTTTCAGAAGCAGGAACTATCAAAAGGTTGTACGGCACAGTGGTAGCTGAGGCCAATGGGCCTGGCCTACCTATGACCGAAGGTAAAGGGAATTATGTAGAGGTGTCCCTTGTGCCTGAAACATCCAAAAATTCTGAAAACAATCCTGGATCCATGCAATCAGAGACACAGGTTGATACTGCCAGAACTTTGGGAGCTGGATTGATGCCAGATGCTAGTAAGACCAGATTAGCACTGCATGATCACATTACTCCTTTTCCATCAGCAGTTAAAAGTGAGATATCGAAGGGAGAAGATAGAGAGCCAGAATCAGCAGAATCTTCATTCCGCTTTCATCATGGTAAAAAAGTCATGCAGAAGGGTGCGGTTGCTTCTATCTCCACCGATGTTCCAATTAATACTTCAAATTCAAACAAGGGGCTACCCTCTGCTGCTTCTCCATCCGGCTCTAGCACTGGTAGTAAGGTAAGCAAATCATCTGGCAGTAGTTCACATCTAATCAAGCCGGTCCTCAGGAGCAAAAACGTGGTTAAGAAAAATGTCAAGCAGGATTCAAGTTCTGGCTCTAGTAGTTCCAAATCAGATAACCGACAAGTTGACGGTGATTCATGCTCTAGCACTAGCAAGTTAAAGGACCAGACACACAACTGTACTCCAAAGCATGAAGGGAAAGGAAATGAGAAAATATCTCTGGCATCAAGCAGTACAAGTCTTAGCAAAGAATTGAATTCAGGTATTGTTAACAGAGGTACAAGCACACTGGATTTTGCTTCGAATTACAGTAGTAGGATTAACTCTGCAGTGACAAAAGTTGATGAGAGGTCAAGATCAAGGGAAAACGGGGATTTCTCACAAAGCTCAAAAAGTAGCATTGGTGACTGTAGCAGCACTACATGCACTAGTGAGGAGAGCAGTCTAAGTGGGTCTGGTCGTAGCGGCAAGAGGCCCCACATGTCAAGAGACTTGAGATGGGAAGCCATCCATCACGTCCAGAAGCAGCATGGAAGCTTAGGTTTGAAGCACTTTAAGTTGCTTAGGAGGATCGGTTCTGGGGACATTGGGACTGTTTATCTTGCTGAGCTAATTGGAACAAATTGTGTATTTGCTTTGAAAGTGATGGACAACGAGTTTTTGGCTACCAGGAAGAAAATGATCAGGGCCCAAACAGAAAGAGAGATACTGGAAATGCTGGATCATCCATTTCTTCCCACACTATATTCCCATTGTGTGTCAGATAACCTCTCATGTTTGGTTATGGAGTATTGTCCGGGTGGGGATCTGCATGTGCTGCGGCAAAAGCAACCTGGCAGGAGTTTCTGTGAACAAGCAGCCAGGTACCTTTTCTTCTTTAAGGTCCAGTTTTATTTAACTGTGCCTTCGCTTTTTTTTAGCTGCTGAAGACGATCAAATGGATACATTTGATATTATTATTTAGTAGGTTACATGTTTGTCGTCTTCCTAAATTTCCATTTCTGGAAAAATTCATTTTGATAGTTGTTTGATACTAGCGCATACTCTATGTTACATCTTCCTTTTTCTCCTTGAGTTTCCAAAATCAACTTGTCAGAATGGTTAAAGTATATAAGACCTAGCTGTCAACTATTGGTGAGGATTACACTAGATAACATGCTCTGGCCACGTGTATACATGTTCGGTATGTTAAACTAGATTTTATTTCCCGGGATTTTAACTTGGGATCTAAAATCCACAAAACAATCTCATATTGTCAATCAAGGGTTGGCCTGGTGCCCTTAGAGAACTACATGATTTATTTACATCATCGCAATTGTATTTTAAATGTTCATTAGACTAATTTCAAGTGATTGTGTACTGTCTCTACAGGTTTTATGTAGCTGAAGTCCTCCTTGCCTTGGAGTATTTACACATGCTAGGAGTTGTGTATCGAGACTTGAAACCTGAAAATATTCTGGTCCGAGAAGACGGCCACATCATGCTCACAGATTTTGATTTGTCACTTAGATGTGCTGTCAATCCAACGCTGCTTAAATCATCGTCTCCTGTTTTGGAGAGCACAGGAAAGATGTCAAGCCCATGCATAGAATCTAGCTGCATTGATCCTTTTTGCCTTCAACCATCCTGGCAAGTTCCATGCTTCACTCCTAGACTTTTATCCGCTGCTGCAAAATCTCGAAAAGTGAAATCCGAGCTTGCTGCCCAGGTCAGCCCATTGCCACAGCTTGTAGTGGAGCCAACTAGTGCCCGGTCCAACTCATTTGTTGGAACCCATGAATACCTTGCCCCAGAGATCATTAAAGGAGACGGCCATGGGAATGCTGTTGATTGGTGGACATATGGAATCTTTCTGTTTGAGCTGTTATATGGTAAGACACCCTTCAAGGGGTCAGGAAATGAGGACACATTATCCAATGTTGTGTCGAAAAGTCTCAAGTTCCCAAATACACCTATAGTGAGTTTTTATGCAAGAGATCTGATCAGAGGCCTCTTAATAAAGGACCCTGAAAATCGTTTAGGATCAGTGAAAGGGGCTGCAGAAATCAAGCAGCATCCTTTCTTTGAAGGCCTCAATTGGGCATTGATTCGGTGTGCAGTACCACCAGAGCTTCCCAAGTGGGGTGATATTGGAATTGGTACACCATCTGCATCACAGAAACAGGAGAGCGCGGGCTGCAAGGAGTTGGAGGGTATAGAAGAGCATATAGACTTTGACCTGTTTTAAAGCTTTTATATGGGGAGGAAAGGTGATGTTCATTTTCCGAATTTTCTCTTCGGTTTCTTTAACTGATAATATTAGCTTATAGTGTAAATTAAATGTAACTTACAATACTGGTGGCTAGTTGTAGAATATGATATATGGATACTGATACAGTAGCTGAGAGAAATGGAAATTGGATTAGCATTTTCCTTGTTCTTTTCGTCGTATAATTTGGGTGTATTCATGTTGCTAGAACTTCATCTCTTCCTACAATATGATCCTGTAAGAGATGCAAGTTTGTACCCTCATCACTAGGAAATCATGTATAATTACTGCTGTTCTTTTCCAAGTTCAAAACATGCAATATACCTTCTCTACCGGGTTGTAAACTGTTAACTTTCATGCGAACAGGCTATTGCTAGTTCTTTTCGTTGTTTCTAACCCGTCTTTCATGTCCAAAGAGATAGAAGTTTGAGAGTATGGTTCTGTATGAAGCGCTTTTAATTCCTTGTGCTTATGTTAGAAGCAAAACATTTCATTAGAAACAAAAGTGCTTATTGTGTATTCTCTTGAAAGCACTTCTTGGTGAAGCACTTTCGCACTTCAGTAATGTTTTTGTAACTAAAAAAGGTAGTATCCAAGACTGTCCTTTAAAATAGTTCTTGTGTAATCAGCAGTCTACTCTAAAGCTTAGAAGCCGAAGAAGTTTTTATGTTGAAACTCCAAGCTTGTAATGGAACAGCATCTGGATTTGCTTAATTTGGAATTGCTTTTTGGTTGGACATTGCTCTCTTGTTAGTAGTATCTTCATATGAAGAACCGTCAATTTGTTTGATTAATGGATGACTAAATGTCTTAAATGAATTTTGAACAGTTCTACTTCTAATTGTGATGTTTGTGCCGTGAAATGACACTACATCGTCTTTGAATGATGAATAACTCCTTTGCATGTAAATGAGGCTAGGGAGGCAAGCATTATCCCTGTAAAAGCATTTTTAACCATTCAAACCATTTTAGGCATAAAAGCACTCTCGGTTCTTCCCTTCCTAACCTCGGCCCATAAGCAACTCCATAGCCAGAAGCACTTTTGACTTTTCCACCACCAACTCCAACGTCACGCTTCTCTCCACTCTCCCTGGACAAAAATGAGACATTGCACAGTGGAGTAGCAAAACTTCTAAATCACCTCTTTCTCATCTGGGTCTCTGAGAAAAGCTCCAATGGTGGTTTCTACTCCCTCCACGGCGGCGGGGATCAAGCCCTTCGCTGTCTTCTTCGTGTGCCTTGGCAACATTTGCAGAAGCCCAGCTGCCCCAGGGTTCTTCCGGGACTTGGTCATCAAAAGGGGTTTGGATTCCAAGCTCAAGATTGATTCAGCTGGAACCGTTGGTTACCATGAGGTAACAAGAACCTAATTTTCAATCATATATTTGACACGACTACGTTCTAAACTACTCTCTACCTTACAACAAAAGGGGTTTAGATGAATTTTGTGTAGATTATCAATCGTTAAAATAAAAATCACTGCTTCCATGTGTATCTAATTACCAGGTACACTGAGCAAGATTGAATTCAATTCAAAACAAAAGGGTATGTTGAATGTTACTTGAACACAAGATCATCATTTTGACAACTCTTTACTGTATGAAAACTATAACTACGTTAAAAAAAATGAAAAGCCGTATCAAAGTGAATGTACCGATAATACTGTCACGAACTGTCTGTTCTGTTGTGTTTAAGCTGGACCTCTGTCTGATGCTTCAATTTGTTATCAGCTGCATACTTCACTGTAGAAATGTTTGAGACTTGAATTCTCCGTCGGATCCACTTTGCTTCATACTAAAATCTGTTTTTTCCAACCACGTTTCCTTCTTGGACTGGCACTTATCATGCACGAGAATGCATTTATAAGCTCCGAATCCTCTTCATTCACAAGATTCTTTGCTGCACTTGGGTTGGCAAGGAGGAGCTTTGCTACAAGGTATCCAGCAACCGACCAAGTTTGATGCAGCTGTGCCTGCTTTCCAATAAATCTTGCTTGCTTGGTGTCGTAATATTCAGGCCACTTGTCAATAGATATGCGCTTCTCAGCAATCTCGACAGCCTTCGCTGCAATTTCTGGTCTGTTAAGCTTTATGCATGCCACCGTGAGCTGAAACAAGCCCCATAATCGTGTTAACTAACACAAATAATCAGTCACTGCCAAATGCTAAAGGAACACTTTTGCATTCTTTTCAACACATTCAAGGATTCTGCTTTATTTGCATTTCCAACTTTTTCTTTTATCATTATATTCATGCTCTATAGTCTATACTAGGCAGCAATCTCAAATCGTACTGCTCCCAAGAAGACAACCTTTCATCTACTTGAACTAATCATAGGTTCTCCACTCCACATAATTTTGAGCTAAAACTACTCACTTTTAAGTGTGCTTATAGGCTCAGACGCGCATATACCGCAGGAAGGAAAGTGCCATAGTGACATAAGGGTGAAATCAGTACCAAAAACAGAGTCGTTTTAGGTAATAAAGTTACCGATTACAATACTGAACTCACATAGAACAGGGATAATCTGGAGCTAAATATCTATTATCTAAAAGTACGAAGCAAGGCCAAGGGCAATTGGGAAAAAAAAACGTTCACTTTCAAAGAAAAATTTACCTGCCAGAGCAACGTTGGCCAAGAACCTCCATTATGGTAAGACCAGGGACTACAACATAAAATCATATAAAGGAGGTGTCAGGAAACACGGAGAGAGGAAATTTCAAAAGTCTAAGACAGAATCATTACGTGTTTTTGGGATCGCTGCCGGTGATGATTTGCCATTCCTGGCCTTCAAGAGCAGGGTAACATATTTTAAACGGCATATCTGCCACTAATTCATCCCATTTTGCGTTAATAAGATCCAGAATAGCATGTGACTGTAAGTCTGTTGCGAGACTACTTACAATAGACCATAAGTTTCCAAGAGAAAAGAAACGAAAGTCCATGTGAGCAGGCTGCAGGTTTCCAATCAAGTACCCACCAGTACTAGGCATAAATCCCACCAGCCATGACGGAATCTGATCTGGGTAAATATTGAATTTATTTACAGCATCGTATGAGTATTCCTCTGTCTTGTATCGGTAAATTTCATTGAGTTTTCTCATATCAATCCAGTAATATTCCCTGATATGGAAGGATAATGCAACCAGACGGTTATTAAGTGCTCGCACAAGGTCTGCTGATGCTTCCTCTGGAGCAAGCATCTCACGTGCACAAAGTAATGCTGAATAAAACAGAGCCTACAAGGACAGGTAACAGTGACATGAGACATCGAACCAATGATGCCACAGGGATTTTAAACTAAAAGAAAAGCTTCTGTACCCAATTAAAACTTTTCTCTCCGCCTAAGAAGACTATTAATTCCTCTATCTCCAACTGTGATATTAACTTGCAATTATAACAATACAGAATAACTTTGATTGATTTAAACTTAACATACAATTGATTGTTGGCTGGAGAAAGAACAAATAACAATTGTTTCACAAAATTGATCATAGAGTATATTATTTAAAGGCTTTTTAGCCAAACTGGTCCTTGATATCGGGATAACTTTTCATCCCTGACATTGAAAATCGATAAAAGTGGTCCCTGAGTTTGGCCACCGTAAATCATTTTGGTCATTCCACGAAAAATCTGTCAATATCAACGTTAAGAGAAAAATAACCTTTAAAAGGTGGTTACGGTGAACAAACTCAGGGACCACTTATATCGATTTTCATTGTTAGGGACTAAAAAAGCCTTACTTAAAATAGGGCTAAATGACTACAACCACCAATCAGATATGAGCACGAGATCAGGTGATTTAATCACCAAACAATGTTTTGAAATCTATCTGTGATTACAATGATATACCAGCGATATTCATAATCATCTCAAGCATAAATAATTATACCCAAAACATATTGCTATGGGGAAACTTAAAAGTATGGAAAAAAATAGCGGACAGGTATTTGGTATGATTCAGAATATTGCCCCTTGTGATTGTACCAGTAAAATACATTTATTAGTTTATATGAAATGAAACCTTAAGCTACTCAGGCAGTTCCTGAATGTGCTTAATCTTAGGGGTGATAAGCAAAAAGGTATGCAGATGAGACAAGCCCAACGGAAGCATGCTTTTTTAAATAACGGAGAAACTAAAAGATAGAAAAAGAAGAGGGGAAGGGGAACACACTCTAATGACTTGCAAAGTTTAAGGAGGGATTGCTCACAGTATTCACTAGAAATAAGCAAGAAAATGACATGCACATAAATATATAAAAGAATTCACTTGAAATGCACTTGAGTCATGACCACCAATCCATAAAAAGTATATACCTGAATCTCCAAAGGATGGCCATGAATTCCCATGCGGCGATCTATCATGCAAGAACCATCTGTCACCAATAATGTTGGAAACATATCAAAACCATCAGCAAGACATAGCTTTAAAATCATTTTTATTCCCGTTTGCACGTCAACTCTTTCCTGCACTGAAAGATCTCCGGAGCACTTTCCATAAGCTCGTAACAATATAATCCACCATAACCCTACAAAAAGATCAAAAGCCAAAGATTTATTAACTGATGTGACATACTTGAATTACAAAAAATATTAAAATGACAGTGCCTCCCTATTCGGTTTGGATCATAAACATTCAAAAACCAGATTTAATTTCAAAGACTATCTAAAAAATAGAATGAACTTCCTACCAGAGTCAACTGGGGCAACACGACCAATAGCAGCTTCACCAAAGTCAGGATCCAATACATCTTTAGTTGCAAACTCATCACCATCGAGTGGAACAGTGCGAACCTTGAAACTGGCAGGCATTAGTCCTTGACCAGGACTATAACAATCCATGGTTTTCTCCCAGCTCTGCAATGGAAAAAGGAGGATGATTCACTAAACAGACAAGAACAATTTAAACTTAAAAGGAGTGTAATTCACGAGAAGAAGTTGGCCGATTAAACGAAAAAATTCAATAGAATGGCAAAAACGAATAAAACTACATCCAATGAAAGTCAGCATCTGTAACGGAATTCATGTTTCCAGATATCTGCCACAAAACAGGCCCTTTCTAAGCATGAAATTTACGTAAGCGTTTGTTTTCCATATTATTCAACACTAAGATCTTACAAGCTTATGCAGATAAAACATTTGGTGTGTAAACTTTAAACAAACTTCTTATTAACGAAAAGACAAATACGTAACTAACACAAGGAAATGTTTTGGTTATATTACGGTGGGAATCAAATTATAACAACTTTCTAAGTAAGCATGGGCAAGAAAAAAGTGGACAAAAACACAGAATGTATGGAACCAAATGATCTAAAAGAATATCAAATGAGCTTAAGTCAAACTTAAATGACCGTTTGTGGATTTGGCACTCATATAAGAGATTAATTTACCTGCAACTGAAGGGTATGTAGAATGAAGTTCCGGACAATATCATACTCCTCCTTTAAAAGGAAAGCTATCCCAGAAGGTATGAAGTCACGAATAAAGACCTGATCATAGTTAAGGGTACTAGGAGAGCTTGGATCATTAGCGGCAATGGTTCCAATAGGATTGTTACAATAATAGACCATTGAGTTCTTTAGTAAGGTCCATGCTTCCTCCTCAATCAAATCAGCCTTAGACTTCCGTGTAGAACCTTTCTTTTTTCTAGCTGCAGTCGGCTTGGTATTTGACCCAAAACCTCCCACTTCCTGATTCAGTTGTTGATCCACCTTGAATTCATCAATACCTGGACTAGATATACCATTTGGAGGAACTGATACTGCTTTATCTGATTTGTCTACGAAAACTGCCCCATGCTGATCTTCTGCAGTTGCCCCTCTTAAACTTTCTGCCTGTTGACATTTGCAACTCATTGAGTCCAACCTAAGAACACGATCCTTTCCATGAAAAACATCATTTCTCCCCTGCAACGCACATATCCTCCTGTGGTCCCTCAAAACTCTCGAACTTTTATGCACTTGCGCACTCAATGAACTTATTTTCCGTGCATTATTAACACCGGGCTTAACAGAAACAACTCCATTCATATTGCTCAAACATATATCAAAACAGCCAAGTCGAGGTAATGGCCCAAACATAACTTGTCGAACAACTACCGAAGTAGCCATTGGACACAATGTACACAACTAACTGCTCCAAAAACCTTAATTTAACACCTCCAAGGACGAAACCTCGACTAATATATTTGATATTCAACACCCCTTGTCTCAATTAAGGCACCTACATCAATACATTATCTTAAACTCATTAACTACTGAAATTAAACTTGCCCAACATTGCTAATTCAATCTTTTCCCCCAAACTCGAGCCAAAAACTGAAAACGAAATGGTTATTAAAGGGGCTCTAAGGTTTACGAAATACTATCAACAAATTTGGATTGCTGTATTGAATTTTCAACAGCATGAAACCAACAAATTTGTTTATGTGATTGATTGAATCTCCAATCTCCAATCAATCACATAAACAAAGCTCAAAAAGCATGAAAAAAAAAAAAGGCAAAGGGGAAGAATTTCAATTTCTAAAACCAACAAATTTGGATTGTTGTATTGAATTTTAAATTTTGCATAAATTTATAGTTTTTTCGCATCTTACCTCAGAAACCCAACACCAAAAATGGAGAGTTTTGTCGAGATTGGCACCAAAACGACGACAGTATTCATACGCAACGAACCATGAATGTCAGAGCTTTTGCAATAACGACGACTATACGCCCCTTCTTTTGTTTCCTCCGGAAGTAGAAGAATTTTAACACAAAATAATGTGTTTTTGTATTTTTTTAACACAAAATAATGTGGTTTTGTGGGGTAATTTTTTTTTAACAGTATTATTTATACTTATACAAAGGAATTAGGAGCGTAGGTTAAGTCTCACAATAGATTAACAATAATTTGATTCAAATTCGTTTTTATCGAAAGTCAAATTTAAAACTTCTATCACTTATTAGTGAAAAAAAATTGATGTGAGAAATGAAGAAGGTAGTGAATTGATGTGCTACATACTATAAAGTAGTGCGAAACAATTCGATGTTAGTTTAGGTTGTTGGAAATTTATATTATAATATTTATTAGATATTATAGTATTTAATTTCAAAATATTGAATGAAAAAAATTAATCTTATTTATTCTTAAGTGTTGCGTCTGATGCAAAGAATTGCTTCATATTATTTGTAATTTGGGACGTGTAGTTTGATGATCATGGTGTAGGTTACATAGATGCAAAGTTGCATCTTTACACCAAACAATACAATGGGTTCTATATAAACTAATGAAACCATTATCATTAGATATACAAAATTAGAATTAATTTTTACTCTTGAGAAATAGGGTTTCAACACTCTATTTCTCTCATTCTTCGTTTGTCATCTTCCGAGTCGTGTATTAAAAGTATAAAATATATAAAGTTCGGCAGAGTCCGAATATTGAAGTGCTTTGACTTCAGATTATACATTATGAAATCCTAGGAGATGGACGCCTACACAAATACAAGCACAAGAGTATGAGCGAAATTCTGTCTTTAAGACATTGCATTTACGCAAGCCTCGATCTCCAAGTTTGTCAGTTTTTCTAACTTTTTCTCTAGTTGTTTATATTAATCTCATATATAATTGATGTTGTGAATTTCTTTATGATTATTATCATTGGAATTATATTGTTATTTTTCATATTTTCTAATATTGCTCCAACAATCTAAAAACATAATTTATCTCTATGCGATAATTAGAAAATGTGATGACGTGTTTGTAAGATGTATATGCAGTAGGCCTGGGCAAAAAATACCGAGAACCGAACTAAACCCGTACCTAACCCGGTCGGTTGGGTTCTTTTTTTCAGTTCATTCGGTTTCGGTTCTATATTCGGTACCGAATTGTACCAAATCAGTTTTGGGCAAAAAACTAATTTGGGCTTTTTTTTTTTTTACAAAAACTGGAAAATAAGTCTTGTTCCTTACCGAACCGAAAACCGAACCAAACCTATATTTGGACCGAACCAAACTGAACTTATAAGGTTCGGTATTAAGTTGGTACAACTATTCATACCGAACCGAACCGTACCAAAATTTTACTACGGGTTCGGTTTCGGTACCACCCCGATACCGAACCGTGACCAGGCCTAATATGCAGTGTACGGAAAAACAGAGGGAAAATGTAAGATCGTTTGGCAGGTCGGACTGTACTGACTATTTCTGTCGGATAGGATAAATAGTCACCGGATAGTACTGACTAAATTAGTCGGGCGTTTGGTGCAGTATCGGATTATTGACCGTATTATTTATACTGTGTTTGGTATTATACCGGATAAGAGAAATCAAACTTAAAATAAAATTAAAAAAAAAGTGAAATCATCTTTTTTTTTCGCAGATCTCTCTGTACCCCCCCCCCCCCCCCCCAAAAACTCTCTCCCTCTCTCTCTTTCGCAGATCTCTCTGCACCCCCCAAACCTAGTTTGATGATTACTGAAAAAGAAAAAGAATAGAAAAAAACAAAGTTGTCAAATGCAAGAAGAACCCAGCAGCCACAAAGTTGTCCCAAATCTCTCCGTCCCACCCCCAAATCGCCCAAATCCATCAACAAAATCAGGGAACAATTAAGCTAAAAACTCATAAAACATCTCCAGTCCTATAATTCTCTGCTATTACTAGAGAAACCCAATTCGAAAAGTTAGTGTTTTGCAGCTTGAGTTCTAAGAATTCTGCAGAAAGAAAGAGTTGGGTTGCTGGGAGCGGCGGAGGAGATGTGGAGGTTCGGGGGTCAGTGTTATTGGGGAAGGAAGAAGCGGCGGAGCAATGGGGGGACGAAGTGAGCCAGGAGAGTGATGCAAGAGAGAGGGGGACGAAGTGAGCGAGAGAGATGGACATTCTACCCGACTAAATTATACAGAGGTTTTGGTTGGGATAAATAAGCGGGTGGGAGGTGTATAAAATGAGTGGGCCCGGATTAAATAATTCGGTGCTTATTTAATACGAAGCTCACCAAACATCCATTTCGTACTATTAATACTATCAGGTGGTCTTATACGGCGTGCCAAACGAGGCCTTAGTGTTTACTTGAGTTATGCCTTTTGCATTGTATGATTTTTAAAATTTGACAATTATTATGGCAATAAGTCAGTGCCTCCTGTCAAAGAATGACTGCGAGACACAGATGAACATGATAAAACTAAACATAAATATGCGCCATATGTTGCAGTAGTTCATAGTGCAGATTAGTACTAGTTCATGGGATTAGTTCCCTTATAAGGAAGGAAACTCATTTGAATTTGATGCATTTAAATGATTGTATTTATAATATGTATGATTGTTCATTCATGAGAAATTACGTGAAATATTTAGGCATGATGAATAGACATGATATAATATCGTCTGTATGCTTTTATATTAGTCGTATGTAATATGGGTGTGCCAAACGGTTACCGTTGTGATGCCAATCAGTTATGTTTGGTAAATTAGGAATGCTTTTAATTTAATGACCACTACACCTTTTCAAATGATATTATGATTAAGATAGGGGACCTTTGGTTGCATCTCGTTAAACTAGTGCATCTATATATATAAAGTGAGAAGGATAGAAAGGTGAAACATTCAAAATACCAAAAATTGTCCGTTAAGAATTCTAAAAATTACAATTGAACCATAAGAATTTAAAGTAATTCACCACATTTTAATTTTGAATGAATTTTAAATTTAAAACTTTAATTAAAAAAAACTCTCATGTTAGTAGGTGGTTTCATGGTTTTGCTTCTTTTATTTTTTTGAATAATTTTTTAATAAAAATATAAAATAGTTATTTAAAAAAAATTAAAAGACAATCTAATATAAAAAGGCCAATTGTTGTATGTGTGTGGCAAGAGGCTAGTGGTTTCTTAAGTGATCCTTGGAGAGAATCAAACTAATAAGCAATATCAGTTTATGAGAAATTCATTATTTAAAAGGAGTGCTCTTATATCAGGAAAGTCGTATCTTGATACATAGGAGGATGCAAACCGCTGCATAACTAGAATTGATAATTGGGTGTTAATCTGTGAGACCGCGACTTCCAGCCTTCCATGCGTGCGGTTTTATATCCATTATATTTGAGTCAAGGATTTTGAGTCATATAGAACTATGTGGTGGTTAAGTTGCAGAGAGATGCAACTATTTAACAAATGGAAGGTTTTGTAATGTAGTGGAATTGAAAATTGAAATTTGCCATGTGAGATTCAAAGAAAAAGCATGCCATTTGAAGTGCGGCTTTTGACAATGAAAGGATATGACCTTTCCAACTAGTCATTGACATATTCAAATGTGTTCATGGGCTGGTGTGTAAACTTTTACATACCGACTGGATCTATTATCATATATGTGGTTGCAAATTTCCGCCTTGTTCTTTTTAGACGAAAATGCACCTGCAAAACAATTAACACCTTTGGTCAAGGTCAAAGGCCTCACACGCCCATGATGAATAGGAGGTTTTGGGCGAATAACCTCTGATGCCAAAATTAGAATTTGAGGGAAAAGTGTTTAGAGAAGTTTGGAGAATTTTGCAAGAGAGTTGGAATTAGGTTTTTGGAGAAATGAGGTGGTATTTATTGGGGTGTGGCCGGCCCCCTTTTGGAGAAAAAAGATCCGGCCACTTATGGTGTTTTTTGGCTTTAATTGCAAGAAATTATGTCAAAATAATATCTTACAATCAATTAGGAAATTAATTATAAAATTAATCAATTAATTAGGAAATTAATCAATTAATTTAGGTAATCAATCTTAATTTGAAAGAATTATTGAGGGTTACCTTGTGGGGAGGATTTGATGAGGTTTGATGAGAATTGATGAAATAGGTTTTGAATAACTACCTATTTAATCACATTTGACCTTGATTGAGCTGTTTTGTCCGGCTGCTTGCGCGTGGGAGTCTCAGTATGCCTCAAGGGTAATTTTTCCTCTTTTACCCAAGAATCCACGTGTCACCTCTATATTTTTCTTGATTATTTTTGGCTCCACAAATGCCTCCACACCCGTTGGGCTGCTTGAAGAAAGGGCAGCAGGTGTAGAAATCTTCTTACTTTAGGAAACATAGGTTTGTTTTTTGTTTTGATGTAGATTTCTCTTTAATTAGAAATTAGATCCTTCTAGGAAAGGGAAATAAATCACTTCTAAAGTCTATTTAAGTCTACCTTAAGTAGATGATTAAATCAACTTTAGAGAGCAATTGATTCTACCCTACAAGAGAGAAAGCTAGAGGATAGTTGTTCCCCCTCCTCTAGCAATCTTCTACACTTGCCCGTCCAAAGGACCATCTTTCATTGCTTTCTTTGTCTTCTCTGCGCGGCACCGAGATAAGAAAAAAATTAATTTTTCTTGTATTCTTCTTGGATAGTGCTGTCACAAGGCAGCCTTCGGGGTGGTGCGGCACGTCGACTGGTAGGGGCCAGGAGTAGGCTCGGTATAGGGCGATGAGGTGTTGTGGCAGAGACCATTACTTGGGCTGCTCGGCATGGCTAAAGCCAAGGACAGCTGTGCAGCTGGGGCCGCGGATCGAGGCGCTGGGACGCAGTGTTAAGTGAGCCGCATAGCTCCTGTCTTTTGAGCTTTTGGACCTAACGCGGGCCAAGTTGGCGATTGAGAGCAATGAGGAGGTCACGGGCCTCATGGGCTGTTGGAATATTAGGTATATAAGCTTTCTGCCTGATGGTCTGAAAGAAAAAAAATGAAGGAAAAGCCATCATGGGTTGAGCTCCCCTACCGAGTATCATGAATGGCGTTGGCTGCTTAGTCCTCTTTGCCAAGAGAATGGTGAACTGTTCTCAAGATAGGAGAAGAAGATGATCAAGGCAGATGCATTGGCTCATCTAATGGTTGTCATGGACGAATGAAGGTGGAAAAAATAGATCTTCCTCACCTGCTCAGGAAAAGCCAAAGACTTCCTTCGCTGCTCGTGAGGGTCTGCCTGCTGCTGATAAGTTTGTGATTGACTTAACTTCTTCTAAGAGAAAGAAAGATGAGGTTGCTAGATCTGAGCCAGTGACGCTTGCAGTGCCAAAGGTGGCTAGTACGATTGCTGATAGGATTACTCAGCGTAAAAGTTTCGTCATGCCCCAAATGTCGAAATTTGTGCCAAAACGTCCCTCTTTAAGAAGATCAGATGTCACATACCTCATATTCAAGATCTTAAGCGTACAACTTCTGAGCTTCGTTCCATTGCTTATGCAAAGGATGAAGAGTTGATTATTGTTTATAACCAAGTGATCCACTTCAAGAAGGTCATTGATAGGCTTGAACCCCAAGTGTTGGAACTCTAAGGTGCGCTAAAGATCAATGAAGGTTTGAAGAAAGAAGTGGATGAGCTGCAGCGCGTCTGTGTTCGTCAGCTCGAGGAGAATGAGCAGTTGAAAGGTGAAAAGGGTGGGCTCGAGGCTCCGCTTGTTTAGAGTCAGGCTGATTTTTATAAGTTGGGTTATTTAGATTATCTCTTTAGTATGCCGTCTGACTTTGAGTTTGCTAGGAGAGACTTCAAAACCTTCTTTATTTCTCTGGAAGACTTACTTGCCTTTACTTTTGAGGTCTTCATTGGTGAAGTGGTTGAAGAGGTTAATGTCCAAGCCAGAGCAGCCAGGAATGAGGCGCTAGATGATGCCGCTGTTGGGAGTGTTACGGCTACTGAAGGTGTGGTGACCAAGTAGTTGTGGGATGTCCAAGCTACTGAAGATGGTCTTATAAGTAGCCTTTAGGATTTTCTTTGTTTTCCTTGTTGCTCTTGTTTTGCTTGAACTCATTTGACCTTTGTTAGTCGTGATCCCATCCCTTTTGCAGGGAATTTTCCGATTAAAACTCCACTAGAGTGAAGGGATTTATTGGAATCTCATTTACTAGAAAATTTAATAAACTTGCTTCATTCGCTTCTTTTGTTTACGCCTAACCTTTGACTTTTAAACCAGCAACAGGCGTGTTACTTTTATATAAGTAGACAGGCCCGCGTAGCCTATGCAGCCGTAGGTATTGGTGTAGAACTTTTGTAAGGTTGTTAACCATAAGGTCGGCAGTCGGACGCCTTACTTACAGAAGCAGACGAGTTCGCGTGACCACTTGGTTGTTAACCTTGGCTTTCTTCAATCATTTGAACTGTGTGGCCTGCATCACAACATACTAAAGATTTTTTGGTCATGAAATTCGCTAACCTTTCGTATCAAAAGTACATGGTTGTATGGAATTTCATAAGTAAAAGTTCGAGAGAACTCCTTGCTCTTTATGCAACCAATTTCATGGGTTACGTAGCAAGTATCACAACACTTTAGGAATTAGTGTAGATCTAATTGATCATTTTGAACTTGGCAGAGGTGAATCTTATCGACTGTGTAGCATGTCGGCAGTGGATAAAGCTTCGTATATGCATGCTAACTTGTTTAACATTTCACAATAATGTGCGGTTGCATGAGTCTAGCGTGGCTTTACTGCTCAAAGGGCAAGCCGTAGGCAGTTTTTTAGAAACTGTAGGCTACCTTAGTGCACTTGGCAATAGCTTTAGGGTTCCAGGGCAGCCGTCTATAGGGCGTACTGCATAATGTGCCTCATCTGTCTCTGAGGCCCGGTTCCCTGCGAATTAGGCCAAGAGACCCAAAATCCTTCAGTTAGCTAAGCCATGAAAAAGACCATTATGGCTACTTCCAAGAATCTCGGCGCAAGCCATCGTGCACCTAATTATACCAGAGTAGCCCGGTTCATCTACATCTGGATATTCAGAGTGTAAGTTTATCCTTCTGCCTTGGAGAGCCGACTAACCTTCAAACCGTTTGAGGGAGAATACTCTATGATATGATTAAGAATCTCTAGCCATAGTATGAATGAGATTTAGGAATTCGTTCGAAATCACATTCAAGGTAATCATATACGTAAGAGAATCACATTGGATAGTAGACATGAATAAACTATCAAATCAAACAATGTGGTAAGAGTATTGTATTAGAGAAAGACTGTATTGAATTGTAATCCTAAATTGAATAGGTTCACAACCTCTTCTAATTAGCTTGGGTAGCCATGACATACTGCTAGGTGTCACTCATGGTTTGTGGAAGCCTAAAGGTGTATACTCACTTAAGGGAGAATTGAAAAGTAAGTTTCAATTCATAATCGATTTAAAAAGTTCTAATCGCCCACTACCTTGCTAAAAGGAACCTAATGTATCATACACCGTGTAAGGTAGAGATTGAAGAAACAATGGAGATGAGTAAGGATAATTAAATGGTTTAATTATTTATGGCTAGGATTACTTAATATGTTAATTAATCAAACAAATAAGTTTGTTTTAGACCTCGGGTTAGTTTTGGGCCTCCAGGCCCAATGGGCTTCAAATGTCAAGTCCAATAACTCAAATTGTACATACAACTTGAAAACACAAAGGGCATGAAAGCCCAATGAACCCACATGGCTGGCCATAGAGAGTGTGAGGGAGAATTGGTTTTAATTTCAATTACACCACTCAATGTAAGTGGCTGTAGAAAGGAAATTATAACCAATTCCCTCATAAGGGTTTTCTAGAGAGAAAAGAGAAAAACACAAAAAGCTCTCTGTGACAACCCGTCCCTGAAAATAATGATTTTTATAATTTTAATAAGTGAGTTTACAAAAATGCCCTTCGAGGCACATACTTCGATTGGTGTTGACTGCCTCGTAGTGACACCTAAGATTCATTTTCTTGGCATATTCTAATAGTATTCGTCGCTACGGACGCGTGGGCGCAAACGGATTCGAATTTGGAGGTATAACGAAGAAGTTATTAACGGTTAAAGTTAGGGACCAAATTGTAAAATTGTGATTCTATGAAAAATTCCAGATTTTTCTGGATGCCACGTGGAAGGCCAGGAGTGGGTGGATTTGGCCTTGCCCAATCAGAAAATGCAAAGGGAAGAGTCGGGAGGCAAAAAGTGAAGCACGGGATCAAAGATCCCTCCTCCTCCACACCCACGGGTATGTCGACCCAAGGCACTTCCGGGGGCTTTCCACCCATTTTTCCGTCGAATTACCTCAAACCATCACCTAGAAACCTCTCTATAACCTTTCATCTACCTATTCCACTTCAAATTTGGGAAGATTTGGCCTTGAAAATAGAGAAAACCGAAAGTGGTGCAAAACGGGTCGTGTTCAAATTCTCCCAATCCTGAAACGTTTTCATGAAATTGATCCCACCAAAACACTCATTGGGAACCCAGGAACAAAGCCCAATCATTGTTTGGAGCATCGGAATCGAATTAAAGTCGAATTGGAGAACACCCCAAACTTAGGGTTCTTGCGGGTTTTGATGAAATTGAAGGTTTTAGAGGCACAATTGGACTTTCTCACAGGTATGAAAGTTGTTCTACTCATTGAGATATTTCATTCTGGAGATTTTGAGAATTTTTAGTGAAAGTTGAATTTTCCGGCGACTCGGGGGCAGCCAACCGCCACCCGCGGCGGCGCGTGCGGCGGCGCGTGGCCCGAGGGCCGCCAATGATGTTTTTAGGCATTATTCAATGCCTTGATATTAGTTTTGATGATGGATTGACGTAAATTGATCGTTAGGACCTAAATTCGTTACGTTTCGGTAATATGTCAAAATGTGAATCGACGATCCGACCGTTGGATCGTCACCAAACTTTAGTATGTGGTAGTATGTAATATTTGAGGAATGTAGGAATTTACGGATCGGGAATCCGTCTTACGGATCTTTCCGAATTGGAATTGTAAGTTTGTAAATAAAACGTTAACCGCCACTTGGTTTTGGCAATTGGCGGAGATCCAACCGTTAGATTGTAACGAAACTTTGGGATATTGTTCTAGAAGCTTAATGTGGATTATTGGATGTGACGGATCGAAGATTCGTGATACGGATCTTCCAGATCGAATTCGTAGGGATGTGTTTATTATAAATTGCATATTCTCTTAGTACGGATTCTGAGACATGAATTGATATTTATGCTAGGCGGTGATCATTTGGGATATCTCGAGAGTCGTGCTAGGGGGCTATAGCGTGGAGTCCAGGTGAGTGGGCTTTTGTTTTCAGTATATATATATATAATTGACGTTTTCCCAGAAACATGATTCGAATGATTTATGAATTTAATTGATTTTATAATTGAATTGCCATGTCGTATGCCAATTATATTATATAATTATGAGTATGATTGCATTTATTATGCTTCGACGCTGTGGACGGCCAGGTAAGTCAGGTAAGTATGATAGTTAGTAGTTGAGATGATGATGGATTGTGATTTAGCTCATCACCTGCACCTCGGGTGTTTGTGCTCCGCCAGAGTAGGGCCTAGCCTTCACGTGATCGTTCACCTCACGCACCGTACGCTCACCTTGGATCCAAGGCAGGTGCCTAGCCTGTCGTACAGCCTTCACGTGATCGTAGCACTGAGCGTAATATTATACACCTAGCCTGTCGTACAGACCACTAGAGGTGGTTCCGACTCGTGTGCAGGATAATGATTGATAGTGATGGATTGTGATTGATGAGCTATAGATTCAGCCGTATATGTCACTAGAGGTGACTCCGGCTGACATGACACTAGGGACACCCCTTGATTTATATTACTTGCCTGATGATGATTTTTCTGAGTTGGTATATCGACATGGCCTACTCCTGAGATTGATAATGAGTTTTGATATCTAGACGATGTTTTCGTATATAAGTATATATACGTACTATTTTCTGGGAAACTATACGGGATTTACAGTGAGGGGTTATATACGGATTTCTAAAATGATTTTGGAAAATATTTGTTTTTGCCCACTCACATTTTCTGTTTTGCGCCCCTCCAGGTTAGCTTTTAAGGTTCGTCTCGACGAGGATTATTGGTGAATCTCTGGTCTGGTGGCTACTGTTGAGGGTATAATTCTTGCCCGTTCTTCTGTATTTGCTTATGCTCTGAAGTCACGTGTGAGATGGGTTCGCTCCCGCTCACGAGCACACTCTGATGTTTAGGCACTTTTAGGTTTAAATTTATTCACATTTTCCACATCACTACACTTTATGGCTTCGTCACCTTCCAAGTGTCGGCCAGCACAGCTCGACTTTAGTGTCCTAGTGGACTTTCTGGGTCGGGGTGTGTCATCTCTCTTCTCTTAGGAGGCCGGCTACCCTAGGAACAATGAACTAGCATCCATTTCCTAGGTCACTCATCTCTTCCTCAATGCTCTCCTTTGTGTGGAAACTTAGAGGTTCCCTTTCTTGGGAACTTGGAGTATCCATTCCTTCATCCATATCCAAGAAGTCATGGAGCCAAGAAGTAAAGTTCCTCCATCCACATCCATGTAGCCAAGGAGCAAGGAGACTAAGGAAAGAAGGCTCTCACATGGGTGAATATCCTTTGCTAAGAAAAGAGGTGCTTCAAAGTTATAAAAGTTTCTCAACTCTTTTCTTTAAGATTTGAGTTGAATCTGGTTCACCACAACGACTAAGCCTTGAATTTCATGGGTAAAGTTATATTCTAAATAGTTAACATTACCACATCATCTCTACTGTAGAGACAATCAATCAGATTACCATAATCCAATCATTTATTAATAAAGAACAATGTTTTGTCAAACAAAACATTCATCCATCTCTTAAAATTACAGTGACGGAATTAAGTTCATTATTCAAATTGGAATGTAAAGACAATATTTGTTTTTCCAATTTCTTTGGTAGTTCATATAAGGAAGTATGTACTATCTGCTTTCGCAGAGATCTATATTTTATTCACGTTCCGAATGTGATGTACTTTCTCTTCTCTCATTAATCTTCTACTTATTAGTCACACTTTTACAACGATTATAAAACATAGTCACTAATACGGAATCAAGCATTCAAGTATAAGAACCAACTATTTTGAACTATTCAAGAACAATTTACAACACCTTCGAAAGGTGTGTTCTTGACAATTGCAAGACATTTCTTGCAAATACACCTTCCAATGTCCATCCTTTCATAAAGACTTTACCCATGTTTTCACAAAGTTTTCCTTCAAGTGGTATTAGAGTCTAGGTCTAGTAGTTGGTGAATCCTTTTGGGTTTTGTATTTTTATAGTTTATGGTTTGAATTTTGTAATTGTTACAAGCTTTATTCTTGCTTCTTTGAATGTAAATTTTGTTATAAAATTTGCCATCTCAAAAGTTGTAGATGTAGTTCATTTAAGCATGAATTTTGGAGCTAAAATTTGGTGCCATGTTTATGGGGAAATTCGGCCAAATTCAAGGGGTGGATTTTTTGGTTGTTGTTTGTCTTATTAAAAGTGTTTTTAAGTGACATTAGGAATCCCTAAGTACCCTAGGAAGTTAACCCTCTTTTGAGTAGTGAAAATTTGAGTTTTATTGAGTGAAAACATTCATGGAGCTCTTATGGGTTTTCATGGACGTTCTTCAATGTTCTTGTTGTTCATACCAAGAACAAAATGGTTTGTTGTTTTGATTCAAAAAAGGTGTTTGGTTGTTTATTTATTTTTGTTAGTGATGGATGGTATGATTTTTCAAACAACACACATATTTTTTTTTACTATTCACACCATACCAATCCCGTACAACTTTCAATCACCTTTCAAACACACAAATCAACTCACACACACCATCACTACTCACCATGACCGGCCACCCCTATAGTGGGGGTACTATTGGAGCTTTTATGCAATTACATAAAGTTTTGATACTTTTGTGTATTTGTACTTTGACCCGAAAGTTTTCGTTTTTACGTAAAGGCCCAAAATCACTAAAGAACAAATTGTTTTGCTCCTTTAATGAAGTTTTTGTATTTGTTGAATTTTTTTGGGTTCTAGTTATAATTATATGAAGTAGTGGACTTTTGTGTTTTTAAATTTTCTGTTTTCTTGGGTCCCAACTTTTGGTTGGTCTTTGTGGTTTGTTTGGAAGGTTCCGTTTTACTTTGTACATATATTGGGCCTTTGTTGTAAGTTTGTTTCATTTGAAATAAATGTTTCACCATGTTTTGGCATGGTGTTTTTACTAAAAACATGCTAATAAAACTTGAGAAGATAATTCACTCAATTTACTTGCAAAATTTACTCAAAATTATATATATATATATATATATATATATATATTAACTTGATCATCTAGGACCTAGAAAACAAAGGTTACTTGATCATCTCTCTCATTGTGGGAGCATGATTTTCTAGAGCCAAAGTAAGGTGGGTAGGAACACGAATACCTCATAATTCCGGTCATGGATTGAATAGTTTTCGCACAAAGCTGCACATATGGATCAACGATGCAACCATCATTCTGGTCAGAGAGAAGTTCGTCAACTTTGCTGAGATTGACCATATTTGTCTCAAGATACACAAACCTGATTTGGTATGGAATTAGTCAGTTTTTCTATATTCTTGGACTTCCTACAATATACAGATTGGCGTGCCCCAAAAGTAATTACTCTTAAGAAAATGCAATATCTACTCTTAGATATCTTTTGAAATTTTTACGGTTAGTATAAGTATATCGTTCTAGGGTTCATCTATTTAAACGATAAAAGTACACTTATTCACTTGTCTAAGTCTCATATAAAAGTAAACGGGTTATATTAAGTCTCTTAGAGCAAGTCCACGGGAGGACAAACTGCCCAGCACCCAGTCAAAAAACCAGCCCAGCCCTCTGTCCATTTACTCCAGCCCGTGGAGTTGCCTGGCACCCAGCCCAAGCTAGGCAACAACTCAGCCCGTTTTTGACTGACCAAGAAGCTGGCCTGTTTCCCAGGCGCGTGCAACACAAGCGCGCATGGCGCAAGTGGATTTCAGCAGTTTCGGAAAAGGTGTCAGCCCACTTGGGCTCATCGACGTGGCTTTGTGATAGCCGTTGGATTTCCAACGGTAAAAAAAATTAAATTTGAGTTTTAAAATGGACCGTCCGATCACAGATCAACGGTCCAGATTAATTAACTTAATTAAAATTTATTAAAAAATACAGAAAAATTATTTAAAAATACAGAAATTTTTTAAAAAAATTATTTTTTTTCTATAGTTTATTTAATTTAATTTTAGTGTGTTTTTTTTAAGTTTATTTGATGAGTATGTAATTTTGTTTTAGTGTGTTTTTTTTTTAAGTTTTTTTGAAATTTTATTCAAAATTGGTTAAAAATCTTATCCGAAATAAACTTAAAAAAAACACACCAAATAAATGGGCTGGATGCCAGTGCATTTTTGTAGGAGTGGAAATGCATTGGCCTATTACTGTTCATTGGAGTATGTTACTGTTCACTTGAGTGGATAAATAAGTTGGGTGCTGGCACCCAGTCTTAGGGGTGGACTTGCTCTAAGGACACGCGTAAAAGGGAAAAACACGGACAGGTGTCAAAAGTAGACGGAAGTCGCAGGCTGGGCAGGGGTAATCTGGGGACAGCAGGTCTGGACTCCAACATAACCGAAGCGGAGTAGAAATTTGGGAGGTTTAATAAAACACCCCCGGTACTGTTTACTTTTAACGAAAAGTCCTTTTTTACCTTTAACTGTCACTATTCATTATACCTTCAAAAATGGCTTTTCATTAAAACTGTCACTATTCAGGCCCTTTTCGTTAGTTTTCCATTATAAATTTCCCTATCATTTTCCACTTCTTCCATCTTTTTATCGCTCGCAGCTTCGCCAGCTTTCCGAATTCTGATTGCTCTCCACCTCCGGTCACTTCCAATTTCGCGTGAGATTTCCTCCACCCAATCTCCAATTTCCGCTTCAAATATTCCAATACCCACAAATCCCGTCTGCTTTAACACTTAGATGTAGGGTTAGGTTTTGTTGCCTTTGAATTCCTTTGCTCATTATTTTGTTTTGATTAATCGTTATCTTTGATATTTGGTCGCTATATTTATGTTTATTGACCCGATTACAAATTGCCCATTTTGGGTTTCCATTTTTTTGGTGGGAGGGGTGAATTTTTTGAATGATTTCATTGATTCAATCATGATGTGGGTTTTCAATTATGGATTCAATGTTTCATGAAGATTGGGTTTAAGGCAAATGATTGAGGGGGAAGTGCAGTTTGTAGAATTTCAGTATGCAGGCTACTGCTTTTATGATTTATGTATAGGGAAAGGGGCTAAAATCTTCAGTTTTAATTTGGGTTTGGCTGCGCGTAATTGGGTAAGAGATCGGATAAGATAGTGTAATTGAAATTGTGAATGACTCAGCCATAGAACCTGAAATTTCATAAATGATCAATTCAGTTTTCCAGTATGTGGGCTGATGGGGATTTATTAGCTTCCTTGCTATGACCCCTGCTGGCTTGGTATTGTTTTTGACATTATAGCATTGTTTTGCTGAGATATTCTGTGTTGAACTATTGTTCCTGAGTTATATTGGGGATAGTGGTTACAGTTCTGCTTGGTCGTCTTATATAATAGAGTCCAGGTTGTTTGTGGTTTTAACTCATTTGAAGTGATTCTATGGTAGACATTAAGTTCAGGTTGTTAGTCTGCAGAATCATTTTTTAATTAGACCTCCAACATTAGAAGAAGCTAACTGCTGGTTTTCGGCAGATTTTGTTTGTTGATCAAGTCCAATTATGACCATAATTACCAAATTTGGTAAACTGCCCCTACACCTTTTTTCTTTCAATGGACTGTGGAAGGATTAGTGTCTGGTCTAATGGGTCTCTAGAAATTGAGGCCCTGTGCTACCCTTATCAGGTTTATGGTGCTTATTCACGGGATATTTGACTGGTGCATTTTTGTTGGAACCTCTACCTATAGAACAATGAGGTTTTTCTGCTTTTGGAGAAATTTTGTTTTCGGATATTACTTTCATAGAACGACCTTTTAATAATGTCTGTAATACAGGATGCCAGAAGCACCCTTCCGACCACGCGAGAAGCTCTATGAGAAGCAAAAGATGTTCCAAAGCATCCACAAGCACACATACCTGAAGGGACCGTATGATAAGATTACCTCTGTTGCCATTCCAGCTGCTTTAGCTGCTAGTTCATTGTTCTTTATTGTGAGTTTCTAATTACTTCACTTCTTTTAAGACTTTGTAAGCCTTTTATATTGAAAAAAAAAGGGCCCGTTTTTTCCCTTGTTTCTGTTGCAATCTAATTGCGATGTTCGATGGCATTTTCTCCAGGCACGAGGGATCTACAACATGTCACATGGGATTGGAAAGAAGGAAGATGCAGCATAGAAATCCCAGTCTCTGGTAGTGTTGAATGTTTTATGTTTTTGTCCTCTAATAATTGCTTAGTAGCAGGTTCTCTACTTCCATTGAAAGGGGGAGATTTCTCTTTTGAAATTTCTGTTAATGGGGTTTCCTGATTGATAAAGTACCGCACTCGTTTCGTGTTTGAAATTTCTGTTAATGGGGTTTTCTGTTTGATAAACTTCCTTCATGGCTAATCCTTCTTGAACCTTACAACCTACACCTAAATTGGTTTGTAAACATCAATTTCTTCTTTCGAACATACCTGTCAGTGAATCCGAAGACTAATCTAATCGAATTCAATTCTTGATACCAGACGAGAGTATTGACTCTTATAATGCGACTCAACCAAAACGGAAGAGTCAATTGTAATGATTGCCCATCTTGAAGGTTCTAAAAGACGTTAATCGCTAGTCGGGCAGCGGAATGGGATCTAACGTCTAGGCGATTAGGCGGGGTGTGGCGTAGCGGACTAAGTGGATTTAATTAAATTTATTATATAACATATAAATAAGTGTTTATACTAAAAAAATAAAAACTATACTTGTATTGAGTATCTAGGAAAGTTAAAACGTAAAATTTAAGTCATAGCCATCACACAAATGCAACAAAAAAAATAAGAAAAATCAAAAACTAAATTTGAAAATTCACTAATTAAGTAGGTTATTTAGAAAAACTTTTAATTTAATTAAAAAAGTTAAAAATAATATAACTGCTTAGCCCGCCTAATCTGCATAGATGGCCGCTTAGCTCCTACCCAATTTTTCTTCACATTTCGGCCTAAATTGCGTTGGTCCTTGTTGTCTAGCGTTCAGGTGGTGGCTAGACCGATTTTTAGAACACTGCTCATCTTAAACAATATGAGGGATAAAATGCAATCAAATCTTCAGCGTCACGTGTCATTGTAATATGAGTTGAGACAATTGGTATTCAAAAAATGATGTGATGCCAAAGTGGCAAAAGAAAATACAAAAGAAGTATCTGGATTTCCATATTTTTGAGTTGAGCCTAATCAGGAACATGAAAATTTCCCTGTTTATGGACAATTCTAATATTGTAACCATTATTATATCGTCATGAGCTATATGTCGACCGTTTAGTTCAGACGAAGACGCTCCTCAGCAAGAAAGGAGTACATATCTCAACACTTCAGTTGGGTGATCATGGCGACTCAGAGCACCGCACCCGAGCTATCTGTCAGGTCAAACCCCCTCTCTCTCTCACGAGAGATTTTTCCTGTACTCAGAACACTGGATTATACAACACGTGTCATTATATAAGTGATGATTTAAAATGTAAAACTTTCCTCCACTTATATAACTACACGTGATGTACAACTCGTATCTCAGTCAATGAAAAATCTATTCTCTCTAACAAGTTATAGGGTGGCTTTTGAAGTTATGTTCACTTTTTTAAATTGTCAATTAAGGCTCATTTGAAAAGGGAATAGATCCTCTCCGAATCTGGACGATCCGGATTTGCGAACGTCCCTACCATTACTCATCTCTTCCTCCCCTCCCACCCCCTTTCTCACGACATATTTTCCAAGACCATCAACCCTTTACATTTTCTTGTTCTTCTTTCTTTCTCTATGATTATGCTTCGTCGATAGCTGCTGGAGTAGAAGGTAATAGCATTAAGGAGAAGGAGAAAGAGTGAGAAAGTTAAAGTAGAAGAGTGATCTCCGCTACACGATTTTAAGCGGACAACTTAGATTTCTTAGTTTGCAGGATCCGGATGATTTGGATTTGAAGAGGATCACTTTCTATTTATAAAGGAAAAATATTTTTGAGTTTTAAAAGTACTTGAAATCAGGAAACACTTCAAATTCTTTTTTAATATTAACTTGCATTTTTATTAAAGAATTGGTTTCAAAATATTTCCTCTAAAGTACTTCCCGAACCAGGGCTTAGTTCATTGCAGATGCATATGCAATATTGGTTTATGAATTTTAAGACTCGATTTGATTAAACCAAAATTTAAAATAATATTCCAATGAGAGTTTTTTTTTTTTTTTTTAACGAAACATTCCTAGTACTGTTCACTTTTAACGAAAATGTCATTTTTACTCTAAAAAGTCACTCTTGGTATTATTCACTTACAACACATTTTTGTCATTTTGATTAAAACTCAAAGTTTTCAAGCTTTTTTTATTAGTTTTCCTTTCATTTTTTTAACTCAAAAGATGTTGAAACATTACAAAAAATTATTATCTGTTGTAGGCCCAATTTACTGAACTATAATTAGGGCAGAGAAAGAGGGTGCGCAACAATAGAGAGAAAGCAAGAGATGTGTAACTGTGAGGTGTGTGTTATCTCACCCCATTGTGTCTTTATTTATAATAGTAAAGAAGGTAAATTTCTTACCCAAATAGGATTACAACTCTAATAGGATAATATCTAACCCTAGAGAATCTTCTAAAGATATTCCAAATACTTTAGGATTTACACGATCACATTCTAATCTGACAGGACTGCAAAACTCCCCCTTGAGTGTGTAAATACTCAAGTAAATGACGCATCAAGTCTTTAACGATGAAGTAAGTATAGTTGGTGAAGTCGTCGGCACAATGAGTGAATGCGAGTCTCAAATCAACGGAAGAATGCATAAAAGGTAAAACTCACAAAACCTTGCTATGGTAAAACCCAAGGTGGGATAAAAACCCATTGACTTAGGAGAAAAGTGAGAAGTTGCATTTAGTCAAAACTAAACATCTTCTGAATGCAAGTAGAAGAGCTCACAAGGGTATGACCAGTCCAAGATGGGTGCCTCGTTAAAACCTAGTTAGGTAGCAAAAACCCTGTGGGAAAAATGCTCCTAATCGTAGGGAAAAAGAGTACATTAAGATCAAGTTAGTATACTTCTAGATACTCTTCCTGAGTTTGACAGAACTTTCAAATGAGAACTACAAGCATTGCATATGAATAATTAGGCATACCATTTCCTCATACAAGCTTCTGGAAGGTTGACTTCAGTAGTGACGTCATGTAGAGGTCGGCAAGGTTGTCCGGGATCGGTTTGCATGACTTCAATTTCTTGATACTTTGCTGATGTGGTGTAGACGCTTCATTGATGTATCATGTCTTAGTTGGGTAGATACATGCAGCATAGTCTCCATGGATTGTCATTAGGACTCAACGATAGATGAAAATAACAGGTACTTCAAATATGCTCAACAAGAGGTCTCAACCATGTCTCACGTGTTATGTAGTGAAGTGAGGTGAGTCTTGGAACGATTTGAAGATTTCGCAACTAAGGTCATATCATAGACCTCTAAGATATTGCGATATACCCAATGGTAAAGACATAACCATTTGGAGATGTGCCTTGTGAGGATTTGATAAGTAACCAGCATTAGCATAAAAAATAAGGCAAACATCATTATGCGGATGAAGGGGCACATATCCGTTCAGGATGCGTTGGGATTAGCCTAAATCCGTAAACCCTTCAAGGTAGTGGAAAAACATCTTTAATACAATTCAGTGGGTGCATGTAGGTGTGGTGCTGCATCTTTGCTAATAGATCAACAATGAATGAGATGTCCTATCTAATTGAGCCAAGTACAACAAAGCGCAATATTGAACTCATATGGAACTTTGGATTCCATAACCTTTTCAAGGGTCTTATTTTCATATAGTGTATGGAAGATCATACGTATACTCAAATGTAACACCTTCGGGGTGTAGTTTGCCTAGTATACCAAAGTACATTAGAACAACGCTTGAACTTTGGGTCAAGGCATAAATGAGTTTTCCCAAGATCCATCACCTCAAATTCTGCCTTCAGGGGCGAGGCAATTTTCTCGAGCTCTTCCAGAGTCTTAGTGAGATTCATGTCATGGACATAAGCTGTAACTCTAGTACTTCGTAATAAGACTTCATAGTTTAACATGCAAAGGCATTCATTCATATCCCTGACTGATCAAATAATCACTTAGATGGGTATACCACATCCACCGGGTTGTTTCAACCTTAATGTGAACGCATCATATGAATTGAGAGGGTGTTCTTTGGTTTGTAACTATTTGAACAAGTCTATGTAATTCTTCGGGAAGTTACATATAAATCTTCATACCTATATCCCTATGGAGAAACATTTACCACATTTATAATGCTACAATCAATTACAAGGTGTTTAAGAGAAACCTTGCGTCGTAAAGCATGCATCATATCACATTATTTCATTCATCTGCACTATTTCATTCATCTCATTACGCTTCATTTCCCACTAATAACACAACAGGGTTACCTTGGGCAGTGTAGGAACTATAAGTCCAAACACACATTGGAAAGGAATTTAACCTGGATTGTGATTTCTGTTGTCCAATTAGTTCTACGTTGTCACTAATTGACAAAACTCGGTTCGATATCATCGCTTTTTATTTATGTTGTAGCTACCATATAAGTGAAAACATCATCAATGATAATCTCATTCCAATTCCATTATCTCATCCAAACTAGTATATTGGACCAAGAACTTCAAGTCTCAGGAGTAATCCAGATTAATCTCATGAGATGGAAATGATTCAACGATCGAGCATGGATTCATTGTGTGCCATAACCTTCCTCTTCTAGGGAAGTAAATCTCATTAACTGAGTGATATGTTATGCTTCAAGCTGAGACATATTGATTGGTTATCCGTCGAGGTACTGGGTTGTCTAATAAGGGTGGCCAAATCGTCATTCAGGGGCTGCTAAGCTGTCCTTCAGAGGCGGCCAAACCGTCATTCAGGGGTGGTGCATCTTTCGGAGATGTAGACTCGACATCTGTTAAGTACGTCTATCCTTGCAGGCATGTTATCACACTTATGCAGTACGAGGTTCGAGACGAGACATAGTGAGCAACGTCCACACAAATTTGCGTCATTCTATAGGAACGTTGATGCTCTTATCTCCCTTCAATGGTTGGAAGATTGTCTCATTGAAGTGACAATCCGCAAAATGAGCGGTAAAAAGATCACATGCAAGGGCTCTCAAAGAGCTAGTGCGAAGGAGAATCGTAATTGATAAAGATTCATAGCCTTCTTTGAGGACCCATATTGGTACGTTGCGGCAGCGCAACTTGGCACATGGAATGCACACCAAAATGCGGAAGTACAAAAGTCAGGTTCGTACCCAGTAACCAACTATAAAGTTGGTTGGGTGGCAATGGGCCTCAAAGCAAACCATCATAGTTGCATACAAGATTGGATAGCCCTAGACATAAACTGAAAGCTTGGTGCGTTCACCAAAGTCCACGATCATTTAAATTCCACTTTATGATCACTCTGCGAGGTTATTTTGGGGTGAACATGTGAATTCGATGTCCAATTATAAACCCAAAAAACATGCAATACTTATCGAAAACCTTCAATATAAACTCTCTAGCATTATCCAGTCTTCCAGACTTTATAGGATAATTTGGGTGGTGAACGCTTAAAATAGGCTAGGAGGTTTAGCATCAATGTATGTAGACAAACATGTGACCAGTTTGTCGATTCATCAAATAAAATTATAAGTATTTATATTGTCCACATTTTGGTTGGATTAGTCCACATATATTCCCTTGAATTCATTGTGCAAAGAGGGTGATTTCGTATCTTTGCAACTGATGATATAGAAAATCAAATTCCCTAATAAGTAGGCTTAGCTAAGTGTGCTTGTAAGCACAAGATCCTTACTTCGGGTAAGGAGATGCGTCGTGGCATCATTGTTCGACCTAAGTGTCCTAAAAGGTCGTTCTAAAGCAAGTACATTACTTGAATCACCTGGCTGCAGGTTAGCCACATATGGCATATCCCAGTTGGGAGGCAGCCCATTGGCCCTAAACCAAAACTTCAAGCTCATTTTTAGAGGTGGTGCAAAGATATTCTACTCTATTTTCTTCATTGGTATCATTCATGATCATTGTTCTCTCAAATATCCTTAAAACTCAACGACGTTTTTCCTGATCCGCGAGAATATAAGGCCTCTTAAATGGTAATTTAGTACAATTTATACAATGAGGAGTGTGACAATACTCTTCAGTTAGATTGGATAGACTTGAAGTCGTTGCTAGATATGTGTTTTAGGTATAAAGTTAGTGTGTGTAGTATCACATTCATCCAGGCAACCCTTTTTTTTTTTTTTGTTGAAACATTCATCCAGACAACTAACTTCCCCATATTCGTACCTAATCACATGTTTAATTGAATTTGGTCACATGTATTAAGAAACATGATCCAATTAACTCATATTTGAAGACAATATCGATAAGATTATCCATAACTAAAACAAACACAAAAAATGAATCCAAGAACATAGGAAAAGTAAACCAAAATTTACTAAGGTGGATTCGGCCAACATGGCCATTCATGTCAAAATTCTGCTCTTTCAACGGTGTTTGGTGGAGCAAAATTAGTCTCGTATATTGACTGCTAGAATGGTACTCCTCAACGACATAGGTAGGGGCACAAACAGGTGCATAACCAATTATCTATTCCATCGAGACAGAAGTAGATGCTGTAGGGTTGAGGTTCAGGAACAATATCCCTTATTCTTGAAGTTTTAAGTCTTAGGTGCCAAGGATCATGTTTCAGGCATGATGCCATACCTTGACAAGCTTTGATTCTACCATATGTTGTAAAAACAAACCCAAAAATGGGTGAAAGAGACGAATGTGTTCTAAAGGTTCCAGCCGAAGCTGAAGAGATCTGTTTGGTATGCCTATGCTGAAGCAAAACATATATGTTGGTGGGCTCGACAAAAACTTGGTATCACCATTCGGAAGACTTCAGCCGAAGTTGAGTCTCTACCGTTCTCTCACATTTGTAGTAGTAATAAAATCCCATAATTTGGCAAACTTCCGTTCTTTACAATGCGTCAGGAGCTAGTTAGAAACATGTGGGAATAGGTTGAACATTTACATCACTAGAATACAAAATATTAGAGTCTTTAGTCATAGTTGCCAATATCTCATTTGAGGGATGTCCCAATTTGTGATGCCACATAGATGATTTTGCAACTTTTTCCAATAAGAGAGAAGAAGAGAATGCACCTTGATTCAGCAAAGTTGAAAAAAAAACATTACAAGAATCTTAAACAGTTCATTGTTGCTACTATTTCCACAATAAAGTATCACCCCGCTTGCCTTGTTATGCACAAAGAATTGAACATCATCACATAAAAATCAACTGTGATTATCCTTACATATCAGATTCACTGAAAGTAAGTTAATTGTCACCAATAATATTTTTATCTATATTAAGACTGTGAAATCAAGACTCATATGATGTGACGCTCCTATGTCCACAATCCATGAATCACATCCAGGAAAAATCATGAGGACTTTGAGATGTCAGAGCACATGCGAGAGGTAGCAAACGATTTCCTTGAATAACAGAGTAGACATTAGAGCGCCGACCTTGATTACCATATGAAGCCGAATATGAATAGCTTGGAGCAGCAAACCAAGTATTAGGATTAACACCTTGAAATGCATAATTGACAGAAAAATGTAATAGACGGTTGAGTGCCTGGATAAGCATAGTTACTTCTATGCCTACAGTTAATAGCTATGTGTCCCTTCTTACCACAAATCTGACACTCTTGATAAGGTTGATTATCGTCCCCTTATACATACTTAGCTTTTGCAATTGAGCAAATTTGACACTCAGGAGTAGTGTCATACCTTGTGAAAGTGTTGCCAAACCATGATTGCCAAGTGTTGACTTGAGTCCCTATTCGAATAGGAATGTAAATATAAATAATTATTTGGTTGTGTTTCCTAGTTAGTCTAGGAGTCATTTACTTTCCTTGTGCTGCAAAATGTGCAGCTGATGTATTTAATTTATATGTTTCCACCGAGAGTGAGAAGAAATATCAGAATTAAGAATTAAACCCTAAACACAAACTTTATATTGGTATCATAGCAAGTTTTAACCTGTCTCTAAACCCTAACCTTTGGCTGCCGACTTGGAGTTCTTATGGCTAGAAAAATACAAACTTGCTATACCACCAAAGTTTGATCTCAAAACAAGAGTCACATTTGATTTAATCCTAGAAAACTAAATCCTCACGACTACACAATTTTTTTGCCTTCAATGATTGAAAGCCATGCCATGTAGACCAAATTTGCAGATGCTGGGCAAGCCAAAGTTGCGGACGTTGACCCTGTTTTTTTTTTTGCATTAACCTCTAATATGAAAGAATGTGGGCTTGCTGAGTCCCCAGTGGTTCGAGAGCAGGCGCTGATGATGGTAGACTGGGCATTGGCCCGCTTACTCCCAGCACAGAAGTTTCGAAGCAAGAGGCATCTGTTAAACATCCTAAACCCATGTCTTGAAACAAGATACCAGAACCTGCCCTTAAAATCCCAAACCACAAAATTAACAAACTGAAGCCACTACTTGCCACTACTATGGCAGGAAATAGACCCCATGGTCCACTCCAGAAAAGTTTCACTAATACTGATGTTAGTGCCTCTAGCAAGCCATTCATGGATCCACTAGTGGGAAGGAAACATAACATGGACTCGGATAATTTGGGCCCACAGCTATCACTCTTGAATTTGATTGCTTCTCGTGAGTAATCCAATGATCCAAGTAACATAAGCAAAGCCTTAATTGCATTAGTTGATCTTGATACAGGTTGGATCATTTACTCTAGAGCCACTGATCATATAACTTATTATTGTACTTTATTTAATTCTACAACGCCGCCACCACGGGATATTATTGTCACTACTAATGAAGGTGTTACCTCAGTTACAAGGGCGGGTTCGATAACACTCACTCCTACTATCTTATTACATAACTGCTTACTTGTTCTCACACTCTCTAGCCATTTGTTATTAGTGGGACAGAACACCGAGCAATTAGATTGCGTTGTGCTAATATTTTCATCTTTTTGCTTACTTCAAGATATTCGAACTCAAGCGATCATTGGGCGTGGTACTAAGAGAAAGGGGTTGTACTATGTTAAGAATGTTGCACAGAGTCGTGTTCATCAAGTTCAAGGTTGTAATAGTGGAAAGTTGAAGACTACTCAGTTGTGGCATCGTCGTCTTAGTCATGCTTCCTTTGATTTTTTACGGAAATTACTTCCGTCATTGTTTAGTAATATTTCAAATTCTTCACTACAATGTAATGTTTGCACGTTAGCTAAAAGCCACTGTGCTTCATATTCTCCAAGTTTTACTAAACGAACAGTTCCTTTTGAGTTAGTTCATTTTGATGTGTGGGGACCATCTTCGGTTACTACTCAGCATGAAGTACATTGGTTTGTAACATTCGCTGATGACTACTCCAGGTTGACTTTGTTATACCTCATAAAAATAAGAGTGACGTGGGTGGCATCTTCAAAATATTTTATTACATGATTTACACCCAATATTCACTCTCAGTTTGAGTAATTCAGTTTGACAATGGTGGTGAATATATTAATTAGGATATGTCTTAATTTTGTCAAGAAAAAGGTATCCTCCATGATACTACTTGCCCTCAGACCTCACAACAAAATTGAGTAGCTAAAAGGAAGAATCGACACATACTTGAGGTTACCTGTGCCCTTCTCATTGGTGCGGGTGCACCTAAGAGTTACTAGGCCAATGCGGTAACTTATGCCATTTATCTCATGAGCCGAAAGCTATCGTGTGTTCTCTCTTTTAGAACTCCATTAGCTATACTTGCTAATCATGTCTCTTTCCCTTCTACCATTCATCTCGAATCGTGAGTTTTTGGGTATGTGGCTTATGTATATCTTCATAAAAATCAACGGAGCAAGCTTGATCCATGTGCAGTGCGATGTGTTTTTATTGGCTTTAGTCCTTAACATAAGGGCTATAGATGTTATCATCCCCCTACTCAACATGTATACATCACTATGAACGTGACATTCTCCAAAGATGAACTCTTTTTTCTGCCCAACCATTCTCTTCAGGGGGAGACAACTGGAATGGAAAATTATGGATGGGTGGATGTCCCCGGCCCTGTATTTGGGCCCATTGAGTCAGCAATAACAATGATGATTATGTTATAGAAGGTAACATCCTAACTGGCACTGCAGGTGACAGCACTGAAAGAAATAACAAGGAAGAAGGCTCAAATGGGCACGGAAATGACAAGGAAGAAGGCCCAAGTAGGTACGATAACTAAAAAGCCCCAAATGGGCATGATAATTATGAGTGTCACAGAAATGCTGCTGCAGATGACAGCAGCCCTCAAAGCCCAAACGAGCGTGATGGTTTTGGGTGTTGCACCGAGAACAACCAGGCCGAGACAGTATGTGGGCCTATAGCTGTCTCATGGCCGAGTGAAGTCCAAGGCTTGGGTGTGGATTCCCATGAGCCCAACAACAACAAAAACAACAACCCATCTCAAACTTCTCGAGTACACACCCTTGGTCTTACGGATATCCCTATTAAGGTAAGTACTTATTTAGAATTTAATAAACAAATTTATGTATTGCTTCCTAGAAAAATCGAGGACAACCACCAGAAAAGTACTCTCCAAAAGGGAATGTGAGATATTCAATCGCTAACTATGTCTCTACTCACCGACTCTCGCCAAAGTATTATGCACTAGTCCAACAAATGGAAACTATTAAAATACCTATTAGAGTAGAAGATGCCTTGAAAGAACCAAAATCAACATAGACAATGCAAGTTGAAATGGAGATATTACAGAAGAATAAGACTTGGCGTGTGGTTACACTTCCCAAGGAAAAAAATCTATAAGATGCAAATGGGTGTTCACCATTAAACATTAGGCAGACAATATGATTGACAGATACAAGGCAAGTTTAGTAGCTAAAGGGTATACTCAAACCTTTGGTGTTGATTATCCGGAAACATTTTCTCTGGTGGCGAAAATGAATACCATTAGAGTTCTGTTATCTCTTGCCGCTAATCTTGATTGGCCTCTAAGACAGTTTGATGTAAAAATGCATTTTTGCATGAGGATTTAGACGAAGAGGTATACATGGATTTTTCCATTAGGCTATGGCAGTGAAAACTCTAGTTGGAAGGTATGTAAACTTCATAAGGCATTATATGGTTTGAAACAGTCACCAAGAGCGTGGTTCGGGCGATTTACTCAGGCTATGATGAAGTATGGATATTGTCAAGGGAACTCATGTCATACCTTATTTATCAAGTATAAAGGTTGTAAGGTGACTTTGCTCATTATTTATGTGATGATATGATTGTCACAGGTGATGATACAATAAAGATTGAAGAGTTGCAGAGGTACTTGTCCTCTGAGTTTGAGATGAAAGATCTTAGAGGTCTCAAGTACTTTCTAGGAATATAAGTTGCCAAGTCTCAAGAAGGCATATACTTGTCACAATGTAAGTACGCGTTGGATTTGTTGTCAGAAACGGGAATGTTGGCATGCAAACCAGTGGACACTCTGATTGTGCAAAACTACCACTGGCAATTTATCAAGATCAAGTTCCGAGGAATAAAGAGAGGTACCAAAGGTTAGTTGGGAGATTGATTTACTTATCACTTACAAAACCTGATATTGCATATGCTATAAGTGTGGTAAGTCAGTTCATGCATGCACTAAGTGAGGATCATATGGCGGCAGTAATATGGATGCTTAGTTATTTAAAATGGGCTATTGGATGTTCAAAAAGCATGGACACATGGAGGTAAAATGGTATAGTGATGCGGATTGGGCCGGGAATATTATTGATAGGCAATCTACGTTAGGTTATTTCACGTTTGTAGCTGGTAACCTTGTAACTTGGAGAAGGAAAAAATAGAATGTTGTGGCAAGATCATCAGTATAGGCAGAATACAAGGGAATGGCTCATGGTATTTGCGAGCTTTTATGGCTTCGGATTTTACTCGCTGAGATAGGATTCAAGCCTAAGGGATGTATGATGTTGTATTGTGATCATCAAGTGGCATGAGAGATAGTTAACAATCTAGTGCAACATGATAGAACCAAGCACATTGAGGTGGATATGCACTTCATAAAAGAGAAGTTAGATGTTAAGCTCGTTGACATTCTATTTGTTAGAACAGAAGAATAGTTGACAAATATTCTAACAAATGTGATCTCTGCTGGGAGGTTTCAGGACTCACTTGACAAGTTGGGGTTAAGAGATATCTACGCACCAATTTGAGGGGGAGTGTTGACTTGAGTCCCTATTCAAATAAATGTAAATATAAATATAATTCTTTGATTTGTGCTGCAAAATGTGCAGCTAATGTATTTATATGTTTCCTCTGAGAGTGAGAACAAATAACAGAATTAAGAATTAAACCCTAAACACAAACTTTATCTCAAAGAATTACTAGATTTGGGGCCATGGAGTTTAGATTTATATCCATCAAGGCCTTTGGGTTTGTAAGTGTCATTTCTAAAAGATTTGTTTCCCTGACCTCCAAAATTAGTACTATTGGAATGAAAACCACTGAAAATGCTAGGATTAGAATTATAACCAAGCTGAAGACTGAGGTAGTTCCATATTAGAAGAAGAAATATTACCAGTAAAATCAGATCCAAAACTTTATGCGAATCGAGAAAGTGTAGACATATAAGGTGGAATTGAAGCAAAAACACAAGGAAAAATTAGTAGCTAAAGCCTACTCCTTGTAGAACTATCAAAGAGATCGGTCAAAGACCCACTTCCAACAACACCGATATTGTCCCCAACTTGTTAATTACCTCTTGTACAATTCATTAGGTGTGAGGTTTTATCACAAAATGCCTCGGTATTAGTTATAGTGGGGTTATGATATTGAAACTCTTATTTTCTTAGAGATATGGTCGATGTGAGATATTTCGACACTCCTGCTCATGTGGGACCTAATTGGTGGGTCACACGAGGAAGATCCACACATCTGCAACTACGTGGAGCCAAGGGGACAATTTTCCTTTTGATGCAACAACAACTGTTTGATTTCTAACCGTTTGTTGATTAGGATTGGTGGATTTCCAACGGTAAAAATAATTTAAAAAATTTTGGGCTGTGCCACGTGACGTCTTAGATTCTAAAAAATTGCAATATTCAACGGCCAAGATTAATCTAATTCTAAAAAATCCAAAAAAAATCTTTAAAATTACCAACAAAATTAAAAAAAAATTATAAGCATTAAAAAAACTTACGAAGTTTACATTTAAAAAAAAAATTAAAAAGTTCAACACACTTGCAAATGAGACATTTTAAATTACGACGACAATGATATGTGGAAGATAAGACGAATAAAAACATTAAAAATAAAAATATATTTGTGAATAGTAATCGCCACTGCCATTGTCCTTCCAAATTGGTGGACTTGCACAAAAGCAATTACTGTTTAAAGTGAATCGTGAGGGCAATTTCATTGTCCTTGCCCTCCAATTGCCATTGCTCTCCACCAACTGGTGGAGATGCTCTTAGAGTGGATAAGCTTGCACAAAGGCAAATATTGCTTAGAGCAACTCCATTTCCCCAGTCACCCTTGCAATTACCTGATTCAATTCCCTTATGCCAACAAAAACTACTCTAGCTCACCCAAACCAGTGGGACTATTCCATGGCCCAAACCCTTAGACAAGGTAATCGAGCCATTTTTACCTGCTTATCCACCTAAGTGGATCCCGAATGGAGAAGGAGTAGACACCCGCCGGGGGGGGATAAGATGAAAAAACATTAAAAAATATATTTGTCATTAGTAATTGCCATTGTCGTTGTCCTGAAAACTGGTGCACTTGCATAAGCCAATTACTGTTTAGAGTGAATCGGGAGGGCAATTTCATTACCCTTGCCTTCCAATTGCCATTGCCCTCCACCAACTAGTGGAGATGCTCTTAGAGTGGATTAAGCTTGCCCTTGCAATTGGGTGATTCAATCCCCCACCCTGACAAAAAACCGCTCCAGCCTACGCAAATGAGTTGGGTTATTCAGTGGCCCAACGGCTCAGACCAAACAATTGGGCCATTCTCACCTGCTTGTCCACCTAAGTCGATTTGAAGCCAGCCACATATTGTTTTTTTTGTTGCGTCAAGCACATGGCCTTTATGTGCTAGTGGGGTAGAGTGAGCGGACCAAAAAGTGTCAGTGGAATCCACACTGCAGTCGTACTTATGTTCTTTCCACGTGGACTGTTGGATTTTTTAGATCCGATGGTCCATATTAATCTGCCTTTTTTAATTCAAACAAAATTAAATAAAAGAAAAAAAAATCTAAAAGAGGGTTGACCTCACGTAGCGCAACTTGGTTGTTGGATTGCAAAAAATTGTAATCCAACGGTCTATATTATTCATTTAGAAAGAAAATTTAAATTAGAAAGGAATACAAAAAATAAAAAAATAAAAATTAAGAGAATTAGAAATTAAACATAATATTATTAATTTTTTAAATAAATAAACAATTTTTTTTAAAAATAAATAAATAATTTTGTAATGTCATTGCCTCGAGTAATTACCACTCACTAAATTAATAACTGCCAGTTGTTAAATAGCTCGGGCAATTATCAGCCTAACGGATGACCGGCGAGCATTGACAATTGTTGGCAAGGGCAATTAAATTGTCTTACTATTTACTCTAAATAGTAATTGTCTTTATGCAAGTCCACCCATTTGGGAAAATGAAGGGCAAGAGCAAGGATAATTACTATTCACAAGTATATTTTTTAATTTTTAATGTTTTCTTCGTCTTATCTCCACATATCATTATTGTAGTCAAGGTTCTAAAAGACGTTAAGAGCTAGTCGGGCGGCAAGCTGGGGCCTAGCGCCTAGGCGGCTAGGCGGGGTCTAGGCGGGCGCCTAGGCGAACTAGACGGATTTAATTAAATCTATTATATTTTGTGTAAATAAGTGTCTGTTTATACTAAAAATATATATGATTTCATCATAAACTACAAGATGAAATGATATATATTATGAGCTATTGGAAACATAATGACAACATGGGGAACAAGTATATAATGTGTGTTCCCTTAAGTATTCAACAAGTCTCTTACAATTTATTAAAAAAATAAAATTCAAAATGAAAGTTATCTATTTTCTATCTAAGTGAGTCACAATCTAGACGGGTGTCTAGGCATGTTTGGGCGGGCTAGGGGGTGTCTAGGCGGCCTAGACGGGCGCCTTAGTAGGTCTAGGCACCCTTTCTTAATTTTCAAACGCCTAGGCATTAATCGGGGCAGCAGCCAACCGCCTAGGCGAGGATTTTTAGAACAGTGATTGTAGTAGATTTTTGCTCAAGATTCTTGACTATTCATGTAATATCACATGTCATTATCCATTAATAATATCGGCTCAGATTTTTAGTAAAATTCTTGACCATACATGTTGTGTCACGTGTTATTATTCATTAGCAATATCCGCTCAAGTTTTTAGTAAAATTCTCGACCATTCATATTGCGTCATATATCATAATCCAATCTTATGATTTCTTCTTTTGTCTCCATAAAAACCCTTTAAATCACCAGATCTACTCACACCAAGGATACTCAATCCTCCCTACTCATCCTCAACCTGGAAAGGACATCAGTCAGTCAATTCCGCCTGTAATTGCAGTCGTCTATTTTGATTTGAATTCAATTAAAAATGCACAACGTTTTAACATGTTTATTTATTCCAACGGGTGGTAGCGTCAATGGATTGGCCATGGATCACTTAGTACCGAGGACTTGTTACTGCACAAGCTCACCGTATAGAAATAATCTTGTCAACCGAGGGATTTCGATTATTATCTCAACAGTCATACTGGCATTGATGTATTTTATGTTTGTTGATTTATATATACCAGTTCCTTTTGCGGTAGTTTCCTTGGCCTCCCCTGATAATGTATTCGTGTCCTATTCACTGCAAAATATGAAATCTTAAGTTTTGTTATAACTTGATTGTGGGGAACTAACGGCCTGCACACTACCATTTAATGCATGATGAAAACAAATTATCCCTTGATTACTTGCAAGTGGGAACAGACAACCTATACTAGGTAACGTATGCAATTTATCTGGTTTTTGCACTTGTGCGATGCAATTTGAAGATAATGTTTTGTTGCTGACTAATGAGTAGATTTTATGTTATATATTTAACCCCATTCTTAGTATATTTTGGTTAATATTTTGGAAGAATTTTGATACTTTGAATTGTATTTCCAATGTAGGACTTTCGAATTCCTTGGAGCAAAACATGGTCAATTGGACGAATTTTGGAGTAATTCCAGTTGGAAGATGTTCGTGAGTCACTTAGCTTGATCGTATCAAAATATCAGATTCTTTTTACCTAGCGGTGATTTTTTGACGATAAAATAAAGGAACGATGCGTAGTGCTGGAAAAGTGACATTTTGGGCTTGAATTGCATTTTTGGAGCCTGAGATGACATCTGATGGGTTCGTGGCCTTCTGGAGATGTGTTCAGAACGTCCCAATCTTCAAAACAACCTAACTTGGGCCAGATTTGGAGGAGATCTGAGGCTAAAACGTGACTGGAAAAGTACCTGACAGATCCTCCTAGCATAATTAGGACTTTATATTCTAATATATTTTATTATTAGTTAGCTTCCTAGTGGAAATAAGAGACTTGGTTCTTAGGGTTTTTGCCGCTGGCTTTTAGGGAGATACTTAAGGTTTTAGTCAGCCCTAGTTTTGGGCAACGCTTATTATTATTCAACTTTGGAGACAGAGAGTAATTGCTATGGTTCTTGAAGATTTTCTACTTTAAGGTGTTTTCATTCTTTTTCTTCTTAATGATATTTTCTTTGATTTCAATTATGAATATGTATAACTAATTTCCACTTGCTAGGGTGAAGCCTTGAGCCTTAGCATGAATATGTAATTTTTATTCAACTGCTTTATGATTGACTGCATGCACGCTTTGAATTATTGATCACTGTTTTAAACTATCTAATTGTCTTGATGATTGGCCACCATTAGGATGTTTAGACAAATAATTGGATGCAATTCGGTCGGAATATCACCGGAGGATTGAGTATTTCTTCTTGTGATTGATAATTGTAATTTTATCTAAGGCGAATATCATGCTCTTAGGGGTTGCATGGTTTTTCAAAAGGGTTTCATAAAACTTAATGAGTCTTGTATGTTCATATTTCATATGAATATCACAGACGGATTGTATGTTACATATACGTTCTTGGTTTAATATCTCGAGGAGAACATATTTAGGAAAACCTAACCTTCAAAGTTGTCACATCCCGGCCCGGGCGCAGCCACCTCCCGGGCCCGCTCCACCACCATAGCATGATATTGTCCGCTTTGGGCCCCAACCACGCCCTCACGGTTTTGTTTCTGGGAACTCACGAGCAACTTCCTAGGAGGTCGCCCATCCTGGGATGTTGCTCGTGAGTTCCCAGAAACAAAACCGTGAGGGCGTGGTTGGGGTCCAAAGCGGACAATATCGTGCTACGGTGGTGGAGCGGGCCCGGGAGGTGGCTGCGCCCGGGCCGGGATGTGACAAATTGGTATCAAAGCCTAACCCTGGCCGCGTGTGTGCCGACGAGGACGTCGGGCCCCTAAGGGGGGTGGATTGTGACATCCCACATCGCCCAGGGGAGTGATCCTTAAATGTATATTCCCATCCCTACCTAGCACGAGGCCTTTTGGGAGCTCACTGGCTTCGGGTTCCATAGGAACTCTGAAGTTAAGCGAGAAGGGGGCTAGAGCACTCCCATGATGGGTGACCCACTGGGAAGTTGCTCGTGAGTTCCCAAAAACAAAACCGTGAGGGCGTGGTCGGGGCCCAAAGCGGACAATATCGTGCTACGGTGGTGGATCGGGCCCGGGAGGTGGTCCCGCCCGGGCCGGGATGTGACAATTGGTATCAAAGCCTATCCCTGGCCGGAAGTGTGCCGACGAGGACGTCGGGCCCCTAAGGGGGGTGGATTGTGACATCCCACATCGCCCAGGGGTGTGATCCTTAAATGTATATTCCCATCTCTACCTAGCACGAGGCCTTTTGGGAGCTCACTGGCTTCGGGTTCCGTAGGAACTCCAAAGTTGCTCGTGAGTTCCCAAAAACAAAACCGTGAGGGCGTGGTCGGGGCCCAAAGCGGACAATATCGTGCTACGGTGGTGGAGTGGGCCCAGGAGGTGGTTGCGCCCGGGCCGGGATGTGACAAAAGTAGCATGTATAGATCATAAGTAATTGGTAGAAATTCATAGGATTGCTAGGTGATGGTTGAACCCTAGTGTTTTTATAGATTGGTATTTAAAACTCTTTTCTTTTATTGTATTTGTTTTTAATTAATTTTTTTTATATTACCCAATTCCAGAATCATCTTTCTCAACCTTTAATTTCATGTAATTGATTAGGAATTGTTTTTGCATAAATTATTAAAATAGTCCTTGAGGAAAACAACCTTGCATGAGCATCTATACTACAATACCCTTGTATTCTTGCAAGAATTTCAAGTGAATTTGCCTCTATTTGCATAGATGGTAAAAATCCTATCACTGACTTTCTGATCACATGTCATATAAGATTATAGTTATAATGTAATTCAAATATATTTTGACTAGAATTGTTATAGTTTTATAATTCCAGTTCTAAAAGTCTTCTAATTTAACCCTCTAACCCTCTAATCAGATATAGTAAGCCGCATTCTAAAAGAGTGAAATCGTTGAAAGATTCACTTTCTTGAGGGTTATCCTCCCTTACACTCATTATTACATCTCTTTTCTTTCTTCCATAATACACTTTGCAAATGTTCCTCCTACATCACTCTGCCAATTAAAAACCTCTACTTCACACTTTGCAATTGACGAACATTAAAGTTCTCATTGAGCAAGCATATTCTCATCTACAGCCACGGCGTCCACAAATCTCTTTGCATGTGAAACATAATAATCATCTAATTCAAAATCACTCAATATAAGCTTAATCGAGTGTAGCATGTACAGTCTTCTCAAGAATGTAAGATTATGTCCGACGTTTTCAATCTCCACCATACACTATGGGGAGGATGTCTTTACAGTGTTTGCCAAACACAAGACAATGTGGATTGGAAAAGAAGACACAAGTCTTTGCCGTAAAGCACCTGTATAGCAATGCGCTCAAATCTGATGTAGGCTTCGGTAGAGGTGCATATGGTTCTTCTTACTTATCCAATAATTGTATGGCCTTGAAAAGGGGATCTATACTCGTATCTCTCAAAGTCGCCACAAAAAAAGGGCTCGAATACACTCTATTAGTCTCTTTTTCAATAGGTTTGTGGTATAAGCCTAGTATGTCTGGCACATTAATGTCTATGATAATCGAAATCCTGTCATACAAAAACCTATGAGCCAATTGTTTAAGTGCATAACGTTGCCCACTTCCCATGGCATGTATGACTAAATGTATTTGGTAAGCACCACAATAAGAATCTTTTTGCTCACTGAATCCATATATTTTCAGACACCCTTTGCATGTAGTGGATCCACGATATAGTAAATGATAGATGCGGTTTGGCTTGTGCAACATGGTGAAGCCCTCTTTTCTTAGATTACCTTCTTTTTGAGCCGATTACATGCTTTAAACATACCCTTATGGGTGGTTCTCCTACCTATGCTAGCATTTGGACCCGTATAACTAACCAACATGCTGGGTTCAAATTTGTTTCCCCATATCGATGTTATAGTGCAAAAGCTTTAGCTCAAGCTACACGCATCTTCGAATATATTAAAAGAGTCTCATTATTAATGCTAAATTGAGAATCCGACTCTATCATGATATAATGTGGCCTCATGATAAGATTAAGGGTGATTCCCTTATTCCTATCACAAGGCCTTATTATATCATGAGGGGGGCAGATTTTTTATTCAGCATTAATAATGAGACCTTCTATATCCAAATGCTCGCATATGTAGGAGAAAAACTCACAAGAGCATAGTTAAAGCATGCGATTGGATCGACAAAAAGGTAATCTCCTTGGTGGGTTTCGCCATGAATTCTTAAACAGGCCCAACCAAATCTATTATCTACTATATATCCACGCTATGCGCATGGGTTTCCGAAAACATATAAATGTTGTAAGCGAAGAGAGTCGTTGTGGTGTTCAACACTTGAATTTAGGCATAAATACCACGAGAAGTAAACAACGTTATGCACTTAAACAGTTGGCTTTTAGGTTTTTGTATTATAGAGAGGGTATCTATAATCATAGACATCTTAATATATCAGAGATACTACGCTCATACAACGAATCCATTCAAAAAGAGACAGACCAAGAAAGTGTACTCGAGGTGCTTTTTGTGGCAGTTTTGAGAGATCCAAGTACAGTCCCCCTTTCGAGGCTCATGCGATAACTAAAGAAGGAGAAGCAAGAAGAGCCACATGCACCTTTACTGAAGCCTGCATTAGAATTGAACGTATTGCTACGTAGATGTTTTATGACCAGACTCTTTTTTTTTTTTTTTCATCCACAACATCTTGTGTCTGGACAGCATTGGAAAGACATCCTCACTTGTGGTGTGTTGAGATGGTGGAGATTGGAAAAAATTGAACGTGCTACACTCAGTCGAGTTTATATCAGATGGTTATTATGTGTCAAATGCGATGAGATTTGTGAAGGTCGTGGTTGTATATGAGGCTTTTAGAGTGATGGATCTGATTTGCAAAGTGTATTATGAAAGAGCGAAAAGAGATCTGATGATGAGTATGAGGTAGGATAACCCTCAAGAAAGGGAATCTTTCAATGATCTTTGATTTCAGTTTGGAGTGAAGCTTATTATATTTGTTCTGAGAGGTTGAATTAAAAAAAATTCAGGACTTGAATTATAAAACTATAACAGTTCTAGTTGAAATTATATTTACTGTCATTCTCAAAAAGCAATTTCAAAAGTGAAATTCTACTTCACTCTAGTCCTCCTCATGGAACTGACATGTATAAGAGCCATTTTAATTAATCTAATCTAATTGGGTTCTCTTTCTTTATTTTTGTTTTGTACAAAGAAGCTCCAAGTGACAATGTCTATATCTTACACTATATCTATATTTAATATCATCCAGATGTTTGATATGAGTTAATAGCAAGGTTGTAAAAGACGCTAGCTGGGTGGGGGGCTGATGCCTAGGCGGATTTAAGTAAATTTATTATTATCGTATAAATAAGTGCATATTTATACTTAAAAAGAATACATAATTGTATTAGGATAAATAAATTGCAAGATAAAATGACCTATAAATTATAAAGTATTAAAACATATTGAGAACATAGGGAACAAGCATATAATGAGTGTTCATTCAAGTATTTAACAAATCTCTTATATTTAATTGAAAAATTAAAATCCAAATGAAAGTTATGAATTTTCAGTATAAGAGAGGGTTGCGACCTAAGTAGGTTTAGGTGGGCGTTTCAGTGGGCTGGATGGACTCCTAGGCAGGTCTAGGTGTTTTTTCTTAATTTTCAAACGCGCCTAAAGATTAATTGAGACGGTGGCCAGCCGCCTAGCGTCTAGTTGAGGCCTAGGCGGCGATAGGCAGAGATTTTTAGAACTTTGGTTAAAAGAATACATATTTTATCTTTAATTTGATTTGTTATTATATTGCGAAAACGAAACTGACATGTATAAATTAAGGGAATTGTTATTAGCACTCCAAAATTTGGCACTCCAAACTACAAAGAAAAATACACTTATGAAAAGTGTAGAATGAGATTTTTAAGAGTACTAATAACATTTCCCTTAATCAATAGCGCAAACAATACCTGAAACCTTGAGTAAAGCAAAGAATAGGAAAATGTCACACAAGTGTTAGTCCTTGGGGGTTGCATGCCAACACCACATTTCCCTCACAAACAAACATAAAAAAATGAAAACGAGTAACACAATACGAAAAACTCGATAATAACAGCAAACTTCACGCTTTTGTACATGTAATCAAAACAGTGCTTATATGGAAAAAAAAAAAAAAGAACCAATGGAGAACATATAGTGGAAACCCTTTAAAGGAGTTCAAATATATTTTAACTAGAACTATTGTAGTTTTATAATTCAACTCCTGAAAGAAGGAAAAACCATTTTCAAGGCTAGGAGACTAATTCTGATTATTTCTAATTTCATCGGGATGCCGAATCATGTAATGTCTTGTTTTAAGTGCCCCAATAAGGTAATAGCTAAAATTGATAAAGAATGCAGAGATTTCTTTTTGGGGGAGAGATACTAAACTCAGACCAATGGCCTGGAAGAAGGTTTGTTCTCCAAAGAATCAGGGTGGTTTAGGAATCAAATAGATTGATCATTTTAACAATGCTTGTTTAGCCAAATGAGGTTGGAAAGTTCTAACCAATAAGGATAATTCTTGGGCTGAAATAGTAAAAAATAAGTACTTACATAAGTCTGATTTTTTTTTTTAATTCGAAGAGAAACATCATCCATGAGGGAATGAGATGGATGGTGGGTAATGGTGAAGATATATTCTTCTGGACTCATCAATGTGTTTTTCCTTACCGCCTTTTTCATTTAACTCCCAGGATGAACGAAATAATATTGATTGGGATCTTAAAGTAAGCAACTTTATAGTTCATAATAGTTGGGATAGCATTAAATTAGTTACAGTAGTTGATAGTGACATCATTAGAAAAATCTGTCTTATCCCCTTCCCTTTGCAAGAGTTGAGGGACAAGTCAATTTGGGGTTTAACTAATAATGGGAACTTTTCTATTAAGTTTGATACCTGGTTACAAAATCGGATAAATCACTCTAGTAACGCCTTACTTTGTTAAAGAAAATGTGGAAGCTAACTATTCCTCCTAAGATTAAAATATTTGCTTGGCTTACAATTCACGAAAGATTGCAAACCAGAAAATGTTTAAGCCGTTAAAAATATTGATAAGTTATGTCTGTTATGTAATATAAACGAAGAAGACCAATGTCATTCCTCTTTTATAATTCTGATTTGCTTACTAAAGTTTGGAGCTTAACTTTTGGCATTCATAATAATGATAACTTTTTTGATTGGCTGGAATCTTAATTCTAATGACAAAGACGACCTTTATGATCTTAGTAAAGTAATTATGAAGTGTTGGCAAATCTAGACGGAAAGAAATAACTTGGTGTTCATAAGTGTGCCCCTAGTCTCGAAGTGTTGGTTTGGCTTTTCTCAAGGATAATGGGAAGTGTGTCCCCAACGAGGCTTTGCTTATCTCTTCCTCTATTAAATGGCATCCTCCTAACCAGCATGATGTGATTAAGCTCAATTTTGGTGGTTCAGTTTCGAACAACTGTGCTACTGCTGCCTTTGTTCTTCGTAATAGTAACTTATAGGTGATTGGGGTGAGGGCTCTAAATCTTGATGGCGCTACTATTTCAATTGTAGAAGCAATGAGTTTGTGAGAAGGTCTCCAGTGTGCTAGGTGCAAGAGTTTCACTAAAGTGTCGGTGGATGGGGACTTTAAGCTCATCATTCATGTTGTGTAGGGTCATTGGGGAGTTCCTTGGAGAGTTAGCTCTATCATCAATGATATGCATGTCCTAGCTCGGTCTTTTAGTCGGAAGCATATTTTTAGGGAGACAAACTTTGTTACGGATGTTTTAGCCCACCTTAGTCTCTCCCTCTCAAATCCTCATTTTTGGAATTTCTGTTTACCTGATGTTGCTCTTCCTGACTGTAATTTTGATTGTATTGGAAACAGTTGTGCTAGAAGTTTGATGCTTTAATGAATTTCTTTATATAAAAATAAATAAATAAATAAACTCTTGAAAGAATTTTAATTCAACCTCCTAATCTAATATAATAAGCCCAATTCTAAAGGAGTGAAATCAAAGATCATTGAAAGATTCTCTTTCTTGAGGTTATCCTCCCTCAGACTCATTATTAGATCTTTTTTCTTTCTTCTATAATACTGTAAACGCGAAAATTTCCTGAAGACAAGAAACACGTGTACAAAATAATATTTGTATTTAATGAATTTGGGTTACAATCTCTTTTAACTTGATCCTCTGATTCGATCTCCGTAAGATGTAAATTTGTTGATGTTGTTGATCCAAAGGGCCGTCGATGCTTGATCTTGGATGAACAGGGGAAGTTTCTTCAAGGGCCTTTGGGGCTTGATCTTGAAGGTTTATGAAAGTTTCTTCAAGGGCCTTTGGGCTTGATCTTGATGAATAGTTGATGAGCAGATGAACGATCTTCAAGGACCTTTGGGCTTTATCTTGATGAACAGATGAACGATGAACGATCTTCAAGGGCTTTTGGGCTTTATCTTGAAAAAAGGATGAACGGATGAACGATGAACGATCTTCAAGGATCTTTTAGGGCTTTTGGGCTTTATCTTGAAAAAAGGATGAACGGATGAACGATGAACGATCTTCAAGGGCTTTTAGGCTTTTAGGCTTGATCTTGAAGAACAGATAAACGATGAATGATCTTCAAGGGCTTTTGGACTTTATCTTGAAGAAAGGATGAATGGATGAATGATGAAGGATCTTTAAGGGCTTTTAGGCTTCATCTTGAAGAACAGTTGTGTTGATCCAAGGGTTGTCGGGGCTTAATCCTGGATGAATGGTTGTGTTGATCCAAGGGCCGTCGGGGCTTGATCTTGGAAGAATGGATGAACGAAGAACGAAGAACGAACTTCAAGGGCTTTTGGGCTTGATTCTTGAAGAACAGATGTGTTGATCCAAGGGCCTTCAAGGCTTGATCTTAGAGGAACGAGTGTGTTGTTCCAAGGGTCGTTGGGGCTTGATCTTAGAAGAACGGATGAACGAAGAACGAAGGATGAACTTTAAGGGCTTTCTTGATTCTTCAGAATTCTTGGGAACCTGGATGCTTGTGAGCTTCAGAGTTTCAAAGCTTCAAGGAGTTTGCATAATGATTTTTGGTTATGAATTAGTCAATGAAAATGAATGAAATGGCCTTGTATTTATAGAATTTTCCAAGGCCTAATTTTGAATATAATATTTAGATGAAATAAATCATTTTTGTTAGGTGTCGACACGTGTCCTATTTGATGACTTTTTTTACTCTTTTTGATTTTTTGGTTGAGTCACATGCTACGTGTAAAATTTATGTGACACGTAAGCATTGAAATTTTAATTATTGGTCAACATTTAGTTCACCAAAATTTGGATGTCTACAATTGCCCTTACTTCAAGGCACGTCATATACATGTGCTTGTCACTGTAGAAGATGCATTTTGAAGTCCCTTAATGTAGACGTCGATCCAAGGGCCGTCGAGGCTTGATCTTGGATTGGGCTGGAAATTTCTTCAAGGGCCGCCGAGGCTTGATCTTGAATTGGGCTGAAAGTTTCTTCAAGGGCCGTTGGGGCTTGATCTTGAATAAAACTAAAAGTTTCTTCAGCTTTGATGGGGATGACTTGGCACGTGTATTTGTTGTGCTTGTTGACTTTCCACAGGCTTAATCTTGAACTGGATTTGATTCAAGGGCATTGGACACTTGATCTTGAATCAGGATTTGTAATTTCTTCAAAGGCCATTGAGGCGTGATCTTGAATGATTTGATTTAAGGGTGCTGGACACTTGATCTTGAATCGGGTTTTTTAATTTCTTCAAGGGCCGTTGGGCCTTGATCTTGAATGATTTGATTCAAAGGTGTTGGACATTTGATTTCTTCAAGGGTCGTTGAGGCTTGATCTTGAAGGAATTGGGACCATGAGCAGCTTCACATGGCAAGTGATCTTCAGCTTCGTCAGGGATGAATTGGCACATGCAGTTCACCACACCTTAGCAAGCTGACCCAAGAATTTAAGGGTTAAAACAAGTCCGTCAAATCCAGAGTACTTTCAATCTGGATGATATGAGATACTTTTGCTTTTGAAGAAGTAGCAGATGAACCAGCACATGTTTTGTTATGCTTATCTCTACATGCTTCAATGTATCATTTTCCTTTGCCTTATCTGTTTCCCTTGCATAAGTGATACTTTCCTTGGTTTTCCCTTATGCATGTGTAACATCTTCTCTTGTTGTATTTGTCTACTGATGCAGGAGTGGAACGTAAACCTTGCTTTTGAATGGTTCTTCAGCACATCACTTTCAGCGACTCATCATGCTTGGCAGCTCCAATCATCATGCTTGGTAGCTCCAATCATCATATCAATAGTTGAAAATGAATACTTAAGAGCAATGCAAGGTAAACAATCAAGGAAGGGGTTCCATGTAGTCAATTCCAGATCGAAAAGTTGATTCCAAATGCCAGTTGATTGCTCTTTTTCTCCTTGTCCTGTAAGTGAGAACAAAGACAAAGAAAAGGAAAAAGGAGAAAGCATGATATGAGATACTCTTGCTTTTGAAGAAGTGGTGGAGATTTGACAGCATCGCACGGTGAAACTTCGCTCTTTGGTGACAGTGCCAGCAAAATGTTGTTGAAGCTTTTCAAGCTCTTTGATTAGAGCAATGATGCTGAGCTCGAGTTTGACTTAGACTCCTTCATCTGGATTATGCGGTTCTGCAAGGAAGGGTGTTGTGCTGCAGTGACTTGTTTCAGTTTATCGTTGACCCTTCTGCTTCAATCTTTTGCATAGCAGAAGTGGTGCGCAACCTCTTTATTTGAATGGTGAGCCACCACTGTATCAACTATGCTGAGGTATTTAATGAAGGAATTCGTGACCTTGACAATAGTTGAGGATGAGTACTCGAGAGCAATGAAAGGTAAGCAACCAGGCAAAGGTTCTAGGCAATCAATTCCAGATTGGAAGTTTGATTTCAGTTTCTGACTGATTACATTCTTTCTCCTTATCATGCAGGTGAAAACAAAGACAAGGAAAAGGACAGTGAGAAAGCATGATATGAGATACTCTTGCTTTCGACCCTGATGATATGAGATACTCTTGCTCTGGTGTGATTTATTTGCAGAGGTATTCTAGGGGATGAGGAATACTGAGTATTTCGAGAGGCTTCATTGGAAATGCCCTCTTAGGTGTGAGGAAGGGTTAATCATTTCTTTCAGGTTTGCTTGGCCGTGGAGGATGGAGGTCGACCTATATAGGAATTTCCCCAACAACAAGTGGTGATACTGTTCTTTTACCCTTCTCGGTCATAGCAATGCATTGTGAGCTGTAAGGTTCACGTGTTTCAACTTTGTCGGATATCTTTGACAAAGTGGTCTGTGGTATTTGGAAAGCTGATTTTGCATGTGAAGAGCGTCGACACATTTCGTCTAGGAAACCCGACTCTTGAAATTTGGAGAGTAGTGTCTCTTCAATTTTTTAACAAGCAGCTCGGCTTTGGAAAGAGATGACAAGCCCCTTCTGATTTTGTTCGTGACTTCGGCAAAGCTGAGATCACCTGTGAAAGGTGTTGACAAATTGATCCATAAAATTTGGCTTTCGAAAAGGTGGTGCTTCTTCGGCTTCTAAACGAGCGTCTCTTCAATTTTTGAACGAGGGGCTCTTCAATTTCTAGACAAGCAGCCTTGTTTCCTCTTCTTTTTATGGCGGCATTAATTGCGTTCTAAAGCACGATCAAGAGTCGCTGCTTGTAAAAGCTCCCCTCTTGCAGTTTTGAGATCTTGATTTATCCGACCTCTTCTTTTCCTTCAATATCTTCGAAAATGTCTTGCCCATCTGACCGTCCTCTCGATTTGAATGCCAGGGAAAATGTTGATATGTCTTCTCCGGACAACATATGGCACCCATCCTTTTTATCCCCTAACGGTCCTCTTACAATTGGGGATTATGTGATGAAGAACAACATAACCGCTAAGGTGGTAGCGAAGAATCTTCTCACCCCTACGGATAGCAAGATTCTTTCCAAGTGGTCCGACGAGTTGGTTGTTCAAGACTCTTTGGCTTTCAGCGTTCAGTGTGCAGGCTCTGTATCGAATATGGGCCAACGCTTTATTGCTCGAACTCGTCAAGTTGAGTCACTGATGGCTGAGGTGGTAAGTCTTAAGTAGGAGATCAGAGGGCTTAAGCACGAAAATAGGGAGTTACACATGCTTGCCAATAGTTACTCGACGAGCATGAAGAGAAAACTTGACCAACTACAGGAGTCTGAAAGTCGGATTCAAAGTGACCATTAGAGGTTTATGGCTTTGGTCCAGAGGCATCTTTTGCCTTTGTCATCTGGAGCTTCACCAAGTGTTGAGGCTCTGGATAATCAACCTCTGGTGCTTCGTCTTTCTAGAGCTCCGCCGAGTACTGAAGTTTCTCGTGATCAATGAAAGCTTCTTCCTGTTTGTTTGCACTTTTTTTTTGCATGTAGAATGCAAGTTTATGTATTTTTTTTAGAGCAATAAATAAAATGTGCTTTATTTCACTCAATGTATTTTTTTTCCTTTTTTTTTCACATGGTACTGATGCACCAAAATTACAAAAGCAATCCACACTTTAGCTTTGAAATTGAAAGACGTTTCAAGCTTTTTTTTTTCTTCTTCTTCTTCTCCTTTCGGTGTTATATACATATTGTGTGTATGTGTGTGTGTGTGTGTGTGTGTGTGTGTGTGTGTGTGTGTGTGTGTGTGTGTGTGTATTATATTTATGCGCACACATATACCGCATCATGACTTTTTTTTAATATATATTTTATTTCTTGCTTTCGGTGGCATATACATATATTATACACACACATATATATTTTCACTTTTCCTCTTGTCGTGCACCATTCCACATCCTTTCATCATTTGTTTTTTTCTTTCTTTTCACGTGGTGTCGCACCACTTTGCTCCACTATCCCCTTTTTTATTATATTTTTTCTATATAAATTTGGATGATCGGCTGAGGAATTTGCAGGGAAGAATGAAGTCGGATGAGAGGAGCGGGATATGCGTTGTGGTGGTGTTCTTTAGCATTGTTAGAGGTGCTGGAGTTTGCAGGTGCTTCACTTCCTCTTGCAACAATGTGGAATCAATTGGGCAACATCAAGCATAGTCAAGCCATTAACAAGCCCAACAATAATCCTGCCAAGCAAACTGTCTCCTGTGCCAGTAAGAACAATCTGGTTCATCGAAACTTCAATCTCACCATCTCTTCTCGTATCCACACTGCAGCAAAGTTCACCATCAAACCTACCATGCAAGAAACATAAGCTTTCCAAGTAGCTGGATAACAACCAAGCGATATGTTCCCCTCCAATGCCTCTGCCAGAAAGTCCATGAGAGTGCCCATGATGGCAAATTGTCTCCAATGCCTCATTCGATTGAGCCTGACAGAATCACCAGATATGCCATCGCATACCTTTTGGAGGCTCATATCTGTGCTTTTTCTCAACAAGATCTGTGCTTTTTACAGACCAATTTAAATGATGCCATGATAATGCAATTTCATGTAAAAACGCTCTTGATCCAAGATGCCAAGTGACATCTAGAAAAGCTCGTGGATGAGGAAATTCTTGTCAGAGAGGCCTTCGAGCTCGACCAAAGACCACGCTGCCAACTCAAAATCCAGAAACGACAGAATTCACAACTAAACCATGCTCGGAAGAGTCTATATAAACACATTTATGTGATCGAAGGCTAAACTGAATCAAAAGGATAAACATATTTCTTGTTTTAGGAACCTTTTTATGATAAAAAGCTAAACCGAGTCCAGAGGTTTCATTAGCAAAGAAAAGAGGGAACCAGTGGTGATTGGCGTAGCTGATAACGATGAGGAATTTTGCAAGACGCTGCTAGGGGAGTGGAATTGATTATGACACTGGGCCAGCCCGTAGCGTGCGATGAGGATGTGTCGGAGCTCCAAGATAGAGATGATCCAAGTAGAGTCCTTGTCAAGAACCTTGAAGGCATCACAGAGATGTCGATCGAATGGCTAAGGCTTTATGTGCTTGGCCATAAGTTTAAGGAAGCAATGGAAGTCGAAGGGGATGGCGAGCTTCTCCTTGGCGACTATAAATTTGAGTTGGGCCTGGGTTGGGTTGCCGTCGAGCGATTGCATTAGGATCCCTAACTCAGACGAAACTCGGGCTTGTAATCAGATAGCACCATGGTTTGCAAACGCACCTAATTTGGACAGGGGCTTTGGGGGGAAGCCATTTGAGGATGTCGACGAGGACTCAACCAGAACGAGAAGAGAGTCGTCAACTGAGGACGTATCATCACTGGTGTTGAGCTCAGAGAGCATGCTCTGGACCCACCCGGAGAGATCCAACGGGTTGTAATGGACAATGTCAAAGAGTTGAGAAATCCTATCTTCTTGAGCTGATCCCATGACCATTTCGAGCTACTCGAGCTTCTCCTCCACATCGGCCATGATGGAAACTCTGAGAAATGGTGGAGATGCTGATGGTATTGGGTCAGCTTGTGGCGTGTGGTGGGTTTGCTGGCAGGACGGATCTTGGCGTCACAAGTCAAGCAGCGAAAGACCTAGTGGGCTCAGCCGATCAAGGCTGCCGTCGAGGTTTTGCAGGAGCCTGGACATTGAAATTATTTTAGGCAGGCCCTTGAGTGGGAGTTGAAAGGCTGATGAGGAAGGAGGCCCAATGACCTTTTATTACTATTGAGCATATATATATATATATATATATATGCATATACATACATATGTATATATATATATATATATATATATATATATATATTTGTAAATACATGATAACATATGTATTCATTTTTTTAATAAAATTGACTTTCTTTAATAAAACAATTTTTTTTATTTTGATGTGACTGGACTCGAAATTGAATGCTCGAGCTGCCTATATACCCCTCCAAAGAAGAGATCAAGTCAAAACGTAGTTCAAAATATATACGTATTTTTTGGTTTTTTTTTGGGTGCCATTTGCAGTTTCAGCTCGTGCAGGCAAGGAGTGTTTGATGCCGTGACGTAGTTTCAACTCGTGCTGGCAAGGAGTGTTTGATGCCGTGATACAGTTTCAACTCGTACATGCAATGAGTGTTTTATTGTCGCCTTTTAGACTCGTACGAATGAGGAGAGTTTGTGTCACCTTTTATGCTCGTGTAGACCATGAACGTTGGTGTCGCCTTTTATGCTCGTACGGACCAAGAGCGTTGGTGTCGCCTTTTATGCTCGTGCAGATAAGAGCGTTGGTGTTGCTTTTTATGCTCGTGCAGACCAAGAGCATAGAGCCATGCAGTTTAGGCTCGTGCAAGTGAAGAGCTTTGTGCCATGTAGTTTAGGCTTGTGCAGGCACGGATCTTTGTGCCACCTCCTCAAGTGTTGTGTTGCTTCGAGTTACAAAACTTTATGCAAGCGCGGAGTTGCCTTGATTTTTTAAGGACAACATTTGAGTTCCATCCCGAGTCTATGACCTTTTGGTTGAAATCAGCTTCGAACGTGTTGACAATCCCAACTTCATCTAGGCTAGAAAGTGCATTGACAATGGTTTCTTGCCTCCTTTTCGACTAGTGAATTTGTGGACGAGATGTATGTTTCTCATGCAGTTTCTTTAGAGCGACATGAGTCAATCCTTCCACTTTACTTGACTTGGAGCATGCCCCCAGCGATCGAGGTGAATACTTTGAGTCAAATGTGCCGGAAGTGATGGTGGTATAATTTGACTTCACTACACCGTCAAGATCAAGCTCGATGATTCCCTTCTGGGCCAGCCTTATGGTGAGATCTTTTAGCACGAAGCACTTTTCCGTCTGATGACTGATGAAGCGGTGGTACTTATAATACCTTGGGTTGTCGGTGTGATTTATTTCTTCCAACCATATATATTCGAGTAAATCGATCACCTTCTTCTCCAATAGGTCTTCTAGCATTATGGCCACGTCAGAGTCCAAAAAAGGATACGTCTTTTACTCTAATTCCCTCAAGGTGTTTTTGTACCTATCTTAGGTGCGAGAAGGCTCACCACTTTTTATCTCCTTTGTTTTGTTCTTGGAAGAGATCTTGACGGGCGCGGATGAGGTCTTGATGGGGGTAGTGTTGACGGTAAAAGCTTCCTTGGCAAGCTTCTTTCCAGTCTCTTCTACCTTTGGAGTAAACGCTTTGTCCTTCTTGAAGTCAATAATTGGCTCTTTTTTCCCATGGTTGGTGATGCTTAACTCCATGTCGTGGGCGCGGGCTGCTAACTCTTTGAAGGTCCGTGGTTTGATGCCTTGAAGGATGTAATGTAACCCCCATTGCATGCCTTGGAAGCACATCTCAATCGAGGAGATCTCCGAGAGTCTGCCTTTGCAGTCGAGGCTCAGGGTGCACCATCGATTGATGTAGTCAACAACTGGCTCGTCCTTCCACTGCTTTGTACTCGTTATCTCTAGCATGCTTACTGTGCAGCGAGTGCTGTAGAAGCGATTGAGGAATTCCTGCTCTAATTGTTCCCAACTGTTAATAGATTTGGGCTCAAGGTCAATGTACCAGTCGAAGGTGATAAGCTCATATTTATACATATTTTTATATCAAATTCACTCGTCTTTTCTTAGTTAGTTCGTTATACTTTGAGCTAATTTCGTTATTTTTATGTTTTATTTGAATTTATCAAGTTAAGAAAATAAAAATAGAATAAGTGAAATGTTAAGTATTAATTTCATCTAAACTATCTTGTCTGTTGAATTATACTTATCATTTGGAAAATAATATATATATATATATATTTATATATTATTTTTATATATATTATATATTTACATTTAAATGTATTTTATTTATTTTGTGTGTGTTATGCAGTATGGGAAGATGCTTTCGGTGGAAAGCAAGAAGCATCTGAGGGGCATAACGAGGGGAGTGTCCCTGAAGGCAACTGTGAGAGGACCCAGTGAGAAAAGAATCTGAGGGGGTCAAACGAGAAAAGGAGAGCAGGGAGGGCAGCGCCCATGATGAGTGGAGCTGATTAGTCAGAAAAAAAATAGAAAAAAAAATAAAAACAGAGGAATTCAGAGAGAGCAGGTGAAAGCTGCCTGTGCAGCAGAGAAAACTATAAAAAAAAAAGGTAGAAAAATAGCGCAGAGAGAGAGCTGCCTCATTGGCAGCCAAGAAGTGCGCAAGCAGGGCAGCGCTGGGGGAGAGCTCTGCTAGCTGGGCAGCTTGCTGAGCCACGCCAGTCAGAGCTTCGGGAAAGCTAAAGCAGGCCACGGGGGCTTGCGGTGAAGTCAGCAAGCAGCACAGAAATTAAGGCAGCTGGCAAAATCAACTTGGACAGAGCACAGTGCACAAGCACAGAGAAATCTGTGCAAACTTCTCTTTCGGTTAAATCTTTCCAAACTTATGTTTTATTTTTGTTTTAATTTGAGAATAATGTGTAATTAAATTTTAGTAGTTAGGGGCTGTTTTGAAGCCCCGAATATGATTGTGAATGTGTTGTGATATTTTGTTTGAATGAATTTTATGAAATGATGAAAATTGATTCACCACTTATGTCATTGATAAATTCTTGATGTGTTTCTTTGGATGCATACTTAGTAAGCATATTAAGGATTTTAATGCTATGAATATATGTGTGTCTGCCCTTGTTGAATGAGGACCTACATATGTTCTAGAGTAGCATTTGTTAATTATGGTTAACATGTGAATCGATTTCTAGGATAAGTAAGACAACGCCAGTACTTACGATGCCTTGTGATGTCTCAAACTCTTTTCATTCTTAATGATTTCTACTTGTTAAATATATGAACACGCCATTCTAGATTGCATGCTAGGGACTAAGTTAAGTTGAAAATACCATTCTCTTGACATACTACGTAAGAAAGAGTAATAGGTTGAGTTCTAACATTGAGCCAACTTGAGCATCTTCATCCGGAAATAAAAGGAATTTGAATGAAACACAACACATTTGCATGATTATTTGGTGGTGGATAACATTTCCCCTAACTCGTTTTTCTTAATTTGTGAATTAAAAATCTATTGGCATTATTTAAAATTTGTTTCTGTACTGTTTTGTCTGAATTAATTAAAATAGCAAATCAACTCCAAAAATCCCCAAAATTTGTGTGAGAATAGCTCGGTGTGTCTAGTTTATGTGTATAAAATTTCGTTGCATTTGGATAAGTATAAGTCCGTCGAATAATTAGTTTTCGGTGGCTGGTCAGTGGAGACAGCCACCAGTTTTTGTGACATCTTTTTAAGTATTTGGATAAAACAATCTTCTGCGGGAAAGACCCTTATTTTCATATACTACAATCGACAAATTTTAGTGTTAATAAGGAAAATTAATAGGATTATTGTGTGCTACTTTTGTGGTGCGCTATAATTTCCTATCAGAAGGCGTTTCCTTTCAGCGAGCACACGAACTGCTTTGCAAGCTAGTCCCTTTTAGTCCCCACGTTGTTGCAAGTTTCGACAAATTGAGCGACGTGCTGCTTTGGGTCTCAATTTCCATCAAATTGAATGAACTTTAGTTGTTGATAACCTATCGGCATCTTCAGAGCGTCAATCTTCTTTAAGTAGGGCTTTGATTACAATGCAGAGGTATGTGAGCTCCCTTCGTACTACACCTTGACGGTGCTGGCGATCATTTCTTGCAGCTGCTTGATGGAGGGAGATCCCATGAGAGCTGCTGCTTGGTCTGGCTCTGGCTTTTCTTTAGCTTTTTCTACCAGATACTCCTTTTCTTCATCGGCATATTTCTTTAGGCCAGAGTCGGCTCCTTCATCATGTCGTGCCCCTAATTTACCCAAGAGCATAGCAATCTTCAAGTCTTTTTCTTCAAGGGTTCTTATCATCGTTGCAAACATTTCCTTCATCTGAACCAGCTGTTCTTCAGTGGATGTAGCGCCGAAGGTCATGGCTTGTTCCTCGTTTGAAGCCATTGCTTTTGGAGTGTGCTTTGATTTCTCTTGAGCAGAGAAAGAGTTGAGAGGTAAAGATTGTCCCACTGGGCGTGCTAAATTTGTAAACATAAAAATTCCTGAAGACAAGAAACACATGTACAAAATAATATTTGTATTTAATGAATTTGGGTTACAATCTCTTTAACTTGATCCTCTGATTCGATCTCCGTAAGATGTAAATTTGTTGATGTAGTTAATCCAAAGGACCGTCGAGGCTTCATCTTGGATGAACAGGGAGAAGTTTCTTCAAGGGCCTTCGGGGCTTGATCTTGAAGATTGATGAAAGTTTCTTCAAGGGCCTTTGGGCTTGATCTTGATGAATAGTTGATGAGCGGATGAACGATCTTCAAGGGCCTTTGGGCTTTATCTTGATGAACAGATGAACGATGAACGATCTTCAAGGGCTTTTGGGCTTTATCTTGAAGAAAAGATGAACGGATGAACGATGAATGATCTTCAAGGGCTTTTGGGCTTGATCTTGAAGAACAGATGAACGATGAACGATCTTCAAGAGCTGTTGGACTTTATCTTGAAGAAAGATGAATGGATGAACGATGAACGATCTTCAGGGGCTTTTGGGCTTAATCTTGAAGAACAGTTATGTTGATCCAAGGGCCGTCAGGGCTTGATCCTGGATGAATGGTTGTGTTGATCCAAGGGTCGTCGGTGCTTGATCGGGGCTTGATCTTGGAGGAATGGTTGTGTTAATCCAAGGGCCGTCAGGGCTTGATCTTGGAAGAATGGATGAACGAAGAACAAAGGACGAATTTGAAGGGCTTTCTTGATTCTTCGGAATTCTTGGGAACCTTGATGCTTGAGAGCTTCGGAGTTTCAAAGCTTCAAGGATTTTGCATATTGATTTTTGGTTATGAATTAGTCAATGGAAATGAATGAAATGGCCTTGTATTTATAGAATTTTCCAAGGCCTAATTTTGAATTTAATATTCAGATGAAATAAATCATTTCTGCCAGGTGTTGACACGTGTCCTGTTTGATGACTTTTTCGACTCTTTTTTATTTTTTCGTTGAGTCACATGCTACGTGTAAAATTTATGTGACACGTAAGTATTGAATTTTAATTATTGGTTAACATTTAGTTCACCGAAATTTCGATGTCTACAAATACATTACAAACCAGTTTCTCTTTCATCACTTTGCCAATTAAAAACTTTTGATGCACACTTTGCAATTGACTAACATCAAAGTTCCCATCCAGATATCAAAGATTGTCATTTTCAGCCGCAGAGTACACAAATCTCATCACATGTTGTGACAACCCGTTCCTATCTTTACAATTTTATAAATTTTAAAATTGTGATTTTACGAAAATGCCCCTAGAGGCAAAGATTTTGATGTACATTGACCATTGGTTAGAAGGACGTAGGACTCATTCTTTTGACAAATTTTCATAGTACTCGATGGTACGAACGCATAAGCGAAAGTCGTTTGCGAGTCCGGATTATAACGGTATAGTTACGAACGTTCGAATTTGGTTATTTATATTTTGGATTATAAATTAATTGAACTCCCAACTTGTGGGGAAGAAGCCCAATCAGATTTAAGCAAGAATAATGGGACCAATCAGCTATTTTGTTAAAGTGACCAATCAGAGACGTTAGAGTGAGGACCAATAAGAAAATTTGAAAAAGAAAGAGACAGCCAATTAAGGGAGGAGAGAGAAGCTCTCAGCCTTCCCAATCCGTGACCAGTGCTGTCACGTCCCCGGGTCGGTAATAAAAACTCAAACCCGAATGTGAGTTAAAAACTTAATAATTAAAAGGAAATTGACACGGGTTGAAAAATAAACTTCTCTTATTAAAAATAACTACAAAACCTTACAGGTGTACAAAAGTAATAAATTAAAATCCTTAAATTTCTCCTCAATCACAATCTCAGCTCTTTTAGCACATGTCTTGCCAAATAACTCATCTGTAAAATAATATGTGAGGGGTGAACAACAATCACCGTCGCCCAGTGAGTAGAATATGTATTATCCACAGCTTGGATCATTCCGAAACTTTAGGATGTTGTTCTATAAGCTTATTGAAACTCTTGGAAAGTTACGGATTGGAATTCCGAGCTGTGGATCTTTCGAATCGAGTTACGTAGGGTTGTGGACCCTGCAGTCGACCTTTGATCGGAGGTTGACTTTTAGTCAATGGGTTTCAAATCATTCTAGAACGTCATTGGATCGTGTTTTATGTAAGTTACGTATTCTATCTATAATAATTCTAATTTGATAATTATTCTCGGTGCCAATTGTTCGAGAAGCCTTGATATTCATGCTAGGAAGTTGTAGCGCGGACCTCAAGTGAGTGGGTCTTTTCCTTTTTATAGTATGTATATATAAACTTTATAGTTTTCACAAATGCTTTTGAATTGAATTATGCATTTCATGCCATGATTTAGAAATGTTGCATTGTTGTGAATTTGTGATATGCTCAAATAAGTACGGGATTCGCAGGTAAGTTCAGGTAAGGTTATTGTTGATTGAAATGGTTGAATCATATTGGTAAGCATATGTTCATGTAGTGCTCATCATTGCTACACCCCAGTGTTAGTGCTCCCACCTCAGGCCAGGTCCAGCCTTCATGTGTATGTTCACCTCCCGCACCGCACACTCGCCTTGGATCCAAGTAGGCGTTAGCCTATCGTACAGACTGCATTAGGCAGTTTCGACTTGTAGGTGACTGCGCATAGCGATAGCTTCACGTAATCGTAGCACTAAAGCGTTTATTATTACACTTAGCCTGTCGTACAGGTCACATTAGGTGACTCTGACTCGTGTATTAGTATAGACTGATGTGCAATAGGTGCAGTTGTACATGTTACATTAGGTAACTCTGACTGACATGCTGGTAAAGATTTTGAGCATATGATCATAATTATATCGATGTTGAGATATTCTACTGTGGCGTTGTAAACAAGAAAATTTCCTGAAAACAACAAGATCACGTGTACAAAATAATATTTGTATTTGATGATTTTGGGTTACAATCTCTATTTGTTCCTCTGATTCGATCTCCGTAAGACTTTGATTTGTGGACTTGATCCAATGGCCGCCGAGGCTTTGATCTTAGATGAACATGGGAATTTTCTTCAAGGGCCGTTGGGCTTGATCTTGAAGTTTGGCGGATGAACGTTTCTTCAGGGGCTTTTTGAGCTTGATTCTTGAAGTTGGATGAATGGATCTTCAGGAGCCGTTGGGGCTTGATCCTAAAGTTGGATGAACGTTGAATGACGAACGGATCTTCAAGGGCTTTTAAGCTTGTTCTTAAAGATGAATGAACGGTGAACGATGGATGAACTTCCAGGGGGCTTTTGGGCTTGATTCTTGAAGAACGGATGTGTGGATTCAAGGGCTGTCGGGGGCTTGATCTTGAAAGGTGGATAAACGGATGAACGATGAATGGATCTTCAGGGGCTTTTGGGCTTTATCTTAAAGAACAGTTGTGTTGATCCAAGGGTCGTCAGGGCTTGATTTTGGGTGAAGAATCGGCATCTGACCAAAGTGCTTGTTGATTCTTCAAAGGTTTTGGCGAAGTTTCTTCAAGGGCTGTTGGGCTTGATCTCGAAGGTGGATGAGCATTTCTTCAAGGGCCGTTGGGGCTTGATCTCGAAGAACGATGAACGAAGAACGAAGAACGAACTTCAAGAGAATTCTCTTCCAATTTGGGAGTAGAGAAATGTATTTGTGATTTGGTGAATGAAATGAATGAAATCGCTTCCTATTTATAGAATTCCAAAACTTGATTTTTGGATTTAAATAATCAGATGAAATAAGTCGTTTCTGCCAGGTGTTGACACGTGTCATGTTTGATAGCTTTTCTGACTCTTTTTTATTTTTCGTCGAGTCATACACTACGTGTAAAATTTATGTGACACGTGAGCGTTGAAATTTTAATTATTGGTCAACATTTATTTTACCAAAATTTCAATGTCTACAAATGCCCCCACTTCAAACTGTGTCATATACATGTGCTTGTCACGTGTAGAAGATGCATTTTTGAAGTCCTTTAATGTAGACATCAATCTAAGGGCCGTCAAGGCTTGATCTTGGATCGGGCTGGGATCTCCTTCAAGTGTCGTTGAGGCTTGATCTTGAATTGGGCTATGATCTATTCAACTTTGCTGGGATGAATCGGTATGTGCATTTGTTGTGCTTGTTGACTTTCCATGGGCTTCATCTTGAACTGGTTTTGATTCAAGGGTGATGGACACTTGATCTTGAATCAGATTTGTGATTTCTCCAAGGGCCGTTGTGGCTTGATCTTGAAGGTTGATTCAAGGGTGATGGACACTTAATCTTGAATTGGGCTTGTGATTTCTCCAAGGGCTGTTGAGGCTTGATCTTGAAGGTTGATTCAAGGGTGATGGACACTTGATCTTGAATCAAGCTTTTGATTTCTCCAAGGGCCATTGCGGCTTAATCTTAGAGGTTGATTCAAGGGTCATGGACACTTGATCTTGAATCGGATCTTGATTTCTCCAAGGGCCGTTGGGGCTTGATCTTGAAGGTTGATTCAAGGGTGATGGACGCTTGATCTTGAATCGAGCTTTTGATTTCTCCAAGGGCCGTTGCGGCTTGATCTTAAAGGTTGGCGGACCACAAGCGGCTTCATATGGCAAACGATCTTCGATTTAGTTGAGGATGAATCAGCATGTGCAGTTGTACGGCCCATGCTACATTATTCTCTGCTTTGTTTCTTTTGCATTGCAGGCAGGCTCGAGGTAGAGGTGTTGGTCTGTTTCTCTGTTCAATCTTTACAAGTGCCGACCAATCGCTCTATTTCTCCTTGTCCCGTACGCAAGAGCAAGGGTAAAGGAAAAGCATGCCATGAGATATCTTTGCCTTCGACTCTGCTGATATGAGATACTTTTGCTTTTGAAGAAGTATCTTTCCACAGGTTTATTTTTGAACTGGGCTAGAGGGTTTTCTTCTGTTAGACTTGCTAAAAGTCTGAGCTTACCCATTTATCTAGAGTTGAAGTTGATTCAAGGATGGTGAACACTTGATCTTGAATCGGACTTGTGATTCCTTCAAGGGCCGTTGGTGACTTGATCTTGAAGGAAATGGGACCATGAGCGGCTCTACGTGGCAAGTGATCTTCCCGAGCCGACTCAAGAATTTGAGGGTCAAAACAAGTCCATCAAATCCATAATACGTCAGATCTTGACGATATGAAATACTTTTTCTTTTGAAGAAGTAGCTGACGGCCCGACACATGCTTTGTTGTGCTTGTCTCTACATGCTTCAATGTATCATTTTCCTTGCTTTGTATGTTCCCCTTGCAAAAGCGGCATTTTCCCTGGTTTTTCCCCACGCATGTGGCATCTTCTCTTGCAGTTTTTGCCATGCAGGAGTGGAATGCAAATGCTAGGTAAGCAATTAGGGAAGGTTTCTAGGCAGTCAGTTCCAGATCAGAAGTTTGATCTCAAATTCTGACTGATTGCTCTCTTTCTTCTTGCCCTGCAGGTGAGAACAAGGACAAAGACAAGGACATGGGGAAAACATGATATGAGATACTCTTGCTTTTGACCCTGATAATATGGGATACTCTTGCTCTGGTGTGCCTTGTTTGTAGAGGCATTCTAGGGGATGAGGAATACTGAGTATTTTGATAGGCTTTGTTGAAAATGCATTCTCGAAGATAGGGAAGAGCTTGGCATTTTTTGCAGGTCTGCCTTACTGTAGAAGATGAATGTTGACAGATATAGGACTTTCCCAATAGCCGGTAGTGAGGCTGTTCATTTACCCTTGTCATCGACAGTGGATAATTAGGACAGTAAGATTCACGTGTTTTCTAAACTCGTCCGTGACTTCTGCAAAGCTAAGACAGCACGTGAAGGGTGGCGACAAGCTTTTGAAGAGGTGACGCCTCTTCGATTTCTAGGTAAGCAATTCTTCGATTTTTGAACAAGCAACAGAGCTTTTGAGGTTTGGAGGATAGTGTCGAGCTTCCTCGATCCAGAAAATTTGGCTTTTGAAAAAGTGGCGCCTCTTCGATTTCTGAACGAGCAACTTTTCGATTTCTGGGCAGGCAGCTCTTCGATTTCTGAGCAGGCGGCCTCGTTGCTTCTTCTTTTTATGGAGACATCGATTGCTTCCCAAAGCACGCTTGAGAGTTGCTACTTGCAGAAGTTCCCCTCTTGTAGCTTTGAGATCTTGATTTGTCTGACCTCTTCTTTTCTTCAAAACCTTCAGAAAATGTCTTGCCCATCTGACCGTCGTCTTGATTTGAATGCCGGGCCAAAAGTTGTTATGTTTTTTCCGGACAACATATGGCATCCATCCTTTTTATCCCCGAACTGTCTTCTTACAGTTAGGGATTCGGTGATGAAGAACGATATAACAGCCACGGTGGTGACTAGAAATCTTCTCACCCTCAGAGACAACAGGGTACTTTCTAAGCGGTCCGATGAGCTGGCTGTCAAAGACTCATTGGCCTTTAGCGTCCAGTGCGCGGGCTCTGTATCAAACATGGGCCAACGTCTTCTTGTTCGTACTCGCTAGGTTGAATCCTTGATGGCTGAGGTGGCGAGCCTTAAGCAGGAGATCAGAGGGCTTAAGCATGAAAATAGGGAGTTGCACATGTTTGCCAACAGCTACTCGACGAGCATGAAGAAGAAGCTTGACCAGCTGCAGGAATCTGATAGTCGGATTCCAAGTGATCATCAGATGTTTATGGCTTTGTTCCAGAGGCATCTTTTGCCGTCGTCCTCTGGAGCTTCACCCAGTATTGAGGCTCCGGATAATCAAACTCCAGCGCCTCGTCTTTCTGCAGCTCCGCCGAGTAATGAGGCTTCTCGTGACCATCCTTGAAGAGCCCCTCCTGTAAATTTGATTTTTTTTTTGGCATGTATAATGCAAACTTGTGTAATTTTCCAGAGAAATAAATAAAATGGACTTTATTTATCTAAATGCATTTTTTTTCTTAATTTTCCTCTTTTTCCGTTTTTTAAATAATTTTAATGCACCATATAATACATATATATATATATAACATATTTTTTTTTATCATGGTGCTTTTTTTTCTGCTGCATACATATTATACATATATTATGTACACAAACACACCGCATCTTGACCTTTTCTTTTTTCTTTTTTCTTTTTTTTTCTTTCTGCACATGGTGGTGCCTATGCACCTCCATCATCTTTTCGCTTTTTTCACGTGGTGGTGATGCACCACCATTCCACCATCCTTTTTTTTATTATATATTTTTTTTTTAAATTTGGATGCTTAGCTGAGAAATTTGCAGGAAGAATGAAGACGGAACTTGAGGTAGAGCAGAGCATCGATCTTCATGACCGGCTAGTCGTTTGACGGCGGTTATTGAAGTTCTTCTCTGAGTTTGGTCATGGTGGCACACCACTGAGCACAGACATTGAACACAACTACTGAGCACAAACATTGAACGCAACCTACAAAGCACAGCCATTGTACTGCCACTAAGCGCAACCAATGCACACTTGTTGCACGGCGGAGAGTACGGATGAAGATCAGATAGAGGAGAGAAGGCTGAGCACAATTGTTGCACTGTCCGCCGTCACAGAGAAAGTGATCATCTTGGCTGCAGATCGGGAGATGAACTTCATGGGCTCGCGGGGAGTCTCTGGTGGTGTGGCTGAGGAGTTGAAGTTTGTTCCCTCCTCACAAACCCTTTTCCAGCCACTTGGTACCGTCATGAGACATGTGTCGTTGTAGCTTTTGATCTCAGGCCACACGCCAGTGCCCACCACTCCGACTATCAAGTCACTCGCTTTATCCGTCGCTAGTAATAGGGCTTCATTCGTTTTCAATCCAAGAAACTCGGGCGTCCAAGTTGTATGCAACTCATACCTCTTTGATCTCTGCCGTCCAAGTGCAATTCCAATCCCTGCCTGATTTCACCTTAGCAATCTTGATCATATCGTCAACGAAATGTTCCCGTATCCCTACCCAAATGCATGTTTGGAATCAGGGGCGATTCCATTAGCAAGGAATGGCTGACCTCGGGGCTTGATCATCGGGATTAGCAATCTCGCCTTTCTCCACTTCCTTCATGGCCTTGAGCACTACTTGCATCTGGGGCTCCATTTCAGAAACGAACTTCATCCATGAACCCGATCCGACTCACATCCAGAAACAACCCGAGCTTCTTGCTGGCACAGCCAGTTAACGTTCCCCGTCACGGCGCTTGTGGATCTTGTTGATAAGTTACTTTCCCAAACTCGCGACTCCTCAACTGCTGGAATTTGGCAGCCATACAGTGAAAGACTAAGCATAAGTGTAGAGAAAACTTTAGAGAAACAGAGAGGGAGTGATCGATGATTGCGAGCACGTTGATCTGCCAAAAAGGGATCGACCATGAAGAAAGAAAACAAGGATCCTGAGAAGTAATCTGGAGCAGGCAAGGTTGAAACTGGGAGGTTTATGAAGATAGTGGAACCACATCTAGATCGAGAAAAGGCAGAAGATGTGGTTGTTGTCGACGTAGTGGATGACGGCGTCGACGAAGGGCTAAAGGGCGTAGCAGGTCAGGCCCGTTGTGCTTGGTTTCAGGGCCATGGGCTTTTGAGGCGAAATGGGCTTATGGCTTGTACATGTAATGACCTTTGGGGTAAGGGCAGCTTTTGATGGGTCTTAGGCCATTTCAGTTGTTTGGGCCGAGAAGGAAGATACATATATATTTTGTGAATACATAAAATATATGTATTTTTTTTGTACAAAGAAATTGTTGCCCCTTTGTAATAAAATTGACTTTCATCAATCAAACATTTAATACAACTTATTTTTTTGATGTGATTGAACTTGAAATTGAATATTCAACCTGTCTACGTACCCTTCCAAAGAAAGAGATCAAGTCAAAACGTAGTTCAAAATACATGCATTTTTTTTCTTCTTTTGGTGCCGTTTGCAGTTTTAACTCGTGTAGGCAAGGAGCGTTGATGTTGTCGCCTTTTAGACTCGTGCGAACGAGGAGCGTTGGTGTCGCCTTTTATGCTTGTGCAAGCCAGGAGCGTTGATGTTGCCTTTAATGCTCGTGCAGACCAGGAGCGTTGATGTTGCCATGCAATTTGGGCTCGTGCTGGCGAGGAGCCTTCGTTCATGCAGTTTAGGCTTATGTAAACAAGGAGCATCCGTTCACGCAGTTTAGGCTCGTGCGAACAAGAAGCATCTGTTCATGTAGTTTAGGCTCGTGCGAACAAAGAGCATGGTCTTTTGCAGTTTAGGCACTTGCAGACAAAGAGCATTGTGTCTTGCAGTTTAGGCTCTTGCAGACAAGGAGCAGCTCGCGGACTTGTCAAGCCATTTTGGAAAAGCGTTCATCGCAATCTTCATAACAAGGAGCTTTGACCGAGTGTTTGAAGAAAACTTCAGGGAAGAAATCGCGCATCGTGATGGGGATGGACGATCTTTGTGTTGAATTTTCATCATCTTTAACAATTTCCCATTGCTTTGGAGGTTGACAAAAGTTGCTTTGCCCCCTTTCCGGTTGGCGAACTTGTGGTGGAGGCGTAGACTTCATGCGCCATTTCTTTGGAGCAACATGAATCCATCCTTCAGCTTTGCTTGATTCGAAGCATACCCACAGCGGTGGCGATGAAGACTTCGAATCAAGTGTGCCAGAAGTGACGGTGGTATAATTTGACTTTACCACATCGTCGAGATCCAACTCGATGATCCCTTGCTGGGCCAGCCTCACAATGAGATCTTTCAGCACGAAGCATTTTTCCGTCGGATGATTGACGAAGCGGTGGTACTTGCAGCACCTTGGGTTGTCAGTGTGATTTATTTCTTCTGGCCATCGACATTCGGGTAAATCGATCACCTTCTTCTCCAACAAGTCTTCCAGCATTGCGGCCACGTCGGAGTCCGGAAAAGGATACGTCTTCTGCTCTAGTTCCCTCAAGGTGTTTTTGTACCTGTCTTGGGTGCGAGAAGGCTCTCCTCTCTTTATCTCCCTCGTTTTGCACTTAGTCGAGATTTTGACCGGCATAGATGAGATTTTGACAGCAAAAGCTTCTTTGGCTGGCTTCTTCCCAATCTCGTCCACCTTTAGAGCAAACACTTTCTCTTTGAAGTTGGTGGTTGGCTCCTTTTTCCTATGGTTGGCGATGCTCAATTCCATGTCATGGGCGCGGGTTGCCAACTCTTCAAAGGTCCGCAGTTTGATGCCTTGAAGGATGTAGTGCAATCCCCATTGCATGCCTTGGATGCACATTTCGATCGAAGAGCGCTCCAAGAGTCTATCTTTGCAGTCGAGGCTAAGGGTGCGTCAGCGGTTGATGTAGTCAACAATCGGCTCATCTTTCCACTCATTTGTGCTTGTCAGCTCCAGCATGCTGACTGTACGGCGGGTGCTGTAGAAGCTGTTGATGGACTCGGACTCAAGATCAGTGTACCAATCAAAGGCGTTGCCTTTCAGCGAGCGCACGAACTGCTTGGCAAGAGAGTCTCCTTCGGTGCCCGCGTTGTTGCAAGTTTCAATGAAGATGGCGACGTGCTATTTCGTGTTCCCTATTCCATCGAACTGCATGAATTTGGGTGGTTGATAGCCCCTTGGCATCTTCAGGGCATCAATCTTCTTGGAGTAAGGCTTCGAGTACAACCCGAAGGTATTTGAGCTCCCTTGGTACTGCGCCTTGAAGGTGTTGGCGATCATCTCCTGCAACTACTTGATGGATAGAGATACCATGAGTGCTGTTGTTTGGTCTGGCTTTGGGTCTTCTTCAACCTTTTCCACCGGAGGCTCTTTTTCTTTGTCGCCACCTTTCTTGGAATCGGAGCCAGACCCTTCATCATGCCTTGCCCCTAGTTTGCCCAAGAGCATAGTGATCTTCAAGTCCTTTTCTTCAAGGGTTCTCGTCATCGTTGCAATCATTTCCTTCATTTGAACAAGCCGTTCTTCCATGGAGGTAGTGCCGATGACTTTTTCCTTGTTTGAAGACATCGTTCTTGAAGTGTACTTCGGTTTTCTTGAACGGAGAAAGAGATGAGAGGTAGAGATTGTCCCACTGGGCGTGCCAAATTTGTAAACACGAAAATTTCTTGAAAACAACAAGAACACGTGTACAAAATAATATTTGTATTTGATGATTTTGGGTTACAATCTCTATTTATTCCTCTGATTCGATCTCCGTAAGACTTTGATTTGTGGACTTGATCCAAGAGCTGTCGAGGCTTTGATCTTAGATGAACAAGGGGGAAGTTTTTTCAAGGGCCGTTGGGCTTGATCTTGAAGTTTGGCGGATGAACGGATCTTCAGGGGCCGTTGGGGCTTGATCCTGAAGTTGGATGAACGTTGAATGACGAATGGATCTTCAAGGGCTTTTGAGCTTGTTCTTAAAGATGGATGAACGATGAACGAAGAAAGAAGAACGATGAACGATGGATGAACTTCCAGGGGGCTTTTGGGCTTGATTCTTGAAGAACGGATGTGTGGATTCAAAGGCCGTCGGGGGCTTGATCTTGGAAGGTGGATGAACGGATGAACGATGAATGGATCTTCAAGGGCTTTTGGGCTTGATCTTGAAGAACAGTTGTGTTGATCCAAGGGCCGTCAGGGCTTGATTTTGGATGGATGAAGAATCGGTACGTGACCAAAGTGCTTGTTGATTCTTCAAAGGTTTTGGCGAAGTTTCTTCAAGGGCCGTTGGGCTTGATCTCAAAGGCGGATGAGCGTTTCTTCAACGGTCGTTGGGGCTTGATCTCAAAGAACGAAGAACGAAGAACGAACTTCAAGAAAATTCTCTTCCAATTTGGGAGTAGAGAAATGTATTTGTGATTTGGTGAATGAAATGAATGGAATGGCTTCTTATTTACAGAATTCCAAAACTTGATTTTTGGATTTAAATAATCAGATGAAATAAGTCGTTTCTGCCAGGTGTTGACACTTGTCCTGTTTGATGGCTTTTCTGACTCTTTTCGATTTTCCGTCGAGTCATACACTACGTGTAAAATTTATGTGACACGTGAGCGTTGAAATTTTAATTATTGGTCAACATTTATTTTACCGAAATTTCAATGTCTACAGGCGTACTTCTAGATTTACTGTTGTCATGCATTTGATTTCATAATTATACGTAGTATGATTTTCTAGAAACTATACATGTTTTACGGCGATGGGTTATAACGTTTTCAAAGATTTTTATTAAAACTTTATTTTCAGGCCCACTCACCCTTGTTTTTCGCCCCTCTAGGTTCTAGTAGCAGAGTTTCCGTACCGACGAGGATTATTGGCAAATCTTGGTGTAGATAATTACCATCAATGGTATAACTCTCACCCTATTTTACTGTACTGTACTTATGCTCTATCATCACGTGTGAAATGAGTTATTCCCGCTCACCGTGCACTCTCGTATTTAAGCACTTTTAAGTTTAAATTTATTCATATTTTTCACATCACTACATTTTATGACTTCATCACCTTCCAGATGTCGACCAGCATAGTGCGATTCGGAGTCCTAATTGACATCTCGGGTCGGAGTGTGTCACATGTGAAACATAATAATTAAAGAGTCTGATTTGCATAACTATTTCAGCTCCTTAAGGCCTTAAATTAATTTAGGCTTTGACTAATTAAATGAAATGTTCAACCCACCCTAAGAAAATGATTTACAGGGAACAAGTTCAACCAGCTAATTCTTCAACATTTTTTCTAAGCCAAAATAAACTTTAACCATGATTCTTTATGAATCCGTATCTTATCCAAGTCCAATTTTAACCTAAGTAATACCAAACTAGAAAAAATTTCAAACCAAATACGTGAATAACCATAGCCACTCAGGACTGCGGTCTGGTGATATTCTTCTTCACTTGTGAATGAGAGGTATCTTATGTTTGAATCTTGTGGGTGACAAATTTGTTACCAAATTAAGTTGCTCATTGTGTGGCTTAGCCGAACTCCTCCTTTCCTATAGTGTAAAATATATCGGCGTACTAAAAACAACACGTGAATAACCATAAAGCATGTCCTATATTTGCTAGACACACGAAAAATATGCTTACTGAAAACTGTCAGATTGTTGGGTTTTTTCTTCCAGTGTAAAGTTTTTCGAGACACGGACAAAATTAAAGGAAAACTAATGAAAAGGGCTTGAAAACTTTGAGTTTTAACGATAAGGACAAAATAAAGGGTAAAGTGAATAGTACCATGATTGACTTTTTAGTGTAAAAATGTGGTTTTTCGTTAAAGTGAACAGTACCGGGAGTTTTTCGTTAAAGTTCCCCAAAATTAAAGTCTTACTCCAACAAACACTCCGAATTAGATATATGTGCACTGCAGAAGCATAAGATTCCATGGTGGTGGTGAATTTTTTAGCAGTGCTTTTAAAGATTATGTAGCTACTCATGAAATTATGCACTTTATCTCTTGTTCACACACACCTCATCAATAGTATGAATTAGTGGAGAGAAAGCATAGGCATTTTGTAGAAATTGCCATAATATTGTTATCTGCTGCAAAACTTCCTCAAAGTTTTGATATCATTCATTTGTGTGGATTACTCTGACATGGGATGGTGATGTAGATTGAAGATGATGAAGAGAAGGACCCATGATCGTGTTTCTAAATTACGTGATTTAGTGATTTGCAATAAGGGGTTTTTAATCATGGCGGGGGGAATTAACAGGGACAGTAAGCCCTTTTTGTTGAAAGTTGGGGTGGCTTTTGCTCTCTTTTACTGGATTTTTCTTTTCTTGGGTTTGTCTTCTCACCTTAACAGAGTTATCAATAGCATTGGGGAGAAAACAGGGAAGAAAGATAATGGAGAAAAAGAGGAAGAAAGAAGTGGGAAAGAAGAAAGATGCAATAAGGAGAAACTGGCTTGAAGTTTGGCTTTCAATTTGGGCCTAAAGTTAGCTTGAAATTGGACTTCAAAAATAAATACTTAACATAAATAAATAAATAAAATTAATATATATTTAATTCGATTTGGTTCGGTTTCTAGACCTCTAAAACCAAATTTAACCAAAAGATTTTGGTTTGATTCGATTTTTGAAATTTAATTCAGTTTTTTCTGGATTAGTTTTTTTTTTCTTCCATTTGGTGTTCTGTTTGGTTTTCGATTTTTCAAACCCTTCCCTAATAAGAAATACACGAAAGAGCTGTTACGACTGAGTAGAGGTAGAAAGAAGAGAATAAAAAGATAAAAGCAAACTCAATTATCTATACACCAATATACTTTGTATAATAACTAAATATTGATTTCCATAAGAGTAAATTGTAGCTATGGTCCCTTAACTTTAACTCAATTGGAGCAATGGTCCCTCAACTAAAAATCCATTACCATTGGTCCCTCAACTTATCAAAACGTGCAGCTATGGTCCCTCAACTAAAAATTCATTACCATTGGTCCCTCAACTTTAATTCAATTGGAGAAATGGTCCCTTAACTTTAACCCAATTGTAGCAATGGTCCTTCCAATATAACTCATTTTGACAAATTTTTTGACATAGTTGACAAAAAGAACCATAATTATACACTTTGATGAGTTGAGAGACCCTAATTGTATAAATGGTCATTCCAACATAGCTTATTTTGACAAAATTTTGACAAAATTGATGAAAAGGACTATAGCTACACATTTTGATAAGTTGAGGGACCAATGGTAATGGATTTTTAGTTGAGGGACCATTGCTCCAATTTGATTAAAGTTGAGGGACCATTTGTACAATTTACTCTTTCCATAAAATAAAGTAATTAAAGACCTTTAATTTATGATATAGCTTTAAAACCAGTCTAAGTTCAATTTAATTTCTATGTCGAAAGCTGATATAATTTTTGTAAACGAGTGGCATTGTAAGAAAATTGGAACGATCGTCATTAATTTTAGTTGAACTCAATGAGGTGGTGAGTAAAAGACATATCAATGGCTGATAATATCGATATGCAACTAATATCAATGAGTATTGACGTGAGTAGAAAATGAAAGAAATTAATTAGGTCATGCAAGTTAGTTAACACTTAACAACCTCCACATGAGAGTTTGAATAATTAGTGGTATCAATCAATGCAACTTGACGAGGTGCAAAAGTCTACAAAAATGATTCGTCTTTTACATGGCTTCCCTTGGTGGACCGTCTTCAATAATTATTGAAAGTGAAACCCTTCAAGTAAAGGTTTGACCTTTCACCATTTCATTTAATTAGCTCTAGTATTTCACTATTTAATTAGCTCTAGTATTTCACTATTTTTTTTCCAAGAAAATACTTTATTAAATACGAATCAAAAGATTAACATCAGAAGCTAGAGTATTAAACAACCACTCAGGCTCCAAACCATCCCAAGAATGTTCACCCCCCACACGCTTGGCATAAGCTACCACAAGATGCGCAACCTCGTTACAGGTATGAGGAATATAAAGAAACTCAACAAAACATAATTGTTGCTTAATTAAATTGATATCCCACAAAATAGCTTCCAGAGCAACATCAGTCTGAATCTTCCCATTAATCATATCAACCAGGTTCTTTGAATCAGTCTCCACATGAACCGAGCCAAAATCCTGATCCACTGCTGCCAATACCGCCAGTCGCACAGCCTCTGCTTCCGCCATTAGGCTGGACTGACACAGGCCCTTCCCCATCCCACCTGCACCTTTAAAAATCCCAGCAAAATCCCGCGCAACCCACCCATAACCACCCACACCATCTCGACTACTCCAAGCACCATCACAATTTATTTTAATGATCCCAAAAGGAGGCTTAATCCACCCATTAGCAATCGTCTCATTCCCCGAACACCCAGCAGCAGCCCTCGGCACAGCCTGCTCATCACCTGCCTGAATGTCCTCTCAATGCTGCCAAAGTAGGCGCACCGCATTCAATGGCTCAACCACACATTTCTCAAAGACCATACTATTACGACACTTCCATATTCTCCATAAACCACACACTACCCATCGCATATCAAGCACCTCTTTACCAGCAACCGACAAGAACTGCTCCGCCCAACCATTGATTCGTTCATCCAGTTTATTACGCACCTCTTCAAAAACTTTTCTCTTGGAAGTCCCAAACTCAGATTGGATACCTAAGTATTTTCCAAACCCCTCCTTATGCGCAATTCCGAGAACGTGAGAAAGATGTGCTTTCAATTCCGGAGAGCACCCCACACTAAAGTGGACAGAACTCTTATCCAAATTAATAAATTACCCCGAACCCAAAGCATACCATTGCAACAAGCTTTTAATATTAGAAGCCTCACCCTCCATAGCATGAGAAAAAAGCACTGAGTCATCCGCAAAAAAACATGAGAGATAGGAATTGCATCAGTTGTAACCGATAACCCCCGGATCCGTCCCACCCGCATCTCGTGATGGAGTAGAGAAGAAAAGCCTTCAGCACAAATCAAAAATAAAAACGGTGAAAGTGGGTCACCTTGCCGGATCCCTCGACGAGGTGTTATATAACCTGTAGCCTCACAATTAACCATCACGCTATATGTCACAGTCTGCACACACTCCATTACCCATTGGCAAAAAACATCATCAAACCCTAGCTTATGCATCATCGCGTTGAGGAAAGACCACTCAACCATATCATAGGCCTTTGCCATGTCCAATTTCATCGCCATTAACATCCTCCTCATTTCTATGTTGCATCGAGTGAAAAAGTTCATGAACCACCAGGACGTTATCCGATATTTGTCTTCCCTCCACGAACGCTGATTGATTTAGGCTAATCACCGTGGGAAGAACTCATTTTAATCGATTGGATAAAACTTTAGAAATAAGCTTATAGACCATATTACACAACGAAATTGGACGGAACTGAGACATTCGAGTGGCATTCTCTACCTTGGGAATTAAGACAATATTAGTATGGTTCAAATTTGGTAATAAACGACGAGAGCAGAAAAAAGACTTAACCATAGCTAACACCACACCACAAACTGTCTCCCAATGATGCTGAAAAAAACCCACAATAAACCCATCCGGCCCCGGTGATTTTGTAGGATGCATCTGATATAAGGCATTCTCAATTTCCAAGTCAGTCACCGGCCCCACCAACACATTATTCTCTGGGCCCCCCACTTTACCCGGAACGCACTGCAGAATCTCCATATGGGCCACATGCCAATCCGACGTAAACAACTCTTGAAAATAGGCAACAGCAATACCATGCAACCTTTGCGGATCCGTACACCAATTGCCACCCGTATCCTCTAACCCTCTAATAGCATTCCGTCTTCGACATTTCATGGTTTGTGCATGAAAAAACCGAGTATTTTTATCACCCTCGCGCAACCATTGAACACGAGACTTTGTACGCCAATAAACCTCATCCCTTCGAATAGATGTCCGAAGCTCAGCTTCTAAGCTACTAATGCGACGGCCATCAAACTTCGGTTGTTGGTATGCAATTCGAAGAACCTCCTTCAACCTACAGATTTATTTTTGCTCATTTCGCCCCTCCTTCTTACGCCCGATATCAAACCCTGCGCAACCTTCTGCAACAAAAACACCAGATTTTGTGCAGAACAGCCCCCAGCTCCCTCCTCCCAACACTCACGGACCACAGCAGCACAGCGAGCCTCAGAATTCCACCTGGGATCATACATAAACTGTTTCTATCGTCGGACCTGCTCTACATATGTTGACAATACTAACATCGCATGATCAGAGCCCTCTAAAATCACATGTTTCACCACAGCGTGTTGATAACCTTGAATCCATTCCTTGGACGCAAAAGCACGATCAAGTCTTTCCTGAATAAAACCCTCCTCCTGCCTATTACTCCACGTAAACGGATACCCAACAAACCCCAAATCTAACAGCCGTGCGTAAGTCACAAAGGAACGAAAGCACCTCATGCTTGCAGTAGTCCGCTCATTACCACCCTCCTTTTCCGACTCCAACAACAAATCGTTGAAATCACCCATAACGACACACGGCTCAGAGAAGGACAAAACCCTTTCTTGTAACACCCCTAATTACACTGCCTTCGCTTTCGCATCTGTGCTAGCATAAACAATCACCAACCTCCAATTACACAGCCGTACCATGTCCTGGAGCACTACTTCAATGAAAAAATTGCCATACTTCACCAATACCACAGCATTTGGATCCTTCCAAAACACATACAGCCCCTCAGCCCGTCCTTTAGGTTCAACAGCATGCATACATGCCATGCCAAGCCTTCTCTTCAAAAAACTATACCGTCGACTATGATTTTTAGTTTCTAAAAGAGCCACCACCTCGGGGGAGTAGAACCGATTTTGCTCCAAAAAAGCGTTAACTGTCAGGTCTCCCCCGATACCCTAACAGTTCCAACAAATAAGCCTCATTGCGAGCGCGGAGACCCCTCATGTGTGGTCTCCGCATGGTCCCAAACAGACCTTGGAATTTTGCTAACTCTTATCACATCTTTACTGCATTCTACAACCTCACAACTGTCATCCTCCCGACTACGTTTCAAACCGCCCATCGATACTGCTTCAATGATAGGTAAAAGGTTAAAAGGGTCCGAATCTTGGGATAATAGCACATCCCCCACACCCATATCACAGCTACTAATACCAGGAACTCGATCCCCATCCTCCCTAGTAACTTCAACAGATGGTAGGTTAAGATCAAAGGCTCTCCTAGCCTGCATGACCTCCGTACTATCCCCAATAACCTCACTTCCATCCGAATGGTTCAACAATTCAATATTCCCAGCTTCAGGGGCAATGGTTCTTCCGCGACCTATAAGCCCTGCATTAAAAGAACCAGGTAAATAACTATAGATAAAGTAAAAGGTTCAAGCAAAATGAGAGCTGCAACCTAAGATACAACTGGAGGCCCACACAAGCTTAGACCCGAAGGCTGAAAAAACAAACAACAAAAAACTCTAATCTCCAGCAACATAAACCAAACCACCGCAATCGTCACATCCTCGGAGAAAGTCAAATTTTGAACTGAGATAGTAGACACTAGATCCAAGTCCCCTTCACAAACCCCTACAATATATACGAACAAAGTATCTTATGGGTAGAGAGTATATAATACACCCAACACTTGCCTTGATGGGGTCCGGCTTGCCAATTGGGGGAGGGAAATTGAGAGAGGGAAGTCGATCTTATATTTAATTTCTGGTTGCAGCCCGCTGATCCAAGAACATGGTGGGATGGGAATGGAGTATCACAATTAGAGAAGAGGGATGACCGAAAATTAAAAGACAGAAAGCAGTACAACAGGTGAAAAAGGCCAGATAAGGGGCATAAAGCCCAAATTTGAGATAAGCTCATGTGATAGTTGAAACCCGGCTCAGGAAAAACTGGGATAAAACTCAGGGAGAACCAAGAATGAAAGCACATGAAGGAGACTAGAAAGGGGGAAGGAAGAAGAGGTGAATGCAGGGAGGGGGGATGAGGCAGAGGAGATAAGAGGGGAGGAAAAGAAGGAAGGGGCAAAGAAGAAAGGAATGAAGGAAGGAGGAGGAAAATAAGGGGCAACGGGCTACCGCCTACCCCTAGCAAGAGTAAGGGGCAGCTCCTAAAATTTGAAACAGAGGAGGGGAGGCTTCTAGATCTGGGATTTGGAGTTCACAAAAACAGCCAGAGAGAGAAACAGCGTATGATTAAAGTGATTGCCATACATTTATGTTTGTAAATTAATGAGTTTTCCGACCAGTAATGCTCGATTAATGATCTCTAAACTAGATTGCAACCTGATTTAGGGCTCGTTCAGAAATGTTTTTTTTAATAACTAAAAGTGATTTTGGTTAAAAGGTTTTTGAAATCAATTCTTAGCAAAAATACAAATAAAAGCACTTAAAGTGCTTCCTGCATTCCTGCAAAAAGCCCCAGCTTTTGGAATAAAATCATTTTATCTAAAAGCACTTTTAACCATTTTATAAGCACTTCTAAATTAGCCATTAGTTTGTTCCTCTTATCCAACACTTAATCATCACAATATTCTAGTCACTAATTTTTCCATTTTGTTGGTTTCTTAATCATCACAATCAATCTTAATCATCAATATATATATATATATATATATATATATATATATATATATATATATATATATATTTATATATTTATTGGTTCCTTTATTTACAATATATTGGTTCCTTTATTTACAATTCACCCAACTACTCAAATTAATGATTATTCTACATTAATAGGATATTGAACATATTATAGTACACAATAGAGCAGAGGAATAAAATAACATTTTTGTAGTCTTTTTCTATACCGGCGGCTTTCATGTTTTATTCTTTAATTTTTCTTTGTCCCTTACTTATTTCTTGGAAAGCTACTGTTTCTGTTAGGAATAGGAAGTCGCCATTAAATTTAAACTCCAAGTTTGACCACAAAATTAAATAATTGGGTGCTTGGAAAGAAATCAAACAAAGGAATCAGTAGGCCAACATTTCATATAAAATATCTGCATAAGGTGTTACCTTATCCGTGACTTGTGGACTTTGTTGGCATCACTGTCTTGACCTAATTTATTTGTGAAATTAACAAAAATATATAACACATTTTAATACAAGACAATGCGTAGCCCGTGATAAGTCATCCAAGAAGTTTTGTTATACAAATTTTAGAACTTTAAAACCTAATATTATATTACAATTCTTAATACTCTTAAATTTTATATGCAAATTGAGCAACAGAATTATTACAGTACGTAGATTAAAAATTTCGGAGGATGCAAATGATGAAGATTTAAATGTGAAATAATAAAATAATGTCCGTGATTGTGAGAATGTGTTGTATATAATAAACCAAGTTCTGAGAACTGAGGATTAGCAATCGATCTGCTGATAAAACTATCAAATAAACGTTGGAGTGGAAATTTCCTAAAAGCTTGAAAAAGCTATAATCGGCCGGCCCCAAAAAAAAAAAAGAGAGTATCAAAGAAAGTAGGCATGCATGCATGCATCAGCTAGCTTGGTGTTTGCCAACAGCCGGCTCTCTGACAATCAACAAGTCATCAAAAAGCTTCAAAATTTCCAAAAAGCAAAGAGTTGCATAGGTTAGCTATATATATATATACATAAAGGGTTTAGAACGTAAAAACTAGGTGCGTACCTTAACTATTGCTTCGTGAAGAAAGATAAATTTGTACTGGAGAGATAGATCGAGCTGCATGCGTCTCGTTAGGGTCAGAATTTTTGAAGAAAGTATTGCTTGATTTCAGGAGGATTGAAAAATGCTTGCTTCCGCAATGAAACTCATATAGACCCCATGTCGTATGGAGTAGTTCTAGCTCAATTGCACACGTATGACGTATCCTGTTTTGGATCCCCTCCTGAGCAAATGGTGGGGATCCTTAATCCAACGGTTTGTGTTAATGAGTCATGAGGATCCCCATTATTTACTCAAGAGGGGATCCAATTCCGTTTTTAGGACATGTGTGCTTGCCTTAATGAAAAATAGAAAATATAAACTATGTATTGGCGAACGTAACAATAGTAAAGTCGAATTTTAGAAGGATAAAGAATGAATAAGAAGGCTAGGGGAACTTTTCCTTTTTGAATGAGAAAGGGCTTCACTATTTCGTAAGGTTTTCTCATCTATATTGTCACTTCCCAATCTATTGGATATATATACCCCTGATCAAAATTTTAATTTGAAAAAAAAAAATTTATTTCACTATCATGAAATGATTATTGACGCATGGGTTCCAATATTGGGTAGCAACAAACCAAAAACTATACTATCCCTCTCTCTGATCTACGACCACCCTCTCCAAATATTATTCATTAGCCAACAATTGAAAACCCTCAAAATATTCGGCTGCTTTGCGCTGAAAATGGAAGTTCATCACGAGTCCAATATCCCTATAGGCACCAATTGAAAATTGTGCACTTATTAGTAGCTATTAGTGCAATAACCCTAAGTGACACACCCGTATCCGAAAGTAGGGCGTGCTGGCCGTCACGTGAGTGTGATGTAGCCAAATGCACAGTGCGGAAGCGGAATCATTAACGAAGTACGAACCAATTAAAATCGAACTACTAGCAATCTAGATATGATATTGTGCTAGTGTGATAATACAGTACTTATACATAACCAGAGCGTACTAAGTCAAGTGCAGTCAAGCATGAATAAATAAGTTCAAATACACCAACGGGTGTCCTACATAATAGCAAGTCTGTCAAAACTGCCGAAAGGTCCTCGTTAGCCAACTCGGGTACTCAAGCTATCTAGAACCTGGAGGGGCGAAAAACAAAATTGAGTGGGTCAACAAAACAAATCTTTTCAAAATCATTCTTTTCTCAAAAGTATAGCCCCTCACCGTAAAACCTGTATAGTTTCCCAGAAAATAATTTGTACATATATATCACAACCTTTCTCAGCATAAAACATTTTCAATGTATCTCATAATATGCCATGCAATGCATTTCAATAATCATATCGCTACTAGATATCAACTTAGCCCTCGGCTATACATATAGCTCATAACATCTCTATCTCATCATATATATCTACTGCACATACATCAATATCCTCATCATATCATCATCACATCACTGTATCATAATAAATGCTCTAGTGCTACAATCACGTGAAGACTGTGCGAATGAACGCGGGTCACCTACATGTCGAACCCACTCAAATGTGGTCTATACGACAAGAATGTGCACCTAACTTGGATCCAAGGCGAGCATGCGGTGCGGGAGGTGAACGACACGTGAAAGACTGTGCCCCTATCTCTGGGCGTGAGCACTAACAATATGTGCAGGTTTATGAGCTAACATATCACATCATATCTCGTCATCATATATCGACTGTTCTTTCTCAACTATGCATGTACCTACCTGGTACTTACCTGGCGTCCTCGGCACCAACATATGCATGAAATGTATATATGAATACTCATGCATCAATATCAAGTTATATGCATGTCGATAAAAACGTACTTTTCAATTAAAATCTGATTCTGGGAAAATCATTATATATATATATATATATATATATATATAGATTATACGGAAAAATAGCTGCCCACTCACTGATAGGTCGCTGGGTCGTAACCCCCACGTCTAGCCTGGCTATGCTCGTCCCCGGAATACGTCTCATCTATATGAGAAATTACTAAAAATACATTATTTAAGCACATATACGCCACTACGGAAATAACTTCTCATACATAGCTCAATTTTGGCATACGAATATACCAACGCGACCTACTCGACGTCACGAACACCCAAAATTTTTTAGAATAATTTTTTCGGCCTCCACGCGCCGCCACGTGACATGCACACTGACGGCGTCAGTTAACGCTGTCAGGTATATACTGGGAATATTCTGTTAACTTTTAACGGCGTCAGTTAACGCCGTTAGCATATTCTGTCAAAACTGACGGAATATTCCGTCATCTTCTCCGGCGACTGTTCGCCAGATTCTGGGAAAATTTTAAATCGATATATCTTTCTCGTTTTTCAACCATTTTTCACGATTTTTGTCTCAAATTGAAGCTAATAACATGTAGAACACATTCATACTAATTTAGAGCTCTAAAATTCACGGGATCTCACCGGAGAAATAAGAGAAAATCCGGCCAAACTTCGACCTCTTGATCTCGACGTCCAATTCCTTCAAATGAACCACTCCGAGCTTCCTTGGGACCTCATGAAGCTTCCTATAAGCTTAGATTGTCCTAAAAATCAACCAACAAAAAGTTCATGAACTGTGCCAAGATCGATGCTTGTGATTTTGACGTGAAAACGACATAGAACTTACCTGAAAATGGCACCGCTATGTTCGTATGGTTTCCAGGAGTCGAATGGTGGTGTTGGTTCGTTCGATCTGTTGAGTTTCGATGGGTTTGTGGGTGTGTCCGTACAAAGATGGCGAGAGAGAGAGAATGTCGAGAGTGGAGAGAGAGAGAGGGTCTGTTTGAGAATGATAGGTAGAGAGAGAGACTGAAATGAGAGGGACACGGGATCGAAAGTGTAAGAAAGTTGTGTGGTCTACAATTCATCCACCAATAATATCACATAAATCCATTAGTTCCAATTATTGAGGGCCACCATCCATTGGTCCTCACACAATACACATGCATACGTACATAACCCCGAAGGGGTAATTCTGTCAATTCGCTACTTAATTAATAAATATATCAGGACGGGTTGTCACACTAAGTGAATTTTATAAATACATACAATACAACCAGTGCAATTTTCAATCAATATGTGACTTTGCATTATTTATTTATTTATTGATGATTATTAATTACTATGTAAAGGCAAGTTTTCTTAAGGCAAGACCTATAACAATTATAACTTATTATAATGTGAAGTTTATTCTTCTTTTATAAGCATATAACTGATCTACGTTTGAACCAAAATTTTTTATTATTACATAAAGATTATTCTTTTATAGATTGTATCACTATAGAAAGGTTTTACTGTATAAAAATTATGTTATTTATTTTATTTTCTATAAATGATTAATTAGAAATTAAGTACTCTATAGGGCTCTAAGTTATCTACTTAAGCACAATATATTTTAGAGTTTAAGTGACACACCCCGACCCGAAATGTCCATTAGGACTCCAAATCGAGTTGTGCTGGCCGACACCTGGAAGGTGACGAAGCCATAAAATATAGTGATGTGGAAAGTATGAATAAATTTAAACCTAATAGTGCCAAAATATCAAAGTGTGCTAGTGAGCGGGAGCGAATCCATCTCACACGTGATGACAGAGCATAAGTGAAGTACAGTATAATGGGTAAGAATTATACCCGCAGAGGTAGCCACCAATCCTTGGATTTGCCAAGAATCCTCATTGATACGAACCTCATCAACTAAAACCTGGAGGGGCACAAACCAGACATGTGAGAAGACAAAATAAAACTTTGAAAACATCTTTCTTTTTAGCAATACAATAACCCCTCGTTAAAATCCATGTAATTCCCCAGAGAATACCAATACTTAGGTATATAACAATCATGCTGAAGAATGGAAAACTAAGGCATACCATGTCGAGTATCTCAGCAACAACCATGTAAGATGAAATAAATCAATATAAATGAATGTCAGTCGTAGTCACCTATAGTGACCTATACGACTTATCCATAACTCATTCATCATATCACATCAATCAAGTACTAGTGCATATCTCATCAATCATATCACATCAATCAGGTGTTAGCACGTGAATCGGAGTCACCTATAGTGACCTGTACGACTCACCCACGTCTCATCAATCATATCACATCAATCAGGTCCTGCGCCCGAGTCGGAACCACCTAGAGTGGTCTGTAGGACAAGCTGGGTGTAAATAAATACGCTCAACTGCTACGATCACATGAAGGCTATGTGAAGTATCGCAAGTCACCTACGAGTCGGAACCACATATAGTGGTCTGTACGACAGGTTGGCACCAACCTTGGAATCCAAGGTGAACGTAAGGTGCGGGAGGTGAACAGTCACATGAAGGCTGGCCCTGGCCTCGAGTGGAGCACTAACACCAGGGTGAAGGACAGTGAATTCTACTTAAATCTATTCGTCACTAATTACCTTTCGATCATACCAACACTATAAACTCACCTGAACTTACCTTGATCTCCGCATTGTTGTGCCACGACGTGCAAGCTGTATTAAGTCACATACTAAAATATAAACTAATTAAGGCATAGCACTTATAAAACGTAATACCACAAATTCTCATTTCATTGTACAAAGATTTATAGTCCACATGTAATCACCAATTCATAAAACTAAAACATACCTTTTTACCAATTTCCTTCACATTATTCAATTCTCAAACAATGCGTTTGCCTCAATTATTATATGGCTGCATCTAACATCTCGTTAGACTGCCTACGTACCATAAACAGGGATCAAGCCATTAGTAGTTCACAATAATTATATATAGGTAACACGCATATGGATACATCACGATATAATTTAAATTTAACCATCTCGTAGTATTTATAACCTTGAATCCGTGCTACAACTTCCTAGCATAAACTTTGAGACGTCAGGAACGATCGGCACCTATGAGAAAGGCCAATTTGGCCTAGAAAAGCTCAAATTCCATCAAAACCCGTCGGACCCTAAAATTGGGTGTGCTCCAATTCGACCTCCAAAGCAACTCTGATTCCTCAACCATTGCTTGGGCTTTGTTCTAGGCCTCAAGGGAAGTCTAATGGTAGAGGTAATTGAAGAGATTTGTTTCAGATTTGTTCGATCGAAGGCAAGGAACTCCCGCACCCACCGGTGTGGGTTTCACAATTTCAAGGCTAATTTCATTGATATTTGGGGTGGAATAGGTAGAAGGGAGATCGAAATAGGTTTTGGGAGTGGTTGTTCGGTCCAATTTGAAGGAAATCCAGTGGCAAACCCACCGAAAAGTATGGAAGAAATGGGTTTAGGAGCGGGTCAAGGGGAAACCCGGTTTCCCCCTTTCTTTTTCTCCCTCATTTCCCTCCTTGCTCTAATTTCTCATTGGGCAATCCGGACCCTCCTTCTCTCCTTTCTCTCCTTCCCTTTTTCATCCTAGCCACACATCTTACTCCTCTTTACATCTCAGCCACACATGTGGCACTCCAGATTTCTGGTTAAATGGGAAAATATCGATTTTGCCCTCGACTTCAAACCTTAATAACTTCTTCGTTATAACTCCAAATCCCATTCCGTCTATGCCCACGCGTCCGTAATGACGAGTACTACAATGATATGCTAAGAAAATGAACCTTACGTGCCACCACACGACAGCCAACAAGGGTCAACGCACTCGCCTCAAAGGGCATTTTCGTAAACTTACTCATTAATATTATAAAAATCATAATTTTCAAGGACGGGCTGTTACATTAAGTGTACTTTTAGATTAATAATATTGAATATTGCTCATTGATTTGTAAGAGTTTCTTAATATATCCCTTTCTCATATGTCTGTTCATTACCACACTGTCAACACCTAACATGAATGTAAACTTATAATTCAAACAAGTACTCTAATTTCAAGAACGAATAAAAAAAATCAGTTGAAACTTGGATTAACAATCAAGTTTTGCGTATTATGGTCATCTTTTAGTAAGAAGTGAACCTTAAAAACGCGATTTTAAGTTAATTCCTAATCCATTCTTATACGATTTATTTTAGGGGTTGGTTTGGTATTGAGGATCGGATTTGAGATTGATATTTCATTACATTTAAGTTACGCCGAAAGAAGAAATGACAATTTTGTGGCAAAGTTGGAGGTAGGAGATGAATTACTCATCTTCTCCAAAATGGGAGAATTAGAAGGACAAGTTTACTTCATGTCTAATCCTTTTTTAATCCCCTTCAAAAGAAAAATCATTCTCCTTTACTTTCAAAATACTTTGAATTTAGAGAATTATCTATTTCAATACAATCTCTATAATAAACGAGGCTAAGAGTTAGTTTAACTTCACTTGTCATTTGGTTCAAAACCCGAAACAGGTAGAAAATTTTGATACCGATCACCATGGCTTTAATTACCATTTGATAATAATTAAGTGGGTCGCTTAGCTTTAGATGTAATGTACATGGTTACATATGGCTGTATAAGAGCATCTCCATCAGTCTCTTCATTGCCCTTAGCAATTGGGTTAAACTGCCTCCAACCCAGAAAAACCTCCTCCACCGGTCTAAAATTGGAGAGGCAAATGGGGCAAGGGCTTGTGCCCTTGCAAGTGCCCTTGCAACAATTACACAAGCTTGAGCCCTTTTCAATCAGCACGGGGGTGAGGGAGCGCCCCACCCAATGCTTGCAAACTGTTGGATTTTCAACAGTCCTTTCATCTGGACTGTTGGATTTTCAACATTAAAAAAATTGAAAATACAAAAAGAATATCAAAAAATACCAATTTTTTTTTAAATACAAATGTTTTTTTAACAACGCACTTAAAATTAGGTACACTTGAGAAACTTAAAAAGTTCAACCATCTTCTTCAAAGAACAAACTTACTAAGTACACAAGGTCTAAAACATTAAAAAAAATATACATTTTTGAATAGTATTCACTCTTGTCCTTGCCCTTTCTCTTTCCAAACAAATGGACTTGCACAAAGGCAATTACTGTTTAGAGTGATAGTGCAATTTCATGCCACTCAATACTACGGTCTGGTGGTCATATGAGAGGTCATAGGTTCGAATCTCATAGATGACGAATTCGATATCAAATTAGGTTGTCCATTGTATGGCTTAACCGAACTCCCATCCTTAGTGTGAAATATATCGTTGTACTAAAATAAAGTGCAATTTCATTACCCTTACCCATCAATTACCTTTGTCCTTCACTAACAGGTGGAGATGCTTTAATACGTACATCTTTTCGTTTACAAATACTTTATGATATAGAGGCTGATCGTTTTGTATTGGTTTGTGCGATACTTTTGGTGGTGAAGATTGTCGGCTTTGCGATGTGAGATTAAACACATGCAAATTAAAACGGTATCATGTGTGTGTGACGAGGCTAATAAGAAATTATAGATTCTTTGTAGTTGGATAAATAAATCATATATGACATGTGATCCATTGACAGGTATATACTGAATCATTTAAAATTGATTTTTAGTATTACTTATGTATCAATTTGAATTATATTAATTATTATAAAATAACTAAATTATTACATGATGACCTGGCTCTTCCTATCATAAGCGATAAATCCATTACAGTTTCAATTATGGTGAGTGAATAATATTTAATAGTAGCACGTGATGCTTTATTTAGTCGGATTAATAAGGCTACACATGCAGTTGTGTCCTACTCGTTCAAAAGGCTATTGTTCCTGAATTTTTATTCAACATTCTTGCAGAGGATGTAAAAAAGATGTGTCACTGATACGGAAAGGGGGTGTGGGGGAATACACTAATCGTGTTGAAGATTGTCCATTTGCATTCTTCCTTGTACAAATTGTAAAATAAAAGCAACTCGATTGTACATTACATGAATGAATATATTGGATTTGGATTAACTATATATTTGACATGAATATTTACATAAGAATTTTTCTAGCGTAAATAATAAACGTGTAGAATTTGTTATGTCATACACGAGTAAGCTAGCAATGTTTGAGAATTCGACACAACAAATTTGTAAATCGTGAAAGTGACTTTATTTTATTTTGTGTCATAACTTAAAAAGTTTGATTTATTTTTTAATTTATTTTTTCTAAATGCTTTTACTTCGAACTCTTGTATAATTATAGGATTAATTATAACCAAAACGAACATGCATTATAAATTTTGAATTAAAAAAAATTTCCAAAATTCGATGTACTTCTTCAAGTGTGGGACACATCTCATGTTTGCCAAATCTAAAAATCATCATCTTTGCATCTCAACATAGTTTTTCAAGCCTCTCCTCACACCATTGGCGCCTTTGATGCATCTGATCGAGGCAGAACTCGAAACATCTGGGCTTCGAATTAATCTTAATCACATTAGGATGGTACGGGGGAACAAGTCCAACACAAGGTGTTCCACGTCCAAATTCTCTCACTCCTTTGAGTATAGTTTGAGGTATAAATATCGCTTGTATTAAAAAAAATTAATATTTTAATAAATAAATAAAACGTGCAGGTTAATTCCCCTCTCAAAAAAGCAATATATGTCCGTACACAGCATGATTAGCATAGTGGTGGTTAACTAATGTTGAACACGAACGCGTACGTGAACGCATGATAACAAAGCAATGGTCACCCCAAACTATAGATAGCACAGTCGTCGGATTGGGACCAAGCTAAATTTAGGGTGTGACCGTCAAACATCGTCATTCGATCGGAACGGCCTTGGACTCAACTTTGACGGCCATGCATTACCTAACTTTTTCAGTCTTTTAACAACATATTTTGACCCCCAACAAAAAATGTGGATACTTTAACTTAAATAAATAGTAATTTAATTATTTGAGTTTTTTTTTTAAATTAATTATTTAGCAGTATTTAACAGTACGAAAAACGTGGATTTGACTATATCTGGAGATTTGGACTTGCGGGGACTTCAACCATGCATGCATGTGAATGCAAACACTGTTTCATACCAGTTATATATTATTATTTTGCATTACAAACAGATAAAAATGTACGAGAGAAAATATATTTAGAGTGGCAATCACATCTTATTTAACATGTATTTTTTTTAATATGACGTTCTTAAAGAAGTTGAGGCTTCACCATAAATAAATTAGCAACATGAAAAATAGTTTAATTATCTATAACCACGTATAATGTTTCTTTTGTTCTCGATGTGAAATTAATACTCTCAAACAGTCTGTCTCTAAAACCAGTGCATGCATGCCATATTTGAATGGGAGCGTTAAAGCTACCACTTGCAATTTGAAAGCAAAGCAAGTTGCAGGGAAAATCCGCACCAGGACAAATATTGTACCAACTAAGGGTAACTGGACGAATCTTAGGCCATTTCCAATCCAAATGGGGTCAAATGGTCAAGTTTAGTTCTATAGTTCTGGAAGAAATAATTTTTTAATGAATAATGTCAGATCATATTTTATATCATTTACAACCAAAGAGGCCAAATGACTTTAGGCCAAAACATAGCCCTTCCTCTAACCTAAGAGGGCTATTTTTTAATATGTTCTATAACGAAAAGAACATCCGAACAATTACCAACCAATAATAAAAATGGTTGTACCTAAATCAACGTCACTAAATAGCTTAATATTAGCTTTATCAAATAAATTAAATTAAATTTCGTATATATGCAACATTCCACTGGACCAACCCCAACGATATTTTGACTCTTGCATGCGTCCTGGTTGTATTATTAATTTTTTTAAGCCCAAATTAAGGTTTAATTATTAGTCTGTCACTCTGTCCACATGTATGGTATAATTCTTTTTGCAAAAGTACATAAGATAATATACTAAAAAAAGTACATAATGTAAGAAAAATATATAAATATTATTATGAAATTTTAATAGTCAATACCGGGAACGGGATTACTTGCAAAATATGCAATTAAAATGTTTATTTTGTGTACGAAAAGAAGAGATAAGTAATTAGCTTTTTGCTAAAGCTGCTTTAATTAATTAAGTTGATGCATGACTTAAGAAGAGATTCTGCAGCAATATTGTTTCTTTCAATAGACATGTGATTAAGCATGGAACTTGTCTGGTTTATGGGACCAGAAAGCGCTGGCTGGGCTGCTCCATCGGGCTGGCTCATTTTGACCAGCACGCTGGCCTGGTGTCTTATTTATGGTCGGTTGGGGTCTACAAGTGGTTTGGCTTAGTTTCGGTTAGAAATAATTTTCGTGTTAAAACGAGTTATATTTTGGCATATGCTCTTTGACTGAGTCTGTTGGAAATGATCTTATTTTCCTAAGGGATAAGAAGGAAGGATTAGGGCCCACAAATAATTTTAAGATGTGTTAATTAATCAAGCCAAATGAGCCTCTTTGTGAGGATCTTGAGAACTCTCAAATTCAATACGTTCATCATACATCATGCAGTCAGTTTTCGTCGAGTATTATTTATATTCAATTTTAAATAAAAAAATATTTACAATAATTTTTAACTGCAAAATATATTATAAATACATATGATTTAAAGATTCTCGGGATCAGAATTCTCTCTCAATCAAGCCATTCACGCCGCCTTGGATTCGTCCATTTGTTTTTTTTTTTTTTTTTTTGTTTATTGATAGAATTGAATTATTTTTGTATTTGTCAAGACAATGTATACAAAAGGACCCCATGCACAAGTGGCTGTTGAAAACGAGGTATTCTTCTCCCTTGCCATTGCCAATGCCAGCTATCCTTCCTTCCCTTCTTTCTAGAAGGCGTTGAAACTTTGTCTGGCTGGCCACCTTCCTTTCTTTCGGAACTGGATCTCTTCTTGAGCTTAACCTCCTAAGCAAATGATTTGGATTGTTAAAATTTAATTCAACGACTGTAATTATTGTAACTTTTAGAGAGAAATTTCTTGTTTATAGCCGTTAGATCAAATTTCAACGATCCAGATCTTTTGCTCAGGGGACTCAGCCTCCTAAGCTCAGGAGGGGGATCCAATTTCCTTTCCTTCGTTCAAATCCAGGAGGAAAAGATATATGAACGGTGGATGACTTTTTGTCTACTTGTTTTTTACATGGTAATTAGGATTAATAGTGTTCCTGCTATAAAACATTAGTACATCTTCAATTAAAATGGCCAAGTATCATTCCGTCCAAAATTAAAGCTCTCCAAATAAATAAATAAATGACCAGGGTCATGTCGTACTCATATATCATCTTCAACCGAATAGGCTAAACACAGCTCTCTTAATAATTTATTAGTTTTAAGTTTATACTTTAAATTTATTAGTTAATTTAATTAAACTATTTGGATGTTTTCAAATTTAACCGTTAAATTTGAATCAATTATTACAATTGAAAAGCTGGGCTTTAAAAAGTGGTTAAGATGGGGGTTGCATTTGACCAGTCTGATGCTCATTTGGCTAAATAATGCTTTGGTAGGCTCTACAGAACTATAACCCAACCATCGATTGGAGATAAATTTTTGAGTAAATCAAAGCATTTTTTAGATTTTAGACTTTTAGTCCTCTCCATTATAGATGGCCTTAAGTATGAAGTTCTGGTATTTTGTTCATGACTTTACTAAAATGATATTTTCATATCTTTTTACTAGTTGGCTCCTTACCGTTAGTGTGACATCCCACATCGCCCAGGGGAGTGATCCTTAAATGTATATTCCAATCTCTACCTAGCACGAGGCCTTTTGGGAGCTCACTGGCTTCAGGTTCCGTATGAACTTCGAAGTTAAGCAAGAAGGGGGCTAGAGCAATCCCAGGATGGGTGACCTCCTGGGAAGTTGCTCGTGAGTTCCCAGAAACAAAACCGTGAGTGCGTGGTCGGGGCCCAAAGCGGACAATATCGTGCTATGGTGGTGGAGCGGGCTCGGGAGGTGGTTGCGCCCGGGTCGGGATGTGACAATTGGTATCAGAGCCAAACCCTGGCCATGGTGTGTCGACGAGGACGTCGGGCCCCTAAGGGGGGTGGATTGTGACATCCCACATCGCCCAGGGGAGTGATCCTTAAATGTATATTCCCATCCCTACCTAGCACGAGGCTTTTTGGGAGCTCACTGGCTTCAGGTTCCGTAGGAACTCCGAAGTTAAGCGAGAAGGGGGCTAGAGCAATCCCAGGATGGGTGACCTCCTGGGAAGTTGCTCGTGAGTTCCTATCCTGGGAAGTTGCTCGTGAGTTCCCAGAAACAAAACCGTGAGGGCGTGGTCGGGGCCCAAAGTGGACAATATCGTGCTACGGTGGTGGAGCGGGCCCGGGAGGTGGTTGCGCCCGGGTCGGGATGTGACAGTTAGAGAAGTCGTTCTTAATTACAAATAAATAACAAAGACCGTGACATTTGCATAAACGTACGGCTTTTAGCTTATACCTAAATTTATTTTTTAACATACAATATTATCTTTACTAAAGGTGAGGGGTGGACTTAGCCTCATAATGGGCTAACAATAATATGATTTAAATTTACTTTTGGTGAGAACCGAACTTAAAACCTACTACTTACAAGTGAAGAAAAATATCACTAACCTGTTGTACTAATTAAGAGCTTATACACAATATTATACACACACCTGTGGAATCGTGATTGGTTTGTAAGAAGAATGAGGGGAAGTACTTCCTCTTAAACATTTTTTTATTATATAAAACTTGAACACATATTATAAAATTACGTAAAAGATAATGAAGTGACCCAGATACTATTTTTTTTCTCTTTCATCGTGATGCCAAAATTCCTCTTAAGATTTATTTTGTTATTATGAATGTGTTTCCAAATTAGGGAATACTGAAAGTTCTGTTCTTGTCATTTGTCCTATAAAAAGGAATTTGAGTTTCTTAGGTGCTCCTTCTCACTCGAATTTCTGAAGTCCACCACTGAGATCACTCTATTTACAATTTAAAATGTTACATTTATCACATTTGTATCATTTTTCTAACAACTCTTTAATAGATGCGAGATATACTTATATTGTTAAGCTATAATCCGAAAAAATGATACAGATGTGACTATAAAATGTGGTAAATGTAAGTTGGGAGATACTAGCAACTTTCCCATTTCAACTTTCTCAACTCTTCTCATGCCACATGTACTTCACTTGCACTAAACTAAAATTTTAAGTGTTGATATACCACCACCCCATAATCTTTTTTTTTTCCACCCCCGATACTCTTGCTAGTTAATCCATAATGAAAGCACAAGTTCTATACCTTCCGTCCACCCCACTCACCCCAAATTTTATCTCTTCTTTTCTCCCTACTTTTCAACCCTTAATTTGGGAATAAGTATGAATACGAATCTTAAATTTATATCTAGCAGGGGGAGAAAGAAAGAGATAGAGAGGAATAGAGAAAGGAGGAGAAAAAAAGGAAGGTAACTTTTCCTACGACAAAGAGAAAAGGAGCTAAAGCTGTCACATGTGGTGCCTGGTTGTGGTTTGCTTTCGGCTGAGTTGGCGGGGATGTTCGTGGTTATTCCACTTTTCTAAAATCTCCAAGTTACAATCATTCTTTATTTATATTTGTTTTATTTAGAACTTAAAACTGTTAGGGATATTTTAGGATTACAAGTGGATGGAAAGAGAGTAATTAGTTTTTTTAACTTTTTATGGTGGGTGAAAATATAACGTCGGTGGGGAAATAAAACTATGAAATAGACATAATAACACTCCATTTTAATTAATTAAAATCCCACTATTTTTCTTCCATTGTTAGTATAATTAAAATTTTAATTTTGCATGCTTGTGGAATACACATGATATACGTAGAAGTGAAAAAATTAAAATAAGAAAGTAAGTAAGAAGATTGCTAGCAATGTAAGTAAACTCATTTACAATAGGTGACGAATAAAAAAGAGAGAGGAAAATTACTATATAACTGTTGTGGACTATTTTATCTGACAAAGAGAGAGAGATAGGGAGAGAGAGGCCGGCGGCACAAGGAAGAGAGAAAGAGAGAATTGTAGGGGAATTGTGTTATATCTCCCTCCTACTTTGCACCTCTATTTATAGTATTAGGGTAAAGGTATTCCTTGCTCTCCAAGGAATAAGAGATACAACAGGATAAGAATTACAACCCTAATCAAATCTAATCTAGGATTTACACAATCACAACACTCCCCCTTGAGTGTGTAAATACTCAAGGCAGATCTAGCATCATGCAGAAGTTAATGAAGTCGACTTGTCAGTGCTGATTCCAAGGAACAACGCTTATTCTCAATAAGGTAGGAATTTGCATAAGTAAGTAAGTCTCACTAAAAACCCTAAGGCTATGGCAAAAACCCGAGTTAGGACAAAATCCATAGTCTAAGGAAAAATGCGTGAGAAATGCAAAGTCAAAAGAAACGTCTACAGGACGTCCTCAGGGATATGACCAGCCCAAGGTGGGTGCCTCGTCAAAACCTAGTTAGGTAGCAAAAACCCAGTGGGAAAAATGCTTCTAATCGTAGGGAAAAAGAGTACATTAAGATCAAGCAAGTATCTACAGGATACTCCCCCTGAGTTTGACATAATTCCAAAGAGAAATAGCAAAGTTACAACTCAGAAAGTTTACGCATACCAATTCCATGAAAAAGCTTCTGAAACATCGCCTTCGGCAGTGATTTGGTGAAGAGGTCGGCCAGATTGTCTTGTGAACAGATTTGCTTGACTTCAATCTTCTGATGCTCTTGTTGTTGATGTGAAAAGAAGAACTTCGGCGCAATGTGCTTGGTGTCGTCTCCTTTGACGTAACCCTTCTTGAGCTGTTCGATGCAAGCTGCGTTGTCTTAAAAAATCGTCGTCGGGACATCAACGGCGGGATGAAGATCGCATGAGCTTCGAATATGGCCCACTACTGGTCTCAACCAAAAACATTCCTGAGTTGCTTCATGTAAGGCGAGAATTTCAGCATGGTTAGACGAAGTGGCAACTAAGGTCTGTTTCGTTGACCTCCAAGATATTGCGGTGCCTCCAACGGTAAAGACATAACCCGTTTGAGAACGCGCCTTGTGCGGATCAGATAAGTATCCAGCGTCAGCATAACCAATAAGGCGAGAATCAATTCGAGGAACACAAGATGTAGCATCATTCGAGGATTCGTAGGGATAGAACAAGCCCAGATTCGTAGTACCCTTAAGGTAGCGGAAGATGTCTTTCATGCCACTCCAGTGTCTGCGTGTAGGTGCATTGTTGTATCTTGCCAAAAGATTAACAGCGAAAGAGATGTCGGGTCTAGTGCATTGAGCTAAGTACAATAAAGCGCCTATCGCACTTAGATAAGGAACTTCAAGTTCCAAAATCTCTTCATCATCCTCCTTCGGACGGAAGGAATCTCGTTTTGCATCTAGCGTACGAACGACCATAGGAGTACTCGAAGACTTCGCTTTATCCTCATTAAAGCGACGCAACACCTTTTGGGTGTAGTTCGATTAATGTACTAGGATTCCATCCGAACAATGCTCTATCTCGAGACCGAGACAGTATCGAGTCTTACCTAGATCTTTCATCTCAAATTCCGACTTCAGGTGCGAAGCAGTTCTCGCGAGCTCTTCAGGAGTTCCAATGAGATTCATGTCATCGACATATACTGCAACAATCGCAAATCCGGAATGTGACTTCTTAATGCACACACAAGGGCATAATTCGTTGTTCACATATCCCTGACTAGTCAAATACTCACTCAGACGGTTATACCACATTCTTCCGGATTGTTTCAAACCGTAGAGTGAACGCCTCAGCCGAATTGAGAGCGTGTTTCGGGGTTTGGAAATATTTAAACCAGTCAATGTAAGTCCTTCGGGAACTTTCATATAAATTTCTGTATCAAGATCCCCATAGAGATACGCGGTTACTACGTCCATCAGCTGCATATCCAGTTTTTCGGAAACTACCAAACTGATAAGGTAGCGAAAAGTAATCAAATCCATAACGGGTGAATAAGTTTCGTCATAGTCAATCCCGGGGCGTTGTGAGAAGCCTTGCGCAACAAGATGAGCTTTGTAACGCACAATTTTGTCCTTCTCATTTCGCTTCCGAACGAAAACTCACTTGTAGCCAACGGGCTTCACATGTGGAGGAGTAGGGACTACAGGTCCAAACACCTTACGTTTCGCAAGTGAATCGAGTTCAACTTAGATTGCTTGTTTCCAGTTTGACCAATCAGCTGTACGTCAACATTCATCAATGGAACGCGGTTCAATGTCATCGCTTAACATGATTTCAGTAGCTATTGCAAATGCTAATGAATCATCGACAATCATCTCATTTCTACGCCACACATCATCTAAGCTAGCATAATAGACCAAAATCTCACGATTCTCGGGAGGAGGATTCGTCTCTTCAAGGACGCTTCCATAATCTAGAATTTCCTCATGAGTTAGGTAGAATGAGTAAGCGATAGTCGGATTCACGGTAGGTTCTTCAGGACCTTGTGCCGTAGTTTTCCTCTTCCGGGGGTGTGAATCCTTTGAACCAAGGGGTCTGGCACGCTTTTGTGTAGGGGTAGATGATTGGCTAGCCGCTAATGTACGTGGATCACCAGAATTAGCGTCCCGGGCTTCCAGGAGGGCAGTCCGTCGTACATTTGGTACATCTATCTTTGCAGGCGTATTGGCAGCTGGAATGTGTGATCTTGTGACTCGCGCTAGATCGGTGAAAGCATCTGGCATGCTCTGAGCTATGCTCTGGAGATCTAATATGCGCTGCACTTCAGTTTCAGACTGAGCGGTGCGGGGATCTAAGTGAGACAAAGTGGGAGTCGTTCACGATAATTCGCGTCGTTCTTCAGGAACGTTGACGTTCTTATCTCCCCCTAACGACGGGAAGACTGTCTCATAGAAGTGACAATCCGCAAAACGAGCGGTAAACAGATCGCCTGTCAAAGGTTCTAAGTAACGAATAATCGAAGGAGAATCATATCTGACATAGATTCCCATCCTTCGCTGAGGCCCCATTTTTGTATGTAAGGGCGGCGAGATCGGCACATATACCGCACAACAAAAAACGCGCTGATGCGATATGTCGGGTTTGTATCCGGTAACCAACTGAAGAGCACTGAATGGTTATGTCGCAACAGGCCTCAGGCGGACCAATTTTACTGCGTGCAATATTGCATGGCCCCTAGCAGCGATCGGGAGCTTGGTACGTATGACCAACAATCGAGCAATCATTTGTAAGCGCTTAATGAAAGCCTCTGCCAAGCCATTCTGGTGTGAACATGGGGTACTGGATGTTCAACTTCAACCCCAACTGACATGCAATAGTCATCAAAAGTTTTAGATGTGAATTCTCCAGCATTATCCAATCGAATAGATTTGATTGGATAATCAGGGTGGTGAGCCCTGAGCTTGATAACCTGAGCCAACAGTTTGGCGAATGCAGCGTTTCTTGTGGACAACAAACACACGTGTGACCAACGTGTGGAAGCGTAAACCAAAACCATAAAATATCTAAATGGTCCGCAGGGAGGTTGAATCGGTCCACAGATGTCCCCATGAATCCGTTGTAGAAAAATGGGAGGATTTGAACGAATCTTGTCATAAGAAGGCTTAGTAATAAGCTTTCCCATAGAACATGTTTGACATGCGATTCCTTGGATCGAACCTAAACTTCGGGTTAGTGGATGCCCGTGTGATGATTTGAGGATACGGCGCATCGCTATTCATCCAGGATGTCCCAAACAGTCATGCCAAAGTGTAATTTCGTGCGCGGTCCCAGTAGTAGGGTCGGCCACATAGTGGCTTTCTATGGGCCGTATGGTTGTAGTATACAGACCACTCGGGATACGCTTCATCTTCTCTAGAATACGCTTCTGGCCATATTCGTAGACCTTGGCTCTGTTGGGCCTTGTTTCCTTCCTTGGGTAGACCTTGGCTCTGTTGACCTTGGTTGGATGGCTTCTGGCCACCCTTACCACGCCTCTTTTGGCGTCTTGAGTGCTGGCTAGTGCTATAATGTGCTTCAGGCACAGCAGTAGCCCAAGTAAGTCTAGCTTGATGATTCTTCATCAACAGCTGGTTCTGCTTTTCAGCGAGAAGTAGAACAGAGATCAAATCCGAGAACTTGGTGAACTTCTGAGCTCTATATTGTTGCTGTAGGACAATATTAGAAGTAGAGAATGTCGAATAGGTCTTCTCCAGGAGATCCTCTTCAGTCAAAGTTTCATTACAAAACTTAAGAAGTGAACGGATTCGACAAACTTCAGAATTATATTCATTCACAGACTTAAAGTCTTGGAAGCGCAAGTGCTGCCAGTCGTGTCTTGCTTCAGGCAAGAATATGTCCTTTTGGTGATCAAAACGATCAGCCAAAGCGACCCATAATGCATGTGGATCCTCCTCAGCAAGATACTCAGTTTGCAGAGCGTCATGGATATGTCTTCGAATGAAGATCATAGCAGTGGCTTTTTCAGCTTCGCCAATAGGTTCATCTGTTGCTTCTTCAATAGCAGGACGCAAGTTCTTTGCAGTGAGGTGGAGCTTCACATCTTGAACCCAATTGAGGTAGTTTCTTCCAGAAACTTCTAAAGCGGTGAAGTCGAGTTTGTTCAAATTCGACATGTTCCTATCACACAAGAGATAGATAAGATGTGGTTAGTGTAATGGAGAAAAAAATCAATCCATTCACATAGGAGTAGAACATACAGGTTCTAATAGACATGTATTGGTTTAATTTTTGCATGAAAAACTTCGGGTTTTCATGGGTGATATGTGTAAGTGAAAACTTCAGGTTTTCAAATAAAGGCATGTTTATAAGAAACTTCAGGTTTCAAATTAATTATGAACTTCAGGTTCATATATTCCTGCAGACAAACACAAATATATATATATATGCAAACAAATATGCAACAAGTATATGCAAAAATATAATTTTAGGTGTACAATTATAATTGAATTAATTTATTTAATTATTTGGACTTCGGGCCAAATTAGAGTGTGGGTAAAAAATATAAAAACCCATGAGACCTAAAAAAAATTAAATTAAATAAAGAATAAACCATCGGGGGGGGGGGGGGGGGGTTTTAAAAAAAGGTCCAATAGACAAACTGGGCTTGCAGGCCCTCGGAAAAAAAAAACTGGGATTTTGGATGGGGCTGCAGGCCCCCAAAAAAACAAAAACATTTTTTTTCTCGGGCTGGGCCGCAAAAAACGAGCCCAGAAAACAAAATTTTTTTTTGTGTGGCCAGACGGCTCGAAAAAGCTGGAGCCCACTAGGGCTTGCGTTGGAAACAAAATGCCAAACAAAATTTCCTTGGGTGCAGCCTAGCAGTATGCCAAGGCTCGGGTTAAAAAAAAAACCCTAGTTTTCTAAAACCATTTTTTTTTCAATTCAATAATAATTCACTGCAATATATTTAATGAATCACATATGTAAATTGATGCATGTGCAAACTAATATTTTCAATGCATGTACATATGTAAGATTCAATTCATGGCAAATATCATATTCACATAATTTAAACAATTATGGTTATGAGGCATACACAATTTATGTAGAATCTAAAATACGTTAAACATAAAGTTGGGTCATGCATCATGGTGAATGTTCATGCTATCAGGGCTTGCAAAATATCGAGTTAAAAGTCGTTGTTTTGAAAGAACCTAATTGCGTGATGATATGGATGAACTAGTTTGATGCAGAAAATTTCTCCAACGTCAGATTCCTAAGCGCAGCGGTAGGAGCGTGCTGATAACGTGTTGTGGACTATTTTATCTGACAAAGAGAGAGAGAGGGAGAGAGAGGCCGGCGGCACAAGGAAGAGAGAAAGAGAGAATTGTAGGAGAATTGTGTTATATCTCCCTCCTACTTTGCACCTCTATTTATAGTATTAGGGTAAAGGTATTCCTTGCTCTCCAATGAATAAGAGATACAATAGGATAAGAATTACAACCCTAATCAAATTTAATCTAGGATTTACACAATCACACTTAAACTAGGATTTGTTTACAACAATAACCTTTTTTTTGTGTATTTATATATATATAGAGAGAGTTCTTGGCTTTTAGTGTTTTAAAGAGGCTGACCGCATATGATATCGAAAGGCGAAAACAAACAGAAATTAGAATCACACGATCATTTGGTAAAAAGACTAGCAAATAAAGAAAAAGTAGGTAAAACAAAAGCTGAGAAGATCTATTACGTATGCATGCATATCAAATTCTTGTGGCTGGGCAGCAACTGGTTCGTCAATGTGGTAGAGAATGAGATGGTCCCTTGATGAGTAGAGTAGAAGCAATGACATATATTTCCAGTTGCATAACATATTTTCTTTATCGGTTGTTAAGTCGAAAATTCAAGGCATGTAACTCTTTTTCATCAACTCATTCTTAGCAAAGAGTTTCGTCAAAAATGCATTTCAAGATGCTTTGATGCCGGTTAAGAAAATGTCATTGAAGCCTTTGAAAGGTCAGTAGTCGAGGCCTCTCATGCAGGTGATGAGCCTGCCTCTTTACTATGAATCCTTAATGCTACCTCGATTATTATCCTTCAAACTTCATATTAAACCCCCAAGCGTTAAATCTTACTCGTTTCCGTACCATGATCTCCCATGCTCCGAACATGAAGCTCAAAGCTGGAGCAATTAACCTCAGTTTTTGGACTGGAGCCCTGAAATGGTTTACTTAATCTTGGTCTCGAGCCATAAGACCCAAGGTCTGGAGCCTTATGAACTCCAGACCTTGAACTTAAGCATCACTAACACCAGATTTTCATCATACAACAAGAACCAAACGTCAGTTGGGATTAGTTCAACTAATGTAATGTAATATTTTGCGGAATGTACAATGTTGATGTTTGAAAAAATTAGATCAAAGTCATATATACGATAATGGGCTCATTCTCTCCGAAGGTATTCTCCTTTTGCAGAAAATAGATATCAGTTGTTGCCTGTCGGTCACGCTTAACATCGAATTTCAACAATTTCACCGTTTATTTTTATTTTAGTGATATTGTTGTTTTAAACCATATTAAGGAAATGGCGATGGCTGGAATGTCAAGAAAATACTTTATTAAAAGGATAACTAGCAGTAATCACCTAATTAAGAGATTTTCTGTTACTAATGACGTAGTAATTTATGACATGATAAGCACACCGTTGAAACTTGACAACAACATAACATAATATTCTCACGATCTGAATCAGTATATACCCGTGGATCCAATATCCTAACATTTTCCCACCATCACAAGAAATAGCATTTCATAATTCATGTTATAAAAGAAACATAAAGAAGATAAAAAGACAGGAATGAGCATTTGTTGTATTAATATATTTAGTTGTCAATTCGTGAGAGCTAAATGAGAAGAAACTTCAATTATGTTGGAGACTGATTCCAAGGTTCTTGTGGATATGATTCATGGAAAGCTACAACCTGAGGCTAGTTTGGAGGCTATTTTGTGGGATATTTCTATTAGTAAGCAACATTTCTGTTCTATTGAGTTTCTCTACGCTCCTCGAGTCTGTAATCAGGCGGCGCATCTTGTGGCATCTTATGTCACGCATGTGGGAGGTGTGCATTCGTGGTTACAGTTTGAGCCTGAGTGGTTGTTCAACAATTTGACTTTTGATGTAAACATCTTTATTCGTCTTTAATATAAGTTTCTTTTGACGAAAAAAAAAGAGAGAAGAAACTCTCCTGATTCTATTTTCTTGAAAATAAGAGAGGAAAAGTTACTGAGCACAACACGGCCAACAATTGGTCACCAAAATACAGCGGCGGTCAAAATTTAGGGGAGATGAGCCGTACATAAGGACCAAACCACCCTTACCATATGCAGAGACTTTTTTTTTTTTTGGTGTTATAGAAAGACTTCTATGACATCATGGTGTTTTCTATTAATTGTATAATTTATATGTAAGTTTCTTTTTATACGACATGGCATCATTGACACTATGACAGCATACTCATGTTTAGAAATTTGTTTTTCATAAGAAGAAATTCTTAGGTGTAGTCGTCCAATTCACGTGACCATTTGTTCATACCACACCATTCTCGCATCCCACCCTCCTGTGTCTAGTGCAATTTGTGTTGAAAATTTTAGGTACAGGCGACCAAATTACATAATCATCTGGCCAAAGATATATTGGGTGCGCAAGACTTGTCTTGAATTGATATGGCATTATGGGGGTGTTTTGCGTCTAAGGTCAGACCGCCAGGTGTTCGGTCACCCTAAAAAAAAATCATATAAGCGTCTGGACAAAAGAATATGTCTTAATTATAGTTCGTAAAGATTCATCATTTTATCCAAATCCAACAATCAACATGCCTTGTCCTATAATAACATCATGGACGCGAAGCATGGGATGGTGGAGTTGATCATTTTTTGTGTTTCGTTTCCACATTAAGTCACTAAAGTTCCTAGAGAATGATTATCTCCCCTCCCCTTCATTTTTTTTAGTACCTCTCCTAATCCCCTTCCCTTCCCTCTATTTTTTTTAGTACCTCTCCTAATCCCCTTCCCTTCCCTCTTTTGTTTTTTTTAGTACATTGATATTTTAAAACTAAAGGAACAGGGAGTTCAGCTCAGCTACATAATAAACAACCTAATTTGATATTAAATTCGTCATTTATGATATTCGAACCAGACAATAGTACTGAATAATTTCTCTTTGTCTTTACCTTTCTATATATAAAAAAAAATGTTGATATGGTTTAATTGTAATTGCTTAAATAAAAGGAGAGGAAATAAAAAAATAATAACAATAAGAGGAAGAAAATCCTCCTCCGAAGCTCCGAACCCAGCCGCGGTGTGAACAGATGGATTAGTACGATTTTGACCAAGCACCCATGCTTCCCATTATCCACGAGAAATTAAAATATTAATAAAAATATAAAAGCAAAACAAAAGCCAGTTGGACAGAGACGACTCTCTCTCTCTCTCTCTCTCTCTCTCTTTCGGAGACTCTTCTTCTTTGTCATGCTCAGACTTTGTTAGTCTATATAATGCTGAACCAAATCAATGGCAGAAATATCTCTTTCTCTCTCTCTCTCTCTCTCTTCACATTTTCTCACTCTTCACGAAAAACCAAGAAGCAAAGTGTGACGAATTTTGACAAGACAAGAAGCAAAGCAAAAAACCATTCTTTTGTTGACCGTCAATTTTCAACTCGAACATAGGAGTTCAATCGGTTTTTCTGAAACTGGGTTCGTCTGATTTGGTTGTGTTTGTCAAATCCAATATTGAAATCTCGATTTTTGAGTGATTTGGTGGTTTGGGAGTTTAAAAAATGGCGGCATTAGCCGGAGATGACCTGGCTAGGCAGTCCAGTGTGGCGAGGCAGTCGAGCAGCCGGCGGAGTTGGCGGTCGACTAGTGTTCGGGAAATGTGGAACGCGCCGGACGTGTTCCAGCGGAGCGGGCGGCAGCAGGCGGTGGATGAGGAGGAGGAGCTCAAGTGGGCCGCCATAGAGAGGCTGCCCACTTATGATAGGATGAGGAGGGGGATGCTGAGACAGGCCATGAGCAATGGGAGATTTGTAACTGAAGAAGTCGACGTTGCGAATCTTGGGGCGCAAGACAAGAAGCAGTTGATGGAGAGCATACTTAAGGTCGTGGAGGATGATAATGAAAGGTTCTTGCAGAGGCTCAGAGCCAGAAATGACAGGTTTGTCTCTTGTTTCTGCTCTGTGTAGTTTGTTTGGTTGGTGGGAAAATCAGTAGGAAAAAGAGCTGAGTTGGATTGAAATTTTGGGGAAAAGGGAAAGAATAAGATGTCAATTTCAAACGTTTTTTATTTTGATACACCAATATATTTACACTAAGAGTTAAGGACTAAATTGGTATCGAACTCATCAGATATTGGAACTAAAATCTGACGCTTACAAGTGAAGAGTACTACTAGACCGAAGTACTAAGTGGCGAATATTCGAAACTCTTTTGAGTTGGGGTTTGAGAAAACATAAACTATGAAATCATGAAAACAGATGAATCAAAGATTTGTTTTTCCTTGGTTTTGTTGTTAAATTTGTGTTTGGTTTGGAATTTTGGATTATTTTTTGAAATCTGTGTTTTAATTTGGAAACAGGGTTGGAATTGAGGTTCCTAAGGTTGAGGTTAGATTCCAGAATTTATCTATAGAAGGAGATGCGTATGTTGGTACTAGAGCACTTCCAACTCTGCTGAATTCCACCTTGAACCAACTTGAGGTATTGTTTCGACATCTCCTAATACCGAACCTTACTTAATCTAGCATTTCGCCGGCGGATCTTAGATTTCTAAATCTGCTCCTGTGAACAGGGACTAGTTGGATTGATTGGACTCTCAAAATCAAAGAAAAGAGTTGTCAAGATACTCCAAGATGTGAGCGGTGTTGTTAAACCGTCAAGGTATGCTCATAGTTTTACCATTTTAACATCTTCATGGACTAGTGTAAGTTCTGTTGCATCAATTAAAAAGAATTAGTCAATCATCATGAACAAACTCATGTTCCTCCGAAAAGAAGACGGGAACTAATCTTTTGTTATGCTGCTCATGTGAAATAGTTTTGTTTCATCCGTAAGTTATTGCTTTGTTTTTCAGGATGACACTGCTTCTTGGACCTCCATCGTCAGGAAAAACAACACTGCTAAAAGCACTTGCTGGCAAACTCGATAAAGATCTAAGGGTTTGCAATCTTATCTATCTCCTTGCGTTTTATCAGAGTTATCAATTGATTAATCCGTGTACATCTATGCATTTTCGTATGTATTGACAAGATGTGTTATAAACAGGTAACTGGGAACGTGACCTATTGTGGCCATGAATTCCACGAATTTGTGCCTCAGAGAACTTCTGCTTATATTAGCCAGCATGATCTCCATTATGGTGAGATGACAGTTCGTGAAACATTGGATTTCTCCGGACGTTGCCTGGGAGTTGGAACCAGGTACGATATGCTGGTAGAGTTGTCTAGACGGGAGAAAGATTCAGGTATAAAACCCGATCCTGAAATCGACGCATTCATGAAAGCCACATCTATGGTTGGCCAGGAAACTAGTTTGATCACAGATTACGTTCTCAAGGTTTGTTGATTCAATCATAAGATTGTATTCTTGTTCCATCATTCTTATCGTACAAGGCTAACGTCTTTTAATTATTCTGATAGATACTTGGACTTGATATCTGTGCTGATATTATGGTGGGTGATGACATGAGAAGGGGCATATCCGGTGGACAGAAAAAACGTGTAACTACTGGTATGTTACTGTATGTCATTTGAGTTATTCCGTGATGTTACGCTTTATATTTGTATCTGAACGTGTTTAAGATAACAACCGTGTCATCTTTGCATGTTTAGTTATAAAATATTTCTAAGATTTTCTATAAACTTATGCACCAATGTGGTTTCTGCAACTGGCGCTTTTTTTTTTTTTTTTTAAATTTTAATTTTTTAATTTTGAAACCGTTGTTAGTCTTGGTTCGCATGATAGGAATGATAGTGAAGATACAAAACTATTTCCTGGTATTCTAATTCACAATGTCTATTCTGAATGCAGGAGAAATGTTGGTTGGACCAGCGAAAGCATTTTTCATGGATGAAATATCAACGGGGCTGGACAGTTCCACAACCTTTCAGATTGTCAAGTTCATGAGGCAGATGGTTCATATTATGGAAGTGTCAATGGTCATCTCTCTCTTGCAGCCTGCACCTGAGACGTATGATCTGTTTGACGACATTATGCTTCTTTCTGAGGGTCAGATTGTGTACCACGGTCCACGTGAAAATGTGCTTGAGTTCTTCGAATATATGGGGTTCAAATGCCCTGACAGAAAAGGTGTTGCAGACTTCTTGCAAGAAGTGACGTCTAAGAAGGACCAAGAACAATACTGGTTTAAGAAGAACCAACCCTACAGATTTGTTTCAGTATCCGATTTTGTTCGAGCATTCACCACTTTTCATGTTGGCCAACGTCTTGTGGAGGAACTAAGAGTTCCTTATGATAAAAGATCAGTCCATCCTGCTGCTCTGGTGACGGATAAGTATGGAATATCCAATATGGAGCTCTTCAAGGCATGCTTTGCAAGGGAATGGTTGCTGATGAAGCGTAACTCTTTCGTGTACATATTCAAAACTACGCAGATAACAATCATGGCTACAATTGCTCTGACGGTATTCTTAAGAACAGAAATGAAAGCTGGAAGAACAGAAGATTCAGCAAAATTCTGGGGAGCACTGTTTTTCAGTCTCATTAACGTCATGTTTAACGGAATGGCAGAGCTTGCAATGACAGTTTTCAGGATTCCTGTGTTCTTTAAACAAAGGGATGCCCTGTTCTATCCTGGCTGGGCTTTTGGCTTGCCCATTTCGCTTACCAGAATTCCCATTTCACTGATGGAATCTGGGATATGGATTGTTCTAACATACTACACCATCGGGTTTGCACCTGCGGCCAGTAGGTAAGCTTCAATCTCATCAGTCATATCATTCTCGAAAGCTTTATTTTTGTGTTGCTAAATAAATTACAAAAGATATGCAATTGAATTATTCTTTAATCTGACATATGTGTATATGTTCAGGTTCTTCAAACAGTTTTTGGCTTTCTTCGGCGTACATCAGATGGCACTCTCCCTTTTCCGTTTCATTGCTGCCCTTGGAAGAACAGAGGTTGTTTCGAATACAATTGGTTCCTTTACATTGCTACTGGTGTTTGTCCTTGGAGGTTTCGTTGTCGCTAAAGGTTAGAAATCCTTCTCATTTCATTGTTGAATTAAGCTAGTGCATTTACCAATTTGACACCAGCACCTTACAGATTTCTAAATGATTGCACTGATGACTGATACTCCTTCCACATGTTATCAAATGTTCACAATATCCCATCTCATTGTGCAGATGACATCAAGCCGTGGATGATTTGGGGCTACTATGCGTCACCTATGATGTATGGGCAAAATGCAATAGCTATCAATGAGTTTCTTGATAAAAGATGGAGTGCTGTAAGTTAACTGAAGCGTTTATATAATTCACACCATATCTTAATATTTACCACAACACTTTCATATCTGAATCGAACTGGTTGAGCTTAACGATATTTTTAATCCCTTTGCACAGCCTGTCCTCAATGCCTCTGAAAACACAGTTGGAAAGGTACTTCTGAGGGAAAGAGGACTGTTTACTACGGAGACTTGGTATTGGACTTGTATTGCCGCGCTCTTCGGATTTACTGTTCTCTTCAATATTCTTTTTATGGCAGCACTGACCTACTTAGATCGTAAGTGAACAATTTTCAACCGTCATGAGGTATTGTTACTGTAATGGCTCAAGTGCTGATCTATTTTATTATTTTCTCAATTTTCAGCCCTAAGTGAAACTAAAACTCTAATTGAGAATGATGAAGACTCTGAAGGGAATAAGAAGCGACGATCCAGTCCAGAAGGTACAAATATTATTTCTTGTGGATCCTAACCGGGATGTTTGTTTCTAAAAGATGGTGTCTGCTTTACATCTCTATTATTAGCTTCGCTATCAATTATTTTCTTCATCTAATAAATAATGATCGATAACAGGTATTGATATGCAAGTCAGAAACTCTCAAGGAAATAATCAAGCCAAACGAGGAATGGTTTTACCCTTCCAGCCCCTCTCACTCGCTTTCAACCATGTGAATTACTATGTGGATATGCCTGCCGTAAGTACTTTTCTTCTGAAGTCTGGAGTTCTAAACAAGCAAAGCCAGAATTTAATCATTTTCCAAATTTGTTTTGTTTATGTGAACCTTTTTTGTGTCTTTACCAGGAAATGAAGAGCCAAGGGATTGAAGAGACTCGACTCCAACTTCTACGAGATGTCAGTGGTGCATTTAGGCCTGGTGTTTTGACTGCATTAGTTGGTGTCAGTGGTGCTGGAAAGACAACCTTGATGGATGTCTTAGCTGGAAGAAAGACCGGCGGGTACATTGAAGGAAGTATTACCATCTCTGGTTACCCAAAGAACCAAGCCACATTTGCTCGGGTCAGCGGTTACTGTGAACAAAATGATATTCATTCACCATTTGTTACTGTCTATGAGTCTCTCCTATACTCTGCCTGGCTGCGTCTTGGTAAAGATGTCAAGACCGAAACACGAAAGGTATGTTCCTGATTTCCCATCAAAAAGTACTTTTAGCAACTCGAGCATTTATTCTCTTCATAAATTGTTTCATTCCCATAAACATATGCTGACTCTCATTATCTATTTTCTTTGTGCAGATGTTTGTTGATGAGGTTATGGATTTGGTCGAGCTTAACCCATTGAGAAATGCTTTAGTTGGACTTCCGGGAGTTGATGGACTTTCAACTGAGCAGAGAAAGAGGCTCACTATTGCTGTAGAATTGGTTGCCAACCCTTCCATCATCTTCATGGATGAGCCGACATCAGGTCTTGATGCTAGAGCAGCAGCCATTGTTATGCGTACTGTAAGAAACACCGTGGATACAGGACGAACTGTTGTCTGTACAATTCACCAGCCTAGCATTGACATTTTTGAAGCTTTTGATGAGGTACAAACTGATCTTTTTTAAATCTGTTTAATTGCTAGAATTTTTCATTATTTCTTGTACAGTATTTCACCTTGATATCATTTTGCCTTGCAGCTTTTCTTAATGAAAAGAGGAGGACAAGTGATTTATGCCGGTCCTCTAGGTCGCCAGTCTCACAAACTTGTTGAATACTTTGAGGTAAGTTTATACTTGAATCACTTAGGTTAAAAAAATAAATTTCAAACATCAATCTCATGCAATCCAAAATGCATCTTAATCTATGAGCTTAAATTGTTGGACTAATACAAAACATCTTGCAGGCTATTCCAGGGGTTGCAAAGATCAAAGAGGGTTACAATCCAGCTACCTGGATGTTGGAGGTCAGCTCGGCCGCCATTGAGGCTCAGAATGATGTGGACTTTGCAGAAATATTTGCAAATTCTGATCTCTATAGGTAAGTTGCATGTAGCTGTGCTTTCTGTTCATTTCCATTGTTGCCATCCACTCATATGTGTGTGCTAATTATTATTTTTTTTTCATGCTTTTTGTTTCGTTTGTTCAGGAGAAATCAAGAACTTATCAAGGGACTCAGCATTCCAGAACCAGGCTCCAGCGATCTTTACTTCCCCACCCAATACTCCCAAAGCTTTGCAACACAATGCAAGGCATGCTTCTGGAAACAACACTGGTCATACTGGAGGAACTCACGATACAATGCCATTAGGTTTTTCATGACAATCTGCATTGGAGTGTTATTTGGTGTTATCTTCTGGGGCAAAGGAGACAAGATGTAAGTTCAAGCACCTTATTATCAGCTACTTATTTCGTGTGACATTTTCTTTGAAATGTGATTTGTTGCTTGTTTTCTCCAAACATTGCTACTTATACAATAACTTTTATATCTTCTTGTGAACAGACACAAACAACAAGACCTGATCAATCTTTTGGGAGCTACATATTCCGCCATTCTCTTCCTTGGAGCTAGCAATGCTTCTGCTGTGCAATCTGTGGTTGCGGTGGAACGAACAGTTTTCTATCGTGAAAGAGCGGCCGGAATGTATTCAGAGTTGCCTTATGCATTTGCTCAGGTAAGATATTGACAGCCACACTCGTTTATGTGCTTGTTTTTGTATAGTCATTATAATTTCATATCTTTGTTTATTGACACATATATTGGTGTTATAGGTGGCTATTGAGACAATTTACGTTGCAATACAAACCTTCGTCTATTCTTGCCTACTATTTTTCATGATCGGGTACAATTTCAAGGTGGAGAAGTTTTTGTACTTCTACTACTTCATCTTCATGTGCTTTACCTACTTCTCTATGTACGGAATGATGGTTGTTGCCCTGACTCCTGGCCATCAAATTGCTGCAATTGTTATGTCATTTTTCTTGAGTTTCTGGAACTTGTTCTCAGGCTTCCTCATTCCCAGGCCGGTATGTCATTTGAATTGTTCTTCTCATTTCGAGTTTTTTTTTATATGTCATTTACCTTGCTACGGATCATCTCTATTACTACTTTATACCTAATATAAGTCTCAATACTGCAGCTAATTCCCATATGGTGGAGGTGGTACTACTGGGGTTCTCCCGTTGCCTGGACGATCTATGGCATCTTCACATCTCAAGTTGGTGACATCAAGACTGACATCGACATTCCTATCCAAGGACCACAAAGAGTTGATGTATTTCTCAAAAACTACTTGGGTTTTGACTACGACTTTCTGATCCCTGTCGTCATTGCTCATCTTGGTTGGGTCCTCCTCTTCTTCTTCGTCTTTGCCTACGGCATCAAGTACCTTAACTTCCAAAGGAGATAAGGAATTTTACTGTACCTTCAAAATTGTTAAATAGATAGTCGAGTGTACAACATTACAGCCAAAGTTAGAGAGACAAAATTTGTCCTCTTTCTGTCTTATTATTGTATTAGGTATCATACATTTTGTGTATTTTTGTTTGGCTTTGGATACATTTTCCGGATTACTTTTGTATAGCAATATTTATTCTTGAATATGGAGTGGAAGAAGCTTTGTGATTTTTCTTAATGTCGATGCAACGAATAAGAACTTATTCTACCGAAGAAAGCGGAACTTGAGCTGAACAAAGAAACAACAGAGCAACAGAGATTCTGATAAACTTGAGCTCTCAAGTTGCCAAAGAAATAGCAATATCAGTGGCTTCTTTATTTTTAAAATGAAACAATGTTTCATAAGCTTGAGCTAGTCTGAGATTGCCACAAGAAAGTAGCATCAGCATTCTCATCATTGCAGTAGAGACAAGGGTGCTGCTCAAACTCTTGTTCTTTCAAAACTTGTCGCGCAAGCAACACGAGCTTTTTGTTGCTTAACTCAGCCTCGTGATCCTTCAGCACCATTTGGACTGCATTGCTGAATGCTCCACACGGCTTCCCACCAGTCGTAACTGCCTTCGTTACATCTGCGGAAGTCTCATTTGCTTGACACCCGCTGAGTAGAATTCCCTCATCGGGCTTGGATGACTCGAACATGTTGAGGACTTCAAGCGGAGGCAAGCGAAACCTGAGGCTGGCGTCGGCTGCAAACAACTCTAGTAAGTGGGTTGCAATATCGGGTGTGTTTATTCCCGTCAACGATGAGAGGTGGTGCAATATGGACTCGAAAGGAATGGCCTTTGGCTTGGAGGACATAGATGATGATTTGCTACTAGTTTCAGTGACATGAGAAGGTCCAATTTGCTCCTTCTCCTTGTCAATGAGGCCTCCGCTGTGACATGAGTCTGATAGGATTGTAAAGCTTGCTCCCTTCGGCAAACGGTCCACTAATTGTCTAAAATCAACATCTGCATGGTGAATTACCAATGTATTATTATGACTACTCAAATTAGAGGAGGTGTCCAAAACACTTGTGCTTATGAGCGTTTTTCTTATTATTAATTTTTTTTATAGGAAGTGGAAAACGGTTTTTTTATTTTTCATTTTTATCAAGTACTTTTCTAGAAAGCATTATAATTGTTTTTGTAATTAAAAACATTAAATTATTCTACCAAATGTGCCAATAAAAATGTTTTGAATATCTAAAAGCGCTTTTAAGCATTTTAAAAATATCATTACATATGATCTTAAGGATATAGATTCTACCATGGTAAATATACATAACAATTTTCGGTAAATTAGAAAGTATAAAACTATTTGCACCGCATTGCATACTACATCTCTAATCAAAGTGAGTAATCATATGAGCAGGTCTCACTCCTGTTAGTGATATGAACTACAATGTGACTAAACTATTAAATAACTAGACTAAAAGGACACAATTATAATGCATATTAGTAATTTTAACACCCACCGGTGATGAGGTTGAAATCACAAGGCACAATGGCCTCATCCTGCCTGAAGGGTTTGCCTGGTTTCAATGAAGGAATCCTTGTTCCATGGCCACTGTAATGAAAGTACAAGACATCACCTGGTTTAGCCTGATCAATCATTGCATCAAGTGCCTTCTTAATGTTTGCACCTGTTGGCAAAACTGATGAGGAACCACCAGAACCAGCTGATGCTGCTGCTGCATCAGTCAACAGCTGAATGTGGCTCGGATCGAACCCGAACCGATTCACAAGCGTGTCTCTCATGGTGAGCACGTCGTTTATGCAACCATGCAGCTCGTTTCTGGTGTTTGGGTAATTGCACCCCACCAAAACGGCCAACCTCTTCCTCTCAATATTCTCCATGATTTGAAATAATCGCAAGCAACAATAATCTGAATGTTCTTTTTTTTTTTTTTGTATATTTCAGTTGTTTTGTGGTCGATCTCTTCCAAACTTTTGGTTTTATAGTATTCCTGGGATGATATGTTATCTCGCTTGAAATTTGGTTCAAGTTATGTACGTTGCATTGGCTTTCAAGCGTGGGAAGGTTACTTTCTGCGTTTTAAAGTCTTGTCCTTCTAAATAATAGAATGAGTTCACTCCAACCAATCTGAAAAGAGAAAGGCTAATTTGAATAGAAGTTGACAGGAGCATAGAGTGGAGCTATGTTTGAAGCCGAAGTGGGCGAGCATGGTGGTTCCGATTCTTCTCAAGGCTAATGAGAAGCAGTTCAAATCATCTGCACCCAAAATCTTTGCCGGTTTTTGTGTGATCTATCATCTATCTCATTTATTGATACATGATCATTCATTTAAACCACATTTAACAAAGTCAACTCTTCAATCTACCTCCTCGATAAAAAAAAAATTTAAAAACTAAAAATAAATTAAGTCAAAATGACACATGTCACTCAAATAGATAGAGCATAGACAGGTCACAAAAAGTTTTGCGTGCAGACGATTTGAACTCAATGAGAAGAGGGAGGAAATTTGGGAGTTTGGTGGGAAAAATTGGGTTGTTGGGTCTAAGAGATGAAAAAAAATTGGGCCCAGATACAATTTACTTTTGAGTTTTTTTTTTTTTTATACAATAATATGTTTACACTAAGAGAGGTGAGAGATTTGAGCTAAATCATATAATAATGTACCATCAAACTCGTTATTAACAAGAATCAAATTTAATAAGTCCAAAAAATTACTACTTAGATCGTCATGTTAAGTGAGAAGATTTTTTTTTCTTTCAATTTAGGTAAATTGATGCACAAAAATCTATCAACCAAAAGTTGAGTCTAACCCTCTATTCAAGTAAACAAGCTTCTGTTAAAATAAAATAAAATAAAAATAAAAATGTAAACAAGCTTGTGTTTAAGCCGCCCCAAGCCTAAAGTTGACTTCTTACTTGGTGGATTTAAACCTTTTTTCTTCCCTCAACCTTAGAGTCAGACCTGGCAATATAGCACACCATCCATTCATATTGGAGATGCACTAAGTAAGTTTGGATTAAAGCTGACGGACTCATTAGTAACTAGTTAACAAATAGTTCAATATGGTCACTCATGGATACCCGTCAGGAGCATGTCTATTCCAACTTGTTAAGAGACTCATGTATGGAATGTATGACTAGCATTGAGTATTCCGGTGTCTACAATTTATTGATCCGTTGAGTTAAAGTGGCTGGAAGTATATGTTTCCCATTAGGTAAGTCGCCATACACGTCTATGACTTGGTGAGTTTCATGATAAAGGGCACATTTTAAATACAATTTTTCATACCTTGCCTACACAAAATTATGGACGTCGGAACATGAAGCAAACAGGTACGCCATTATAGCTTAGCTCTATTTTTTGAGATTTGACTTTCAAAACTTGCAACTGAAAGGGCAAATTTGTAATTTTACGTCACACGGCTGGCCAGCTGAATGATGTTTTTTCAACGTTTCTAAAAGGGGTGTAATTTTCCACAGATTTGAATTCCATTCGAATTCAAATTGTGAGAATCCTAACGATCCTTACATTTTAGCCGTTCATCGTACATCGTGCGGTCATAAATTATTTTAAATTTTTTATTTAAAATTAAATATAAATAATACCTAATAAAAGATAACCACACGATATATAATGAACAGTTAAAATGTAAACAAATTTAAAATTCCCACAAAGAGAATCCAAAAGAATCCTCATCCATTTTCTAAAGCAAAAGAAGATGGGGAAGGGGATAAAGTAGTGACATTAGAAACTTCCGAAAGTAATGGACCATGGTCCCCCTTGTGCAATTTGAGACAAGAACACGTAGCAACCACCCACCCAATGGAGCACCTTCCAAAATCAATTAAGCAATGAGACATTGCCGATACAATCCTTTTCTCAAGCCTTTGTCTTGCTACGCACTCAACTTATCCATCAACTTGCAATGTCCATTAATCTCCAACAAAAACTCAATGATATCCATGAGGAAATAGTGAAGATATTTATCATGATAAGTCAACAATAGTCTTGCTTTATTATTTTTTTCAGTATAAGTGAGAGATATTAGGTTCAAATTTTATTAATAACAAGGTTCATACTAATTTATTATGTAAGATATCATTTGTGACTTAGCGCAATCGTTCATTATTTTGTGCAAATATTTTCCTACATTAAAGGATAAAGCGAAACTTGATTAATAGTACACGAGTAATTTATATAATTACCACCCAATCTTATAGTTACCTTGAAAATTTAGTGATGGGTGTTACTTCTCCTATGATAAAACTGCATACTAAAATATTAGTACACAATCATTTTCATTAAAATAGTGAATATAATAAAATTAATAAATAAATAAATTTATAGGATAATACTTATATTTTTTTATGTGAATAGGCTGACCTTCATGGATGTTTGATAAAACACGATTTTAGGTAGCAATGTGTAGTGTTCTAAAAATCAGCCTAGGCGATAGGCTATGGAGCCAAAAATAATCTCAAAAATCATGGAGTTGACACGTGAATTATTTCCCAAGAAAGTTAAGACTGCCCCTATTAAATGAGCAGGGAGCAGCCTCATTCACCACGTGCAACTGAGGTAAAGCAAGCAGAGATCAACCACGGCTCAAGGCATCCCTACTCGTATAAAAGTCAAAGGTATTTATGATATAATAATCCCTTATTCTTATCATCAATACATTCATAATCAGATAATACCTCATTCAAGTAAGTTTTCATAATTCCATTTATTTAGGATACTTACCTATTTATTCTAAGATATTTATTTACACAAATATCTTAGAATATTCCACCCAAAAATACCATATATGGCCGGCCACCTCTAAACCCTAGAAGGCTGGCCCATCTCCTCCTTCTTCCCTATAAATACACCATTTATCTCTAAAATTTAGCAAGCTTTAGCTAAATTAAAGAGGCTTTTTGCTTCCCACAAACACTAAAACACATTCTTTACAAAATTCTAACTTTGGCATCAGAGATTCTTCAGTCAAAGCCTCCTACCCCCCATTCATCGTGAGTGTGTGAGACTTTTGGCCTTAATCTTAGGTGTTATTATTTTGCAGGTGCAGATTCGTCAATCAAGAAAAGGTGGAAATTTGCATCCACAAATTGGTGCTTTCATTGAGAGCTCTAATCCGAAGACTCGAAGAAGACTCTTGCTTTCAATTTCCTTCGTTCATAAACCCACAACTATGATGGCAAGAAATTCAAAAACTACAACTAATGGGACACCCTACGTTGAAAGACATGGACCAACTAATGGAGATTGCAACGTGGCTCCACACCGTCGCTCTTCAAAGTTTACCACGGCAAGGGCCGCACCTTTGCCACCACGAGGCACTGTGGCCATGCCAGCAATGGCAACTGCCGCTGTAATGGCTCACGGGGCAGCCTCCGCACAACCCGAGAAAACCCTAGGGCATGAGGCCGCATGCGCAAACCCAAACCGCACTAACTGAGGTGACCCAATGCCCATGCGCCCGACCTGATCCCATAACCCTCTAGGCAATCAAGTATGGTCCCAGACCAGTTCAACTGGCCCAGATCTAGATCCTGAGGTTTACAGTTGACCTAAGGGTATTTTCACCCCACCTTATTGCAGATCTGTCCCATCCTAGCTCAAGCTTTTCACTTGGAGTCCATTACACATCCACAACTTAAGCAGACGTCTACCGTCTCAGCTCTTCTACTATAAATGGCAAACAACATATATCCCGACAGGTCGCCGAACTGACAAATGCTCTCGCACAGCAGACTACCTTAGTGACTTAACTCCTGCAGCGCACCAAGACGTAACGTGTCCCAGATGAGGTGTTCAGAAGTAGGGCAAGAGCGGGCGATGACTTTTCTTTCCATCGACGTCCCGGTAAGCAGCCCCTCGATTAGCCATGAACAGAGCATTTTGATAATTTACATTCCTGTCTGGGCCCTCGAGATAGTGTAGACTCTCGTCTTAGCACTCAGATGAGTGTGCACTCTCGATTAGAAATTGTCAGTGTTCAATCTAGAAATAATTAGTGTTCAGTTCTAAAAATAGTGGTATAGCTAGTGTTTAGTTTTAGAAATAGTCAGTCTTCAGTTTTAGAAATAGTGGTAGTGTTCAGTTATAGAAATAGTATCTTGAAAGATATTAGCTATTTGATCATTTTTTTTTTCACTTTAAGACCATCTCCAATGGTGGGCTAAAAGTCAAATTACTCCCCAAAATTTTCCCCCAAACTCACTCCAATGCAAGGGGAAAATTCGGGCCAAATGCTAAATGCTAAACCAAGGTCAAATTCCCCCCAGAATTTAGCCCAGAAATCGATATAGGCTCCACCAAATCGAGTGAAAATATTTATCGGAATTTAAAAAAAATTTATTAAAATTTTCATAAAATTAATTTACGATCATCTACAAATTTATTTTTAAAAAAAAAATTAATTTAAGAAAAAAAATAGTCTAAGTTTATTCTTTAATATTCCCGGGCTAAAATTTTAGGCTTAAAATGGTTGGAGTAGAAAAACTGTTTTTGGGCTAAAAGCTAAATTTTTCGAGCTAAAATATTTGACTTTTAGCCCAACCATTGGAGATGGTCTAAGAATCGCAAAGTATGAAATTTGTTTTATCGGTCAAGAGTCAAGATCACACGAGCAAATCTGTACTTCATGGATCGTATCCTCGAAATAATACTACAAAAAATCAAGTAGTATTATTCCTTCATTTTCATCCATGGCAACCCACAAGTTCCAACTTATATTTAAATACAAGGATATGTGACACACTTCGACCTAAGTTAGGACATGCTGCCCGTCACGTGAGCGTGACGTAACCATGTGCACAGTGCTGAAGTAAGATTACTAAAGAGAAATACGAACAAATTAAAATCAAGCAACTAGCAGCCCTAACTAAGATAATGTGCTAGTGTGAGATTAAGTGTGAATTACACAACCAGAGTATAAGTAGCCTAAATGAAGTCCGACTGGACAAGTGCTAATTATACAACACCCAAAGGTGATCGTACATTTGTGAAATTTGTCAAAACCTCCGGATATCCTCGTGAGCCACCAACGAAACTCTCACCTAAAACCTGGAGGGGCACAAAACAGAAAGTGTGAGTGGGCAAAAACAAAGCTTTTCAAAATCATTTCATTTCTAAAAAATTCTAACCCCTCGTCGTAAAACCTATATAATTTCCCAGAAGATAAAGTATATACTCATATATCTCAAAATCATGCTCAGCAATAGATAATCAAATGTATGCCAGAAGTATGTCATGCCAAAGTATCTCAACGAAATACCATAAGTAACTAAGTGAACAAATATGAATGCCAGATATCAAATCAGCCCTCGGCTGAGTCTATAGCTCATAATCAATCTCAATCATATCATATATTCCTATACATGAGTCGGAACCACCTAAAGTGGTCTGTATGACAAGGCTAGGTGTAAAATAAATATGCTCAAGTGCTACGATCACGTGAAGACTGTGCGAATAATCGCGGGTCACCTATGAGTCGAAACCACCTATAGTGGTCTGTACAACAAGCATGCGCACCTAACTTGGATCCAAGGTAAGCATATGGTGCGGGAGGTGAACATCACGTGAAGGACTGTGCCCTAACTCTAGGCGGAAGCACTAACACCGGGGTGCAGGTTTATGAGCTCTCAAAGTATCACATTATAATCATAAATTCACATCAACCAATCATAACTCACCTGGTACTCACCTGAGCGTGCACAACACCAATTCACATATATGCATCATATACCAATTCATATACTAAAAGTAAACTCATATGCATGGCATTTTAAACATATTTTCATTTAAAAGCGATTTCTGGGAAAAATAGCAAGTATATAGGTATATACGGAAAACTAAAAGCCCACTCACTGATAAGTCGAAGAATCGTAGCCCCCGAGCCTCGATTGTTGGCGCTCGTCCTCAGGATAGGTCTCACCTATATGCGAAATAACTAAATAAACGTTATTTAGAGCACATAAACGAGACTCGCAATTAACTTCTCATACATAGCTCAATTTTGGTATTTGAATATACTAATGTGATCTACACAACCTCATGAACATCTCCAAAATTTTAAAATAATTTTTCGATGCCCCACGCGCCGGCAAGGGCACGGCCTTACGAGCCCCCACGCGCGGCCAAACCTTAATTGAGGCCTAACGGCCGTTAGGAATATTCTGTTGAAATCAAGGAATATTTCGTTAAAAAAACTAACGTCGTCAGTTGCCGTTAGGAATATTCCGTCAAAGTTGATGGAATATTCAGTCATCCTCTACCTTCGAATTCCGGCGACCGTCGCCGAAGCTAGAAACTGGAAAAAATTTCTATTCATCATATCTTTTTCAATTCTTAACCAAAACTCATGAATTTCATATCAAAATGAAGCTTATGACAAGAAGAACACAACCATACCTTTTTTAGGACCTAAACCCCACGAAATCACGCCGGAGAACCCACAATATTCTGGCTAAACTCTGCAACTCGTCGATCTCGACTTCCCGACGTCCAAATCGCTTGGTTTTCTTCTCCGAGCTTTGTAAGAACGTCCTAAAGCTCCCTATAAGCTTAAAATTCCCTGAAATGACCATAATTACGACCACATGAACAGTGCTCAAATCAGGGGTTTTGGTTTCTCAGGGTTCTGAGGGTTTCACGATCTAAAATTAACATATATGAACTCAGAAACTTGCAAGGAGTTCGAATCTTACCTTCTTGACGTCGATCCGTGCGTGAATGGTTGGTTTTGAAGTTCGTCCGTACGGGTGTACGGAAATGGCAAGAGAACCGAGAGAGAGAGAGAGAGAGAGAGAGAGAGAGAGAGAGAGAGAGAGTGTGTGTGTGTGTGTGTGTGTGTGTGTGTGTGTGTGTGTGTGTGTGTGTGTGTGTGTGTGTGTGTGTGTGTGTGTGTGTGTGTGTGTGTGGTCCAGATTTGGTCACCAACCAACAACCAAACAAATATCTTACTTCTAATTTTTTTTCAAAAACTTAGGAAAAATGATGAATATGTCAAATTCCAGTGTGTATGTGTGTGTGGTCCAGATTTGGTCACCAACCAACAACCAAACAAATATTTTACTTCCAAATTTTTTTCAAAAACTTAGGAAAAATGATGAATATGTCAAATTCCAACTTAAACCACACAACCATACAAAATGTCCAAGCGCATTCTAGTAAATTCACGCCAATGATATAATTAATTCCGGACGGGTTGTCACAATATGGATACTTAATGTTTAGCGAGAAATCAAGTAAAATATAAAGAGATGCTGTGGTTGGGAAGGGAGAAGAAGGTGGGGTAATTTCACAAGTTTATAAATGTTGAAGAATGAATTTTTGTCTCTTCAACTTGTGAAACATTTTTTGTTTTTATTTTTCAACGCGCATGGTTTTCTTTACTTTATTAAGTCGTAATATATATGTAAAAACGTAGTCATGACATTAAAAAGCATCTTAATTAATGGCAAAGTAGCGTTTATTTGATATGTTATTATTTTTTTGTTAATTTAAAACTATATTAACAAGAACAAAGCACAAAGAAGAACTGGGCATAAAGGAAACTCAAGCACCAGCCAACAAATGGGAAAAACTAAAAACTAAAGTCTAACCCACGTAGGTAACCATGCTTGAATTTTGGTTCTGGACAAAATATACGTGAGAAGCATTTAATATACTAAGAAAAAGCAAAGGCTGGTAGTTGGAGTTGGTGCGGGTCCCATTCCATTTCAAATATTCCGGTTTTTAGTACATATAAGTGCTCACAAAAGTAACAGTAATTATTTGTAGCAGATTCCGATAGGGGCAAGTGCTCCAAAAAAAAGTTCATATCGTTTCGGCTTTTAATTTAATTTACCCCACCCATGTGTGTTTAATGTTTTTGGAATCTAATATAAATTAGTTTGTCTTTATGATTAAACTAGCCTTTCTGCACGCGCACGAAAGGCCTTTTTTATATCACGGCGCGCTACGCGGCATTCAGAGAATTTTTTTTCTTTCCTTTCACATCTATGCATATGTAAGACTCCGCTGGTGTGTTTCCGTACCACATGCTCTGCAAAAGAGACACAATATCAAAATCAGAAACACATATAGACTATAGATATATCGAGAGAAACTAAAGAAAACGAAAAGTTCAATCAAAGTGAATGAAATGAAATCGTTTTTCTTTTACCCAAAGTATTGAAAGTAGCAGAAACCATTTTGTTGTCCTCTTTCTCCACTCTTCCCGTGTCCCTCACTCTTTTTCACCCTTTTAAAACGATAACTGATAAGGCAAAAATAAAAACACGCTATTGAATGAATCTAACAAATCATTTAGCACCACCAATTGCTAAACTGCAATCTTGAGTCTGCTAACATTACAAAATTATTAACATTAGTAAAGTCTCCATAGAACCTTTTTATTTCGCTTCATTTCCTCCTCTTTCCCAACCAACAACACATTTCTTATCATCCAAGAAAATACCAACTCTTATTGTATAGAAGTTTGAGTAAAGGAACAAACTTTTCTTGCAAAGAGAACAAAATACAAACCAAAGTTTAGTAAGAGTAGCGAAATAAATAGAATATCAAAAGAGAGAATCTTACAGCAAGAACGCCAAAGACTTTCATAGGGAAAGAGCCAGCTCCCTTCAACTTCTCTGGAGACTTTCCATTCAAAGCCAATTCCTTATCAACCTACAAAAGTTCCACACAGGCCAGTCCTAATAAATTCGTCTTACCAACATAGCGGCAACCAATTACAAAATAAAGCACGCATCTTTACAGAACAATAATATAGTACAAATTAATTTTCTTTTCATTAAATGAAAAAGGAAAATGGGGGTCTTACCCTCTCAGCTAGAACCCTAATCTTATAAGCAATGACATACAATGTTGGCAAAGCCAAGGCCATATCCCAATTCTGAAACTCCTGAATAAAAGCACTGCACATCCACCATTAACATTAGTTAAAAACCAAATACAAAATTTCACACAAAACAGAATTAAATAAAACAAAGAATCAATAAAAAAGATCAAAACTTTGCAGATTTTTCATATGCCTAATAGGAATCAATGAAATTCCCAATTCGGTAGCTCTGAAAAGCCTGGAAGAGATGCACCAGAATTTCGCCAAATTGCAAACGGACTGTCCTGTCACACACCAAGAACCCTCACCAATCAAAACCCTAAATTCTCAAATTGAAACAAATACAAATATACACATTTGTAAGATGTATTACCTGGAAGACGTTGAGGGCATTGGCGAGGGAGAGGAGGGCGTTGGCGAGGGAGAGAAGGGCGGGGCTGTTGGAGGAGAGATAAAGGAGATGCTTGAGGGAAGCATCGTCCTGGGTCGAAACGGCATTGGAGAAGATGGCTGAAGGCGGCGACATCTCTCTATCTGCTCAATCTAACACTCTCAATATCTTCATTTCATCACACCTTACTTTGTTTTCTGAATGGTTCAATGACGCCGTTTTGCTCCACCATTGTTCTTGTTTTTCTTGAATTGTCTTACTTTCTAGTTTTTTAAATTGGGAAGTTGGGTACCTAGAGAAGATGGCTGAAAGCGGCGGCAACGTAGGTGGAAGAACACGGCCAGGAGATTAGGCTCCCGAAAGTGGGCGTCCGGGATCGAATGTGTGAAGAAGGATGGGTTCCAAGACACGTCCCGGAGTCTGGTTCTGAAAATTTGGCTCTTTTCGATTATTCATTTGTATATAGTGGTTTTATGTGGGTAGTTATCGTTTAATCTTCAACTGAACTGAGATCGTGGGAATTGATAACTGAATTGGTAACTGCATTCTTTTGCACTTTTCTACCCCTCTTCCCACGTTGGTTTTTTATTTTCTTATTTTCTTATTCTCTCCTAAAATGGAGGAGTAGTTTGATCACATTCCCTTCTTTTCTTTTTCTAACAGTTTTAGATTTTTTTGTTTTAGGGGTGTTTTAGTGCAATTTTTTTTGGGTGAAGCCTTGAGACACCAAAGTAGCCTTCTGGCTTTTTAATATTAGAGATATAAAGCTCTTTTAATTAAATGATATTATAAAGTAGTTTTTGGTTAAATTAAATTTAGTCTAAATACTTTTCATTAAAACTCCCAAAAATAAAAGAAAAAGAGACCCTTGATGCCTCAAAATCATCTCGTAAAACTGCTGAAAAAAAACCACGATTTAGGAAATACATAGAATTTGGTTTTGTGATTTCTCTTAAATTGCGGCACCTTTTTGCATGAAATTTTGAGGCCAAATTCATCTCATACAGACTAACATATCCAAACTAATAAACACCCAAAAATCAAAGCACAAAAAAAAAAAAAAAAGCAATGTGACTTTGAGGTTTCTATGGTGGATATCGTGATTTTCGCTTTGATATGAGGTTGTGGGCGAAAACAAGACCTATGACTTTGACACCAATAAATTTCTTCAAAAAGTTAAAATACAAACCCAACTAACTCAAACTGATTTATTCAAATTACTAGTAAAAAAACAACCTTAAAACGCACAACCCTTTAGATTCGCATAGATCTTTAAATCCCATCTTGCTCAAAATGGTAGATTTTCTCTGCAAGTCTAGAGTGTGAGTAGCGCCCAAACAAGATGATTAAGGTTTCAGACAAATATAAACCAAGGTTAACATTATATTTGAATTTTGCTAATTTACTTTAAGGTAATGCTAATGAGACTAAATTCGTAGACAATTTACATATCATTTGATTTGTCACTATTAGGAAATGAGCACGTTTATCAACACTTAAATAATAATTCAATCATCAATTGTCATATTATTTAGTTTATAAAATTTTATATACAAATTTAATTTCCTTAACATTATTAGTTATTTTAAGAATCCAATATAAGAGCAAGTCCATTGGAGGACCAACTCCCCAGCACCCAGCCAAAAAAACAGCCCAGTCCCCTGTCCATTTACTCCAGCCCGTGGAATTGCCTGGCACCCAGCCCGTTTTTGACTGACCAAGAAGCCGGCCTATTTCCCAGGCTCGCGCAACACAAGCAGGTAAGGCGCGAGTGGATTTCAGGGGTTCCGGAAAAGGTGTCAACCCACTTGGGCTCATCGACGTGGCGTTATGATAGCCGTTGATTTCCAACGGTAAAAAAAATTTAAATTTTACTTTTAAACTGGACCGTCCGATCAAAGATCAACGGCCCAGGATCTAGACTCTTAGATTTGAATATTTTTCAAATCCAAAGGTCCAGATTAATTAACTAAATTAAAATTATAAAAAAATGCAGAATTTTTTTTAAATACAGAAAAATTAAAAAAAATTTTCTATAAATACCTAACCCTCGTCTTCCACCTTACACCACATTTCAATATTTCTACACTTTCTATACTATCTACATTTCAATATTTTCTACACTTTAAAAGAGAAAAAAAATGTCTTCGTGGAAGCACATTGAATGACACATGAAAGTTGGGTTCGCAAAATAGTACGTTCGGATAATGACACGTGACGTGACGAGATTAGTTAAAAATCCTATCTGAAATTAAAACTATTTTATTTTTTTTATTCTTTTTCAAAAAATTTAAAAATATTATAAATGGGCTGGGTGCCAGCGCATTTTTTTAGGGGTGGAGATGCAGTGGCCTATTACTGTTCATTTAAGTATGTTACTGTTCACTTGAGTGGATAAATAGGCTGGGTGCTGGCACTTAGTCTTAGTTGTGGACTTGCTCTAAGTGAAAGTTCAACTATGTAGTGGCCCCCACGAAGTCACACTTTACTTGTCCCAGTTTTCTCTTTTTAATATGAATTTCATGTCTACACGTTCTATAGTATAAATGCACTTTATTTATTTCCTAAAAATGATTATTTTCCAAAATATTTAAAATGATTCATTTCCAAAAAAATTCCACAAAAAGTATATTTTAAAAACGTGGAAAATGTGTCCATCGAAGCATCCATTTTTCTAGTCAGCATTTGACAACATTGCACACTTTTCCGTGTTGAATAATTCGCCACGTATGCCCTTTCTAACCCAATATTGCACAGTTCTGGTCTCATTTTTTTTCAATCGGTTTACACATTAAATTTGATGTTTTTCAAAACAAGTTATGAAGTTCGAATTTTTTCATATTGTGTTTGGAGTTTTAAAATGAGAACTTTAACGAAAAGTTTCCGGTACTGTTTACTTTAACGAAAAACCACATTTTTACACTAAAGAGTTAATCTTGGTACTATTCACTTTACCCTTTATTTTATCCTTATCGTTAAAACTCTAAGTTTTCAAGCCCTTTTCGTTAGTTTTCTTTTTTAAAATTGTATCAACTTATTCATTTTTGTCTCTTTCGATGCATGATGCTTGACAAAGTTGAAGAGTTCTTCTAATAAATATCTTGCAAAAAAGACTGGCACAAAGTTCTCAAAAAAAAAAAAAAAAGACTGGCACATTAGTCCGTATGAAATGCTCGCTACGTTATCAAGTTAACGAATGATCAAACAGTGTGTTAGACGGATAACATATTTCAATACACTATGGTACAAAATGAAAATAATTAAAATATCAGGGTTTATTTTGAAAATGTCCTTAAACTGAAGGGCATCAATATCAAATGTGAAGTGTCTGTTTGTTTCAACCAAGGTATTAAATATCGATTATATCAGAAATATCGGTAATCCAAAAATACGAAAATTTCGATGGAAATATCGAGATATTATCGATATCAATAAAAATTGAATAAAAACCACGAAAATTGTAAGAAAAACTTGGAAATTTTTATTAAAACTTTGCAGGATGTTTATTTAGTCAATTATTTATTAGTTTATCACAAAAAAATTAGAAGTAAATGCATTGCATGATGGATTTAACACATTTAAATTGATTATATAGCGAGCTGATAAACATTGTGAGTGTAGAAAATATGTAAATATTTTAGCATATTTTCACAAAAACATAAGTGATATGGTGGTCAAGGTGTTGAAGGAGTAAAATTGGCGGGGTTCGAATCCTCTTGGTGTTTTTTTAAATATAGAAATTAAAAAAACACGAAAATTTCGATGAAAATATCGATAACATAGAAATATCGGTAATCCAAAAACACTAAAATTTTGATAAAAATATCGAGATATTATGAATATTTAATATCTTGATTTCAACGGCAATAAAGCGACAGCGTGGGATATTTTGCTTATTACGTTAATTTATTGATTAAATTCTGGAAAGTAGTCACAAATTGACCAACGACTCTTCTCCTGTAAAGTGTGAAAAGCAGAGAAGAATTTTCAAAGCATAAAATAATTAAAAATATATTTGTAAAAGGTGGCTGTCTGCAGGTTCGCATGAACTTGCTCTGCTTTTTCCTCGTCGATGGCTCACTTTTTCTATAAAACCAAGACCCAAATCTCAACCCAGACAATATCACTTCCCCCTATTTCTTCACCAAAAGCACTATTCTTTGAATCTCACAGGAGTGGAAAAATACTTACTTGGTGAAGAAAATAAAGAGTTTAAAATTTAAGTGCGTACATTTTTTGTGGATTGATTCAAATTTTTTTTCTTAGGAGGGAAGAAAAGTAGTGAGTTCAATCGGTTTCTGGAATTGGGTAAGCCGGATTTGGCTGTTTGAATCAACCCATTTTCTGAAATCTTGAGCTGAGGGGGATTTGATTGGTTTTTGGAGCTAGCAACCATGTCTATAGCGACAGCGCTTGCCGGGGAGGACTTATCCCGGCAGACCAGCAGCCGGGGGAGCTGGCGGTCTGCGAGTGTGAGGGAGATGTGGAACGCGCCGGACGTCTTTCAGCGAAGCGGTCGGCAGCAGGTGTTGGATGAGGAGGAGGAGCTCAAGTGGGCGGCCATAGAGAGGCTGCCCACATATGATAGGATGAGGAAAGGGATGCTGAGGCAGGCCATGAGCAATGGGAGGGTTTTGACTGAAGAAGTCGATACGGCGAATCTTGGGGAGCAAGATAAGAAGCAGTTGATGGAGAGCATACTTAAGGTGGTGGAGGATGACAATGAAAAGTTCTTGCAGAGAATGAGAGCCAGAAATGAAAGGTTTGTGATTTGTTTTCTGGTTTTGTTGAATTGGGGTTCTGATATATGTATACTTTGCTTGTTTGGTTGGCGAAAATCGGGTTGGATTTTGAATGCTTTTGGTTGATTGGAAACAGGGTTGGGATTGATGTGCCTAAAGTTGAGGTTAGATTTGAGAAATTATCAATAGAGGGAGATGCATATGTTGGCAGCAGAGCACTTCCAACACTGCTAAATTCTTCCTTGAACATGATAGAGGTATTTTACATAATATCTATTGATAGTAAAGTTTCATTGTTTATTTCTAAATTTCTATGGTGAACTCACGGATTTGTGAATTTCTATGAATGTGAATAGGGAATAATTGGAAAGCTTAAACTCGTACCATCAAAGAAAAGAAATGTTCAGATTCTCAAAGATGTGAGCGGCATCGTGAGGCCATCGAGGTATGCTCAAGATCTTTTGCATATTTAATCTCTTTACTGGACTAGTGTGATGTTTTTTTCCGCATCAATAAGATATCAAACAATAGTTCCTGTGAAAATATAACACAAAGAAGTTTCTTCAAAAGAAATTAGTTGCTCATACAGAAGAAAGATGTAAAGGAACATACTAGTCTTTGCTCAACAACATTTAAGAGCTTGGTTTCTATTTTTCTAGGATGACACTGCTTCTGGGACCGCCTTCATCAGGAAAAACGACACTTCTAAAAGCGCTCGCGGGCAAACTTGATAAGGATCTAAGGGTTTGTAATCCTCTCTATCTCCTTACATTTTATTGGGTTATTCTATTGCAGACGAGTACTTACATGTTCCCTTTTTTGTTTTTATATATATATATATGTATTGACAATTTGGGGTTATGAACAGGTAAGTGGAAAAGTGACCTACTGTGGCCATGAATTTGAGGAATTTGTGCCTCAGAGAACCTCTGCTTACATTAGCCAGCATGATCTTCATTATGGTGAGATGACAGTTCGTGAAACGTTGGACTTTTCCGGACGTTGCCTGGGAGTTGGAACCAGGTACGATATGCTGGTAGAGCTGTCTAGACGCGAGAAAGATTCTGGTATCAAACCAGACCCTGAAATCGATGCATTCATGAAAGCAACATCTTTGGCTGGCCAGGAGACGAGTTTGATCACAGATTACATTCTCAAGGTTTGTACATTCAATCATAAGAATGTGTTGTTGAGCTCTTATTGTACAAGCCTAAATATTTTTTGTTCTTCTGTCAGATACTTGGATTAGATATTTGTGCTGATACCGTTGTTGGTGATGACATGAGAAGGGGCATATCTGGTGGACAAAAGAAACGGGTTACAACTGGTATGAGATTCTATGTCATATTACTCTGAAAACAATAAACTAAAAGAAAAGGCAATGATTTTGCTCTCAAATGTGTTTCTAAGCATGAATGTGTATAGTATGTTGACATGATAGTTCAGGCTGAATGCGTGTGTAAATGTATTTCACTTTGATTTACTAGAAACCTAGGAACCAATGCCATTACTTTCAAAAGGTGGTTTTTTTTTCTTCTCAAAATTCTTCTTTAATCCATATTGGAATAATAGGAATGATATTTTATCTGCCAACATTTGCCTGTAACTATAACTGGAAGTCGTTTCCCATAATGCAGGAGAAATGTTGGTTGGACCAGCGAAAGCATTCTTCATGGACGAAATTTCAACGGGGCTGGACAGTTCCACTACCTTTCAGATTGTCAAGTTCATGAGGCAGATGGTTCACATTCTGGATGTGACAATGGTCATCTCTCTTTTGCAGCCTGCACCAGAAACATATGATCTTTTTGATGACATTATCCTTATTTCTGAGGGTCAGATTGTGTACCAAGGCCCACGAGAAAACGTACTTGAATTCTTCGAATATATGGGGTTCAGATGCCCAGACAGAAAAGGTGTTGCAGATTTCTTGCAAGAAGTGACCTCAAAGAAGGATCAAGAACAATACTGGTTTAAGAAGAATGAACCATTCAGATATGTCTCTGTAGCTGATTTTGCACAGGCTTTTGCCACTTTTCATGTTGGCCAACGTCTTGCTGAAGACCTAAGAGTTCCGTATGACAAAAGAACAGCCCATCCTGCTGCCTTGGTGAAGGAAAAGTATGGAATAAGCAGTATGGAGCTTTTCAAGGCATGCTTTGCAAGGGAATGGTTGCTGATGAAGCGTAACTCATTTGTGTACATATTCAAGACTGTACAGATAGCAATCATGGCTACAATTACTTTCACTGTATTCTTCAGAACAGAAATGAAACCTGGGCAGTTAGGGGATTCGGCAAAATTCATGGGAGCATTGTTTTTCAGTCTCATTAACGTCATGTTTAATGGAGTGGCAGAGCTTTCAATGACAGTTTTCAGGCTTCCGGTGTTCTTTAAACAGAGGGATGCCTTATTCTACCCTGGATGGGCTTTTGCCTTGCCCATTTGGCTAACCAGAATTCCTATTTCGTTTATGGAATCTTTAATATGGATCTGTTTGACATACTATACCGTTGGATTTGCACCTGAGGCCAGTAGGTAAGCTTTAATTTATCACTATTATTATTATCGGAAACTTTTTCTTCCTTTTGCTACATGAATAATGAAAGATATACATCCTAGCTATTCTTTTGTTTGACGTATGTACAATATTTTCAGGTTCTTCAAACAGCTCTTGGCTTACTTCGGTATACATCAAATGGCACTCGGACTCTTCCGTTTCATTGCTGGCCTTGGAAGATCGGAGATTCGAGCGAGCACTATTGGTTCCTTTGCATTGCTAATAGTTTTTGTCCTAGGAGGCTTTGTTGTTTCTAAAAGTATGAAATTCTATAATTGCCAACCTAAGTTATTGCACATATCAGCTTGATACTTTTATCATTATCATGTTTGAATCAACAAAGTGTTAACGTTTTAGTTTATTTCTGATGATTTGAAATGTTCACAATATTCTCATTTTGGTGTGCAGATGACCTCGAGCCGTGGATGCTATGGACCTACTATATTTCGCCTATGATGTATGGACAAAATGCAATTGCCATTAATGAATTTCTTGACAAAAGATGGAGCACTGTAAGTTCTATCAAATCTCAGTTGAGTTCTTCTTGTACGGTAATATTAACATTGAGCTTAACAAATAACAAATTGTGTGATTCCTTTGCACAGCCTGTCCTCAACGCCGCTGAAAACACAGTTGGAAAGGTCCTTCTGGCGGGAAGAGGCCTGTTTACCACGGAGACTTGGTTTTGGATTTGTGTTGGGGCGCTTTTTGGGTTTTCTATTCTTTTTAATCTTCTCTTCGTTGCAGCATTGACCTTCTTAGACCGTAAGTGAATTATGTTCAATCTTTGTTAATCATTGGTACTAGTAAACCATGATCATTGGTTTTAAGTTCTGATTATTTGCTTTCTCTTTTAATTGCAGCAATTGTTGATAATAAAACCTTAATCGCTACTGACGACTCTGAAAATAAGAGGAAGGGACGAACCAATCCAGAAGGTAAGTGTTATATTTCCTGAGGATCTTAATTTGCATATGCATTATAAATATTGGATTACTTTCTATTTACCACACCTGGTTGTAAAAACAATATATTAGCGAGATAAGCATTATATCAACCATGGCTGCACTGCAAAACCTACTGCATAAAACTTACATCTCAAGCAGCATTTTTGCTATCAAATTATACTCATTGTCTAATACATAATGACTAATGGCAGGTACTGATATGCAAGTCAGAAATCAAGCCAAAAAAGGAATGGTTTTGCCCTTCGAGCCCCTTTCACTTGCTTTCAACCATGTGAACTACTATGTGGATATGCCTCCTGTAAGTAACTTTGCGTCTATTTTCTTTGATATATAATTTCAAGAAGTCAATATGAGTACTTATACATCAACAAGGCATTAACCGAAATGAAGAATGAGTTTCTGCTCTTTAGTCAAGAAGTGGTTTTAGTCTTGCAATCTATCATCTGATGGCAAACACATGTCATTGGCCTAATATGATTCTTCTTTGCCTTACATTTATTAATATGACTTTCCTTGGTGACAATATTTGTGTTCCTTACCAGGAAATGAAGAGCCAAGGAATTGAAGAGACTCGACTCCAACTTCTACGAGATGTTAGTGGTGCATTTAGGCCCGGTGTTCTGACTGCATTAGTTGGTGTCAGTGGTGCTGGAAAGACAACCTTGATGGATGTTTTAGCTGGAAGAAAGACTGGTGGGTATATTGAAGGAAGTATTACCATCTCTGGATACCCAAAGAACCAAGCCACATTTGCTCGGGTCAGCGGCTACTGTGAACAAAATGACATTCATTCACCATATGTTACTGTTTATGAATCTCTCGTATACTCTGCCTGGTTACGTCTTGCCAAAGATGTCACGAAGGATAAACGAATGGTATGTAATTTATTTTAATCATTTTGATTCTGAGTAGTTCTACCATTCAATTTCCAGTCACTCAGAATTCAATCTTTCTACAATTGTCTTTTCTACTTATAAAGAACATGATGACATACATGATGTAACTGACTAAGATTTTATTTTTCTTTCTGTTTCTGTAGATGTTTGTTGATGAGGTCATAGATTTGGTCGAGCTTAATCCCTTGAGGAATGCTTTAGTTGGACTTCCAGGAGTTAATGGGCTTTCAACTGAGCAGAGAAAAAGGCTGACTATTGCTGTAGAATTGGTTGCTAATCCTTCCATCATCTTTATGGATGAACCGACATCAGGTCTTGATGCTAGAGCAGCTGCTATTGTTATGCGTACTGTTAGAAACACTGTGGATACCGGACGAACTGTTGTTTGCACTATTCACCAACCTAGCATTGACATTTTTGAGGCTTTTGATGAGGTATAATATGATCCCGAATCTATCAAATCTGTAACACTGTTCAGTATTTTTTGTGCCATATTTCACCTCGATTTTGTTTTCCATTGCAGCTGTTCCTAATGAAGAGAGGAGGACAAGTGATTTATGCTGGACCTCTAGGTGCCCGGTCTCACAAGCTCGTTGAATATTTCGAGGTAGGTGTATACACTACCTTTCATTTTAATTTCCTTCCAATGATCAAACTGCTCCATTTGATCTAATCCTAACTTAGGGATAACGCGAAGTTCAGGAAGAAAATTTTTCAAACATCAGCAAAACTTGTTATATAGCAAAGTAATTAACAGTTAAAAAGTTTGACTAATCCAAAACATCTTGCAGGCTATTCCAGGGGTTCCGAAGATCAAAGAGGGTTACAATCCTGCTACCTGGATGTTAGACGTCAGCTCAGCTGCCGTTGAGGCTCAAAATGACGTAGACTTTGCAGAAATATTTGCAAACTCTGATCTCTATAGGTAAGTTGCATGTAAACATATCGTCTCTTCATTTCTGTCATTGCCATCCACTTGTCCATTTGTGTTAAAAAAATTACATCTTTGCTTCACATGTTCAGGAGAAACCAGGAACTTATCAAGGAACTAAGCACGCCACAACCAGGCTCCAAGGATCTTCACTTCCCCACCCAATTCTCCCAAAGCTTTTTAACTCAGTGCAAAGCGTGCTTCTGGAAACAGCACTGGTCATACTGGAGGAACTCGCAGTACAATGCCATTAGGTTTTTCATGACAATTTCCGTTGGAGTTATATTTGGTATTATCTTCTGGAACAAAGGAAAGAAAATGTAAGTTTAAGAACTTTATGATCACCTACATTCCTTTAATTTAATTTGATTTTGTGGCCCACTTGAATGTTTTCACCAATTAAGAAATTTGTCTTTCTGAGAATTGTCAGTTAAATAATATTCAACTGCATATTGACTTGTGAACAGGGATACACAACAAGACATCATGAATCTGTTGGGGGCAGGATATGCTGCTGTTCTTTTCCTTGGAGCGGGCAATGCTTCTGCTGTGCAATCGGTTGTTGCTGTTGAACGAACAGTTTTCTACCGTGAAAGAGCTGCTGGGATGTATTCCGAGTTGCCTTATGCATTTTCTCAGGTAATATTTGGAAACTATGCTCATGGTTATGTGCTTGGTTGCTTTCGCAGGACCTTCAAATCAAATGTATATTGATTCATGACTTTGGTGTTGCAGGTGGCTATTGAGACACTTTACGTTTTAATCCAAACCTTTGCGTATTCCGTTATTTTGTACGGCATGATTGGGTTCGATTGGAAGGTGGACAAATTTTTGTACTTCTACTATTTCATATTCATGTGCTTCACATATTTCTCCATGTACGGGATGATGGCAGTTGCCCTAACTCCTGGTCCCCAAATTGCTGCAATTGTTATGGGCTTCTTCATGAGCTTCTGGAACTTGTTCTCTGGTTTCCTCGTCCCACGAACGGTATGTCATAAGTTAGTCTTCTTACTTTCATGCCTTAGAATGTTGAACAAATGAATTATAAGGACAACATGCAACAAATTGTTATTAGAAGTCATTAGTATTGGCATGACTAATGATAGGGGTCATATCAGTTCCTACTGTAATCCTAACAATTAAATCTCAATATTGCAGCTAATTCCCATCTGGTGGAGGTGGTACTACTGGGGTTCTCCAGTCGCCTGGACAATCTATGGCATCTTCGCGTCTCAAATGGGCGATATTAAGAAGGTCATCGAAATTCCTGGTGAGAAATCCAAGCCAGTGAATCTGTTCCTTAAGGACTATTTGGGTTATGAAGAGGATTTTGTAATCCCCGTGGTGTTTGGTCATGTTGGTTGGGTCCTTCTCTTCTTCTTCATGTTTGCGTACGGCATCAAGTACCTTAACTTCCAAAGGAGATAAGCAACTTCACTCTGCAGAAATGTGAAATAGGTCATCTACATAGATTCGTGCGATATACTCTAGTCGGTTAGCATCACAAAAACATGTTAACTCGTTTTGTTTTTTGCCTTTTCGTTTGGATATTTTTATCATGTAATTTTTGCTTTGCTTCCATACATTTTCACTTTGAATTAAAATGTATAGTTATTTATTCTTCGAGTACTCAATAAAGGTTCTGCATTTTTTGTCAAAAACGTGTTCGTATGAAAACAAAACTGGTGCTGTGTTGGACAAGTGATCAATATTCATCTTGTATACTCTCCCTCAAGTTGGGTTAAGAATTTATTTTCTCTCGTGAGCCGTGTGATTATCTATCTTATAGTCATGTGATTGTCTTGGTAACTTATAACGACTGTACTCTCGCAAAGTCAAAAAACAACGATTGCTAGAACAAAATTGGATTAGATACTTGTCATTTATCTTAAATAGTGCATATGAATTGAATTGCAGCTGAGGCAAGTATTTTTGTCGCTGTCCCAGACTCCCCACCAGCCCGGCATGTAAATTCATTATTGCTAAGTATGTTATGCATGTTAAACACAAGTTTTGGTTTTTTTTTGTTCCGTAATTAGCTATGTATTTGCCTTAATCTGCATGTGTGTAATGTACATAATTTTAACCAACATTATAGAATCCATGTAATGTTGAAAATTTTGAATGTTCTGATGGAAAAAGTTACGATAAATTGGAAGGTAGAAATTCTATTATGAGTTCTCCAGTTGAATTGGGGCGGGAAATATAAACTTTTGTGCAAAAGTTGATTTTTTTTTTTTTTTTGGGATGCTTAATTTCATCTGGAAACAAATAGTGTTTATCATCACCAAGTGGTAGTGGTACGAAGAGTATTTTAAAGTGTTTTTTTAACCAATCTATTGTCGAGTTTTTTGGTGGGTTTCTTATTTTATTTTCCGTTGTTTTGCAAGAAACCAGAGCCTTTCCATGCTCGAGAGTTCCACACGTATGTCACCGCTCTTTTACATATTTCTACTTTGATTTCAATACGAGGTTAAAGCCTTTGATTTCAAACAAATTTCAGTTAGGTAATTTGATTTCCCTCAAAAGACATAAATTATGTGTTTTCTTTAATCATTTTGTTATAATATTCAACCCATTTCAATTTAATACCAACCGAATCCTAATTTGTTCCATTTCTTTTCATCAGGCGATTGAGTGTGGTTGTTTGCCGTTCTCTTTGAGATGAGATAAAGTTTACATCTGTAGATATATGTATCTTAACAACAACCATGGGGGTTGCTAAAGACTTTTTTTTTCTCTAAATTTTTTGTTTTTTTCAAGTGCTTCTCAAGAATTTAATCCTTTTTGTCACTATTTATATTGCAGAAATTACAAGCTATGCTACAATCCCATTTAGTGTTTTAAGTTGTTAACTTACTATTTAAAGTTCAATTTTTCAGCCCCATTATGAAAATTTGCTAGGCTTTTCAGTGTTCCTGGTGATGTACATCCATTGACGACCAGGGTGGACTGTGCATCAAAGATATATATCTTTGTGTGTCTATTTACTTACCCTTCTTGAACTTTATACTTCTCAAGTGAAATGGTAATTTAATTTTTTAAGCTTACCGTTTATCGTTGTAAAAGATGGCACATTTTCTGAGCATTATAATGTCTATGTTTACACATTATCCAACTTGCTTCCAGGAAATTAAGATAATTAAATACATGTATAGAATTTTGTTTGAGGGGAGAAAGAATTTTGAATTTTAGTCATTATTTGATTCTTCTCAAATATATGTATAATTCAAGGAAAGAACATGTATGCTTATTTGGTGGATTTGATTCAAATTTCGGTATGAAATAAACTTTAATCTTTTCTTTCGGTTTTAAGAACTGAAATGGACATGCAATGTGACATCTCACATCGCCAAGAGGAGTAATCCTTAAATGTATATTCCCATCCCTACCTAGAACGAGGCCTTTTGGGAGCTCATTGGCTTTAGGTTCCGTAGAAACTTCGAAGTTAAGCGAGAAGGGGGCTAGAGCACTCCCATGATGGGTGACCCACTGGGAAGTTGCTTGTGAGTTCCCAGAAACAAAATTGTGAGGGCGTGGTCGGAGCCCAAAGGGGACAATATCGTGCTACGGTGGTGGAGCCGGCCCGGGAAGTGATCCACCTCGGGCCGGGGTGTGACAATTGGTATCAGAGCTTATCCCTGGCCGAAAATGTGCTGACGAGGACGTCGAGCCCCTAAGGGGGGTGGATTGTGACATCTCACATCGCCCAGGGGAGTGATCCTTAAATGTATATTCTCATCCCTACCTAGAACGAGGCCGTTTGGGAGCTCACTGGCTTCGGGTTCTGTAAGAACTCCGAAGTTAAGCGAGAAGGGGGTTAGAGCACTCCCATGATGGGTGACCCACTGGGAAGTTGCTTGTGAGTTCCCAGAAACAAAACCATGAGGGCGTGGTCGGGGCCCAAAGCGGACAATATCGTGCTACGGTGGGCCCGAGAAGTGATTCGCCCCGGGCTGGGATGTGACATGCAAAAGATTGAAGAATTTTTGGTTTACCGTACTGGGATGAGAGGGTATTGTCAGAACAATTGTTTAGCATGATAGTGTTAAATAATCAATTTGATAAATTAAAATGGTGTGATTAAATAAGATTATCTGTTGGGTGAACCTATATATGCTTAATAAATTGTTTAATGAGTTTTCAATCTCTGTATTTGAGATTGCTTCTTTTTTTTTCTTTCTTTTTTTTTAATTTAAATTTTATTTGTGTATGGTCAAGGAAAATTCTAGTACCCTAATCATTTGACTTAATTTTATTTCCACTTTTAAAAGTTTTTTCTGTAATTTTCTGTAATAAAAGGATTGTTTTGTTGCAAAAAAAAGTAGGGCCACTCTGTTTAGGGCTTGAAGATTTCTACATTCACCAAGTTTATCTTTGACTTCAGGTATTTTGTTCCATTGATGACTTAAAGTCAACTGCAACTACACAGTTTGGTTATGATTAGGTAAAATAGGCTGATTATCTGCATATTTCATAAGGATATCAATAGAGACTATCTACCAAATTTTTGTGTGTAAATAATATGTATATACACATAAAATATTATTTTTTGTATGTAAATAAAATTACATGCAAAAAAATTTGTACGGTTAAGGATAGTTAGGAGTTCAATTTGTAAAAAAAATGTAAATATTAGAACAATGGCAATAGAACTGCCAATCCATATGGTTGTAAATAGATTTCTACATGTAAATAGAATTGCATATTGTAAGTATTTAGAACTTTCTGCATATTTTATATAGTTTTAAAACCCGTAGCATCGCGCGGGCACCGTTGCTAGTGATCTCTAAAACACTGTTCATAATCACAGTGTGCTTCTTGTTTTACCCTTGCTAAGTTTGCATTATTACATTTTTGACATGGACAAAAATGCCCCGCAGTAATCTCTTTCCTCCTGATTTCTTCCTGCCTGGTCGTCTTGTTTTCCAATTGAAAATCTTGTGTGACTTGTCCACATAGAGAAGCCACTTTGCTCAAGATCCTTCAAATTGAAATTCCTAAACCTTCATGGGCTTTAGAAAAAATTTCATGATTTTGTCTATGCAATTTAACGATTATAAATTTCGCATTTACTAAGACATGCTCCTGGGACTGCAATTTCATCTACTCCAAACAAATAGATTCTTTTTAATCTGAATTTAGAAAATTATTGTCATTCGAATTTATTTTACATCTGATTCAGTTAGATTTAGGGGTTGTGTTTCAGTGTTTCCTGGCCTGTTTCCTGGCCTGAGTAGAATATAAAGATAAAAGAGTGATTTTTTTGTGTCCAAAAGAGTTCATCATGGTCAGTAAGATGTCGAGTCCTTTTGCATTCATATAATTACATTTGTGAGCTGCTTTTTTGGGTTTTTGTTGATTTTTTTTACTTATCTGGTATCAAGGTTCTAAAAAACGCTAGGCGCTAGTTGGGCGACGAGTAGGGGCCTAGCGCCTAGGCGGCTAAGCGGGCGCTTAGGCGGCATAGCCGAATTTATGTAAATTTATTATATATCTTGTAAATAAATGCCTATATATATATATATTTTTTTTTCTATAGATAATAAAAGAATGATAAAATGCAAAAATAAAAGTAGAAGAATACACAAAGTATATACATCCAAAAAGATAGAACCCCAAAAGACCTTGTATGTTTAGTTATTTACAAAGTAACCTAAAGATGATAAAAGTAGATATTTTGTTTAATTTATTATATTATCAATAAAAAAATGCACTGTTATTTATTAAACAAATAACTTTCTCTATTCATTTCTGACACCCAATTCCCAAACCCAATTTCTCTGCATCTTCTTTTCCTTTATGCGTCAATTTCAAAAGTCTTCATCCTCTCTCTTCCGCTTCTTCCTTGCTTTGAACAAGCCTTGCCCATTTACCCTCTCCCTGTGGTGTCGTTTTGTCATCGACCAAACAAGCTTTCATCTTCATCAAACTGCAGATCCCGACCAACCCAACCCAAAAATCAACTGATTTGTGTGGGTCAGTCTAGTGGTGATCCCCAACAGCGATGGTTTCAAGTTCCAAATGGCTTTCTCTCTCTTCTTTCAACAACAAAATTTCAGATCTTTCTCATTCCTCAGTAGATCTTTCTCTTATCGTCAATACAAAGAGTTTTTTTTTTTGTTACAAAACCAAGAGGCCGCCGAGGCCGCGCCACGTTGCCCGCTGAGGCCGCGCCGCGTTGCCCGCCAAGCCCGCCCAGCGGCCGCCTAGACACTGATTAATAGCCCTTCCGATTTGTTGACCGATTTCATAATAGTTGCGGCAGAGGCCCGCCGTCCAGCGCCTAGGCGGCCGCCTAGCCCGCGTTTTAGAACATTTTCTGGTATATAAAAGAAGAGATGATGACAGAGCCACCAACATTATCAATTTATGTATGAAAACGTAACATTTGGGCCAATCTAACCATTTATTTTGAGCACATCACATCAGCAAAATAGTAAAACATATGACAACATGTAACGCCTCGCCCCGAAAATATTTATTTTCGAGAAATACTATTGATGACAGGCCCAAACTAACATCGTATTTAGTTGACTACCAAAAAATTCCGATTTTTTTAATTCAACTCACTAATCCTTTACATTAAATTCATGACCAACCTTTATTTAAATTACCATAAGGTAAAACTCAAATTATTTACCAAATTCCTTTCTTTAGTACAAATTCACAACAATGAATTTCTTTCGTTTATTTAACTACCACCTATCATGATTCTTAATTATGTGTCCTGTTTCCAACCATGATTCAAAACTAAAATCTCAATACCAAACTTACTAATTTATTCTCACTTTGTCACCATTTCGTCTTATAAATCACTTCCCATTCTAAAAATTATTGCACAAATTATTCAAGACTGCATCTAACATTATTAGACTGCCTAAGTATCCTTGAGCGGGATCAAGCCCTTCGTAGTTCACATTCCACTTCCTAATTCATTAACTTCGACACTTTTGTGATTACCAAACACAATTTTGGTCCAAACAATTGAATCACACCATATGAATATTAAATATGAATTCAGAACATTGAAATTAGCATGAAAAAGGTGAAGACGGCCCACTGGCCACGCGCCGCCGCACATTCCACCATCACCACCCAACACGCCAGAAATTTCAACTATTTCCAAAAATTACCAAATTTTATATACATGTAGATCTCAATGAGTGGAGCAACTTTCATACCTGCGGCGAAGTCCAATTTGACCGGAAAACACGTCAATTTTGCCAGGAACCGCCGGAAACCCTTGTTTTTTGGTGTTCTTGATTCGACTCCAAAACAACTCCGACGCCCCCAACCAATGCATGGGCTTTGTTCCTGGGGTTGAGGGGAGTCTATTGGTGGTGGTGGTTGAAGAAAATTATTTCAAGATTTGTTGAATCGAAGATAAACCCGTAGCCCCCTTCGGTGTGGGTTTTGTAAAATCAAAGTAAAATTTCAAATTTTTGGGGCAAAAATGATTAGGAGATTGGTTGGCCTCGAGGTAGGGGTCATTTTGACACCACCCTCTCATGTCTCTTCTCTCCTTCTCATCACAACCGTCCCTTCTTTCTTCCCTAAATCTTAGCCACACACGTGGGTTCCTAGATTTGGCTCAAAGAAATCTGGAGCCTTCTCAAAATAATCAATTGACCATTTTGTCCTCGACTTTAAACGTTAATAACTTCTTCATTATAACACCGTTACATGAACGGTTTACGCTTACGCGTTCGTGAGATCGAGCTCTATTCAAAAATATAAATTGTGACCTAGAAAGGTCTATGGATTTTAAATAGTTAATTTCCGAGCTTTAAACCTCATAACTAGTTTAATTTAAAACTAAACTTACATAAATTATTATAAATTCTCGAAAAATCATATAAAAGCTCAATAATACATATAAGTAGATTATCAAAATTTCCGGAAATAAAACTTAAAAAATTCTCGATTAAATTCTTCATAATCATAAATCAATTTATTTTCGATTTTTCCCACATATTCATAATTATGAATATATAATTCATATATTTAAATTTTCAGGGTATTACATTCACTCCCGTTAAAATAAATCTCGTCCCCGAGATTTCAACCATCACATTACAAGAAGAAACTAAAACTATTTTCACTTTATGGTGAATACAATTAAAATCTCCATCTGCAATTTTATTCAAGTTGAAAATAATTAAATCAACGAAGAATTCATCGCGATTCTCACAACCACATTCTTTGGTAAGGAAAAATATCAGAACTTCTAGCCACACACATTGGTAAGATAGAAATCTGAAATCCCAGTCACACTAATTTAAAATTTAATATCATAATTATGGGTATGACCACCTACCATTACTTTTGGGCAAAAATAATATAAATCATTAAGTCGTAACTCTAATTGGCTACACACAGCCGTTACCACTATTCTTTTCCAAAATTTCTAACCACTACAATTGACGATACCAACATCAGAAAATTTTTGCCATACTCAATATTGGCAAAACAAATATCATAAATTCCGGCCATAAATTTTCTTTCGGTCCAATCAATATCAGAATTTTATGCCATGATCATTAATAGGTAAGTAAATATCAAAATTTTCAAGCCAAGCCAGTAGAATTGGCAAATCAAATACCAAAATTCCAACCAAAATTATTGGAATTTCCAATCTCATTACTAGGTGATGGAAAGAAATTTAAAACCAAACCCACAATACCGTTCACGTTGAACGAAACCAAATCTCGTTCATGAATCCATTCATATCCACAATTAAACTAAATTACCCTTAGTCATCTTTAAAACCTTTTTTTTAATCTTTCTTTTTAATTGGTTTTCTTTTAAATTGTTTCTAAAGACAACCACATATCACCTAAATTGAGGACTCGCGCTTCCAGAGCAAAATTCACATTCCATCAACCCAATGAGAGAAATTTATATATCACGACTCTATCGGTTAAAGAAATTAACCGTTATTAATCACATAGTCATGAAAATATGTGCTCTTCATCAACTCTGTTCAGGAAATCGAATTCAACATCAACAACTAATGACTATGGTAACCGAACCAATCCAATTTGTATAATCCATGGTGTGATCAAACTAATGAAGCAACCTCAATATAACTTGCTCTAACATATCTGGCCAAACTTAACAGTTATATGGTTAAACTTCAGTCAACATCAAATTTTATAACTTTCACACATTCTAACACAATGAATAAGAACGTAATAATTCAACCAATTGGTTCTCGATTTCTCACCAAAACAGATAATACATAATCTTAATTTAATCATATAAACTTTACTCCATTATGCAACCAGTGCATATATCGGTTTAAAGACAGTCTCAATCATAGGACTAACTTATCTCACACAAACCCAAAAGCACCAGTTCTAACGACGACCAAAATCAGAATATTAAAATGAGATATCATCATAATATATCTTGATTAAAATGAGATAATCAAGATCTCATATCTTTTGAAGGAAGTTAAGATGATCCTTCCACAAATATTAGTATACACAATTCATTAAATTCAAATCACTTGCATTAAACAATACCATATATACTTTTGCCTATTATAACTTTGATCTAAAACTTTTCTTAAAGTGAAGTGACCCAAAATAATAAGGCAAGTAAATTTTATGGTAGCAATCAATTGCCTGATTACATTCTGCCATATAACGATCTTCACGGTGAAAAATCCACAAACACTTCCCATATTTTCCATCCATATAATTACATGAGTTATTACAAATTCTCCATCAAACATTTCCATCAAACGTAAAAACACAACTGGGAAGTCGTTGATATTAAACGAACTCAAAATTTCATTCCATAATTTCATTCATGTCCACCCACCATTCTAGTTATAATGGGCAACCCATAACCACAGTTTATTATCCCATTCCCACTTGATAATTCACCATATCTTTCATAAATATTAAAATTTCCAACCATAATTGTTGTTGGCCATAAGATTTTTAAAATTTCCTAGTCATACTTACCATTTACAAAACAATGATTTCATTACCCTTTTCTTTTTGACTCAAATAGTGGCTAGTAGACTAGAAAAGATTGTAATATACCTGGCCAATATGCATCACACTTTCTTTTTCTTTTCTTCTTTTTTTTTTCTTCACCTTTTTTTCCCATTCTCACAGCCCACACAAGGAGCTCTTCTTTTCGGAAACACTGGGTCTTTGTGCCCATTCAATTCTCACGGCCCACACATGGAGCTTAATTCATTCCCACATCCAGAGCCTTTTTGCCCAATTCACACATCCACGGGCCTTTTTCGCCCAATTCAATTCTCAAGTGCCCAGGTATAATACAACTTCTCTACCTACTTATCACCATTTGACAATCACCTTACATTCAAGTATTTTCATAATGCATAGCATAATATCAACTCAATTCAAGATTTATCCAAAACTTTAATCAAATGCTCATCTTCACAGTTATAACATGAATACGATATTTTAAAATTTTCCTACTCCCATTCAATTCAATGCAAAGCATCATAATTCACAATATATACATTCCTCATAAATTTCTTCATACACAAAGATCTTATAAAATAATGCAATATTAATGCAATTCATAATTCACATACACAAATTCAATAATATCGTATAATATAATGTAGGATCATTTGCTCTGATACCATTGTAAACACGAAAATTTCCTGACGACACAACAACACGTGTACAAAATATATTTGTATTTGATTGATTTTTGGGTTACAATCTCCTTTTGTCCCTCTGATTCTATCTTCGTGAGATATGGATTTGTCGATGAATCGTTGATCCAAAGGGGCCGTTGGAGGCTTGATTCTTGGGATAAACTGTTCTTCAAGGGGCCGTTGGGCTTGATCTTGAAGTTTGGCGGATGAACGCTGAATGACGGACGAATTTTCAGGAGCTGTTGGGGCTTGATTCTGAAGTTGGATGAACGTTGAATGATAAACGGATCTTCAGGAGGCTTTTGGGATTGTTCTTGAAGATGGATGAATGACGAACGCAGAACGATGAACGATGAACGATGGATGAACTTCAAGGGGCTTTTGGGCTTGATTCTTGAAGAATGGATGTGTGTTGCTTCAAGGGCCGTCGGGGCTTAATCTTGGAAGGTGGATGATGTTGCTTCAAGGGCCGTCGGGGCTTGATCTTGGAAGGTGATTGTGTTGATCCAAGGGCCGCTGGGGCTTGATCTTATGAGGGATGAGCGCTTCTTCAAGGGCCGTTGGGGCTTGATCTCGAAGAACGATGAACGAAGAACGAAGAACGAACTTCAAGAGAATTCTCTTCCAATTTGGGAGTAGAGAAAAATGTGTGTGAATTGGTCCTTGAATTAGTGTGGAATGGTCTCTATTTATAGAATTCCAAAACTTGATTTTTGGATTTAAATAATCAGATGAAATAAGTCGTTTCTGCAAGGTGTTGACATGTGTCCTGTTTGACAGCTTTTCTAACTCTTTTCGAATTTTCGTCGAATCACACACTATGTGTACAATTTATGTAATACATGAGCGTTAACATTTTGACCATCGGTCAACATTTTATTTACCGAAATTTCACTGTCTACAAATGCCCCCACTTCAATGCGTGTCGTATACATGTGCTTGTCACATGTAGAAGATGCGTTTTGAAGTCTCCTCAATGTAGACGTCGATCCCAGGGCCGTCGAGGCTTCATCTTAGATTGGGCTGAGACTATATTCAACTTTACTGGGTTAATCGGTACGTGTATTTGTTATGCTTGTTGACTTTCCACAGACTTCGTCTTGAACTGGTTTTGATTAAAGGGTGATGAATAGTTGATCTTGAATCGAATTTTGTGATTTCTCCAAGGGCCGTTGCGGCTTGCTCTTGGAAGTTGTCGGACCACGAGCGGCTTCATATGGCAAGCGACCTTCGGTTTAGTTGAGGATGAATCAACATGTGCGGTTGTATGGCCCATGCTGCATTATTCTCTGCTTTGTTTCTTTTGCATGGCAGGCAGGCAGGCACGAGGTAGAGGTGTTGGTCTGTTTCTCTGTTTAATCTTTCCGAGTGCCCACTGATTGCTTTCTTTCTCCTTTGTTCTGCAGGCAAGAGCAAGGGTAAAGGAAAATCGTGCCATAAGATACCTTTGCCTTCGACCCTGCTGATATGAGGTACTTTGGCTTTTGAAGAAGTATCTTTCCACAAGTTGATCATTGAACTGGGTTGGGGAGCTTTTTTACTTGCAAGTGATCCTCAGCTTAGTTGAGGATGAGTCAGCACGTTGTCTCTACATGCTTCAAGTAATCAGGTCTCCATGCAGGTATGGCATCTTTTCAAGTTCCTGGATCAACTCGGACTCATTCTGCTCTTCGATGCAACTCAGACTCCTCCTGCTTTGTCTGTGAGATACTTTTGCTTTTGAAGAAGTATCTCTCCACAGGTTTATTCTTGAGCTGGGCTGGGAGGGCTCGAAGATGAGTACTCGAGAGCAAGACTAGGTAAGCAATTAGGATCTCTCTTTCTCCCTGTTCTTCAGATGAATGTGGGGAGAAAGCATGATATGAGATACTTTTGCTTTTAACCTTCATGATATGAAATACTTTTGCTTTTGATGATTTGTTTTCTGAGGTGCTCCAAGGGATGAAGAACACTAAGTAACTCGAGATGTTTATTTGGGAATGCATTCTCGGAGATGAAGAAGTGTTGAGTGAGTCTGCCTTTGCTATGGAGGGCGAAGGTAGACACTTATAGGAATTTCTTACAACCGGTATTATTCTCTTACTCTTGTCGGCAGCCGGTGGATTATTAAACAGTAAGATTGACGCGCTTTCTGACAAAGTTGCCCGTAATTTTCGCAAAGCTGAGGTTGCATGTGAATGGTGCTGACACGTCTGGAAAAGTCGATCTCTTGAAATTCGGGGATCGGCTCGTGGTCTCTGAGCAAGTCCGGCTTTTGAGAAAGGACCGTCTCTTCGATTTCTGAGTAGACGCCTCTTCGATCTCTGAGTAGCGCCTCTTCGATTTCTGAGTAGTGCCTCTTCGATTTCTTCTTTTTATAGAGGCACTAATTTGGTTCCACAACACACCTGAATTGCCGGAAACACTCTCTTCTTGCACTTCTGAACTCTTAATCTTTTCGATCTCTTCTTTCTCAACACCTTCAGAAAAATGTCTTGCCCTTCTAACCGTTGCCTTAACTTGAATGTCGGAGAAGATGATGACTTGTCTTCTCCAAACAATATTTGGCATCCGTCCTTCATATCCCCCAATGGTCCTCTTACAGTTGGGGACTCTATGATGAGAAACGACACAACCGCTACGGTGGTTGCTAGAAATCTCCTTACTCCAAGAGACTGTAGGATACTATCCAAGCGGTCAGACGAGTTGGCTGTTCAGGACTCTCTGGCTCTCAGCGTCTAGTGTGCAGGCTCAGTTTCAAACATGGGCCAACGCCTTCTTGCACGATCTCGTTAGGTTGAGTCTCTGATGGCTGAGGTGGCTAGTCTTCGGGAAGAGGTCAGAGGACTCAGGCACGAGAATAAGGAGTTGCACATGCTCACAACTAGTTACTCAACAAGTATGAAGAGGAAGCTGGACCAGCTGCAGGAGTCTAAAGTTCGGATTCAGAGTGATCATCAAAGGTTTATGGCATTACTCTCGAGGTTTCTGTTGCCTTCGTCATTTGGAGTTGCACCAAGTGTTGAGGCTCCGGAGAATCAAACTCTGGCGCTTCGTCTTTCTGGAGCTCTGTCGACTGTTGAGGCACCACCTGATCGTCTCTGAAGAGTCTCATCTGTTTGCACAAAAAATTTTGTTTTTGTTTTTGTTTTTGTTATTTTTTTTTTGGGCATGTATAATGTTATTTTGTGTAATTTTCCAGCGAAATAAATAAAATGGACTTTATTTTACTAAATGCATTTATATATATAATTTTATTATTATTATTATTTTTTTTTTTTTGTGGCTGGCACCATCACTCCCCATTTCTTTCTTTCTTTCTCCGTGTCATACACCATCATTCTTTGCCCCCTTTTTTTTTCTTTTTTTTTTTATTCCTTCTGCTTTCGGTGCAAAGCCACCATCACTCTCCTTCTTTTATTTTGCCTGCCAACACTATACCTTTCCCCGACATTTTCCTTTTTTTTTTTTTGCTTTACTTTTTTGCTTTTCACATGGTGCCCATGCACCTCCATCATTTTTCGTTCCTTTTTCCACATGGTGCCAGCACCAGTTTGCTCCACCATCCTCTTTTTTTTTCTTTTTTTTTATTATAAATTTTTTTCTATATAAATCTTCGGTGATGGAGTGAAGAATTTGCAGGTGGAGAGCACGGACGAAGGCCGAAGACGGAGGGGCTGTGGGAGAGCCGTGGGCGCGCAGCTGCTGTGGAGGAAGAAGTAGCAAAGGAAGACGGAGCACAACCGAAGCTCCACCACTACCACCATTGTGCACAGCCACCGAGCACAACCGTTGCACTGCCTGCCGTTGCGGATGAGGGAGATGGAACTCGACGGAGCAAGGAGGAGGAAGAGGTCGTGGCTGATCATCCTCGCTGGGCAGAAGGAGGAAGCTTACAGCTGCGTCTGTGGAGGCTCGAGGGTGGAAGATGATGGTGAAGGCGCAGAGCTTCAGAGCACGGTGTTTCGTTCAGGAGAAACGTTCCATTTGCCAGCGCCCTTGCTTCCTCGGCAGGCTATAAGCTTGGTGGTGTTGATCCCGCAAGCGTGCAAGCTGCTGGTTGTGATGATGCTAATTAAGATGATGAGCTGCAAGACCAGATCAAACTAGCTGCTATTGCCATAATCCTCAACGTCCGTTTGAGATCATCCGACATGTCTACCTCCGTATCTGAATTTAGAGTGCCTGTATTAGCTTTTGGAAGTATCCAAAAAGAGTTTGAGTTTGTCGGAGGTGACATCGTTTGCCGTCTGTTCAACTTCAGGAGCGTTCGTCGTTCAAACCGCCGGCTCACCGGCGCACCTTCGTGTGTGCATGGACGGAGAAGAGAAGTCAGAGAGGAGGTCGAGAATGGTGGTAGAGGAAGCCTGGAGCACCATCGGAGGAGAGAAACGAGCCACAAAAGTTGGGCTCCATGCCGGAGCTGGCGAGGGCGATGAGGATAGTGGTTCGGTCGTGTGACCTGCTGTGGGCGCACCTCCAGACCTTGAACTAGAACTGGTTGCAGGAGATTGAAGCTTTCGCGTTTTGGGTTTTCTCATTGCGGCTAGATCCGGCTGCGTTGAAACTTTGGATTTTGGAGATGGCGTCTTGGGCTTTGGATGGTGGCCCGGCCTGCTTGATCACGAGCTGCACGAACTTAAACTGGGCTTTCATCCAGCTGCGAGAGAGAGAGAGACTTGGGCCTATTGGACATGGGATTGCTGATATTTGAGAATGATAAATCTCTAACTTGCTCAGTATGAGATATATCAGAATCGACGACCCACTTGATGCCGTCAAAAATATTGAACTCTTTGTCGATCTGGAGGAGAGGGAAAGAACGGCAACACCGGATTTGAGTTCGATTCTGACCGTCCGTTTCCAGATTGGATTTGATGGTACTGTTTGAAGAAGACAAAGAGCTCTGTGGAAGTCAACTTCTTTTCTTTGGCACGAGTCTTTAAGTGGAGGGAGCAGGTCACAGAATGAAGAGGGAGGAGCAAAGTGGCCTGGGCTAAGACATGAGCATGGGCCTGGAGGGAGAAGAATCAAAGCTGCAGCAAGCTCAACACAATGGGCCTAGCATTTGAGCTGGACCCTCTTCTTATTTTTTTTATAGCAAATGTATTATTATTATTTTTTTTTTCTTTCTTTTTTTTTTAAAATACATAAACATATGAATCTCTTTCATTTCAAATTTTTTTTACAGGTACTCCTTGCATTCATGGATTTCCTTGCTGTTTTGACGGAGTGAGCATGATGCGGATGCAAAGTGTTGAGCTTTCTGAACGGCGGTTACTGAAGTTCTTCACCGGCCTTGCTGTTTGTGATGGAGCTTGTTCCATTGCGTCACTTTTTACCGTGCGGGGTTGTGCGGAAAGCTATGCCGGGGTTTCATTATGTAGTGCCTTTTGATTACAGTTTTCCCTCGGTGGTGCGCTTCCGTGTGGTACTGTGCAAGAGGCTGCACTTGGGACCTCGTTGTGTAATGCTTCTTGGTCACAACTTTCCTCAGAGGTGACATTGCCGTGCACATCGACTCTGCCGCTTGCAGTTACTGTTTGGAGCTTGTGCGAGAGACTGCACCGGGGTTTCGTTGTGTAGTACCTTTTGATCACTTTTTCCCTCGGCAGTGCGCTGCCGTGTGGTATTGTGCAAGAGGTTACACCGGGACCTTGTTGTGTAATGCTTCTTGGTCAAAACTTTCCTCGGAGGTGACATTGTCGTGCACATCGACTCTGCCGTTTGCCGTTGCTGTTTGGAGCTTGTGCGAGAGACTGCACCGGGGTTTCGTTGTGTAATACCTTTTGACCACATTTTCCCTCGGCAGTGCGCTGCCGTGTGGTATTGTGCAAGAGGTTACACCGAGACCTTGTTGTGTAATGCTTCTTGGTCACAACTTTCTTCGGAAGTGACGTTGCCGTGCACATCGACTCTGCCGTTTGCCATTGCTGTTTGGAGCTTGTGCGAGAGACTGCACCGGGGTTTCGTTGTGTAGTACCTTTTGATCACATTTTCCCTCGGCAGTGCGCTGCCGTGTGGTATTGTGCAAGAGGTTACACCGAGACCTTGTTGTGTAATGCTTCTTGGTCACAACTTTCTTCGGAGGTGACGTTGCCGTGCACATCGACTCTGCCGTTTGCCGTTGCTGTTTGGTGCTTGTGCGAGAGACTGCACCGGGGTTTCGTTGTGACTTTGTCGTCGTCGTCCTTCAACGCTCACGAGATTTCTCTCGCATGTCTTTTGCTCATCTTTGTAACAAGCTTAGTACCCAAATCCTTCCTTCAAAGAAATGAAGTATTCACATTGATGATATGACTGTACTTGAAGTTTTGAAGTTCCAAGTTGCCTACGTACCCTTCCAACGAAAGGGATTAAGTCAAAACGTAGTTCAAAGAGTGACGATTTTTTTTTTTCATTGATGATTTCACCGTACACAGTTTATGCTCTTGTGGGCCAGGAGCGTGGTTCCTTCTCACGCGTAGTACCGCTTCAAGAACTTGCCGTTTATGGGGCCAATCCTTAAGCCATCTTCTTCCACGATCGTGTAAGCACCGTTTGTGTAGACTTCTTTTACTACGTAAGGTCCATCCCACTTTGAGGTGAATTTGCTTCTCGTCTTGTGTGTTGTGATGATAGGCTTACGTAATGCAAGGACGAGGTCCCCTACTTGAAATGACCTTGGGCTAACTTTCTTGTTGAAGGCTTTGGACAATCGTGCTTGGTAACACTCCAAATGCTGCTGAGCCTCGAGCCTCTTAGCATCTAGAGCTTCTAACTCTTGAAGACGTAACCTTGCATTTTCTTCGTTGGTGAGTCCTTCTTGTATAGCCATCCTCAACGAGGGAATTTGGCTTTCTAGTGGCAAAACTGCCTCCACGCCATACACGAGCGAATATGGTGTAGCTTTAGTAGGCGTACAGTGCGTTGTCCTGTATGCCCAAAGCACTTCGCTCATTCTTTCGTGCCAGTCTTTATTGCTCCTACCAACGACTTTTCTCAATAGGTTGCATAGATTTTTGTTGAATGCTTCTGTGAGACCATTAGCTGGGGCATGATACATGGAAGACTTATACTGTTTGAATTTGTATTTCTCACAGAGTTCGTCCATGAGTCGGTTTGAGAACTGCTTTCCATTGTCCGTAATGATGTAGCGAGGCACACCATATCGGTGGATGATATGCTCCTTGATAAAACGGACGACAGTTTCTTTCTTGACTTCCCTTAGGGGTACGGCTTCAGCCCACTTAGAGAAGTAGTCTATTGCAGCTAGGATGTAAGCTTTTCCCGCAGATGACTTTGGTGTGATCGGTCCCACGACGTCCAACCCCCATGCGTCGAACGGCCATGAAGCAACTGTAGGGTGCAATGGTTCAGGTGGTTGATGTATGAAGTTGGCATGAAATTGGCAAGCTTGGCACCTTTTGGCGTATTCCATACAATCCCTCACCATGCTTGGCCAATAGTAACCCATTCTTTTAAGCTGGAAATGTAGCTTTGGCCCCGACTGATGTGCCCCACATATACCTGAATGTGCTTCTTCCATGGCTTGACTGGCTTCTTCTTCACCTAGGCATCTCAAAAGTACTCCTTCAAAAGAGCGTCGGTAAAGTGTTCCTTTATAGTAGAGGAAGCGATGCGCTCGTCGACGTATCTCAGAGCTGTGTCTGGTATCATCTGGAAGCCTTCCTTGCTCCAAGTAATCGATCAACGGCTGTCTCCATTCTTCAGTGTCGACCAGGAGTACTGAGATGACATTCGTGTCTTTTAGCAGTATCTCAGTGGTAAGTGGAATCACCCATCTTTGGCAAACTGGCACGTTTGCGACTTCTCCTTCTCCTAGTGTCATGCTAGATGCTAGGTTGGCGAGGGCATCTGCCATTTGATTCTCTTTTCTTGGTACATGTTCTAACGTCACCATCTCGAACTTCTGTAGCAGCTGAGTTTCCAGTCGGAAGTATGGGACGAGATCATCTTTCCTCACCTCGTACTCGGTCAAGAGTTGATTGATTATGAGCTTGGAGTCGCCATATACCTCAAGGGCTATGATTCCTATGTTAGTTGCCATTTGGAGGCCGAGGATCAGTGCTTGGTACTCAGCGACGTTGTTAGAGCATAGTTCGCTTAGTCGGAAGGAATAAGGCAATATTTGCCTTTGTGGTGACATGAATATCACTCCTGCCCCCGCTCCATCTGTTCGTGCGGATCCGTCGAATAACATCGTCCATGTTGGGAAGATGTCGATGTGAAACACCTCCTCGTCAGGCAAGTCGTCTGAGATTTCCCAATCGGCCGGGATTGGGTGATCAGCGAGGAAGTCTGCCAGTGCTTGTCCTTTAACGGCTTTAGCTGGAACGTAGATGATCTCGTGTTGATTGAGAAGCAACGCCCATTTAGCTAGTCGCCCTGTCAGAACTAGCTTGGACATGACGTATTTAACCGAATCAGCTCTAGCAACCAAGTGGATGATGTAAGCCTGCATGTAATGCCTGAGCTTCTGGATGGCGAACACCAAAGCGAGGCACATCTTTTCTATCGAGGAATAGTTTAACTCAGCACCGGTGAGAGTTCGACTGAGGTAGTAGAGCGCTCCTTCTTTCTGGGATTCATTTTCTTGTCCCAAGAGTGCCCCAACTGAACTTTCCTGAGCGGCGATGTATAATATGAGCGGCTTTCCAGGTGTGGGTGCCCCCAGGACAGGTGGACTTGACAAATATTTTTTTATGCTTTCAAAAGCATTACGGCATGCTTTATCCCATACAAATGGAACATTCTTCTTCATGAGTCGACTGAATGGTTGACAGCGCCCTGCGAGGTTGGAGATGAAACGCCTAATGAAGGTTAGCCGTCCTTGTAGACTTTTCAGCTCGTGCAGGTTTCTTGGCTCAGACATGCTTTGGATGGCCTTGATTTTTTATTGATCCACTTCAATGCCGCGGTGTTTGACAATGAAGCCGAGGAACTTTCCAGATGTGACGCCAAATGCACATTTTAACGGGTTCATCTTGAGGTTGTATTTTCGCAGCCTTTCGAACACTGATCGCAAATCTTTCAAGTGATCTGATCTTCTTTTTGTCTTGACCACCACATCGTCTACATAACATTCTACGTTTTTGTGTAGCATGTCATTGAAGATTTTCTACATTGCGCGCTGATACGTAGCTCCGGCGTTCTTCAGGCCAAACGGCATTACCTTGTAGCAGTAGATACCCTTTGGAGTGCGGAAGGCTGTTAGTTCCTCATCTTTGAGAGCCATGCGAATTTGATTGTATCCTGAAGAGCCGTCCATGAATGATAGTGCTTCGTGGCCAGTGGTTGCGTCCACCATGATTTCAATGATCGGCAAGGGGAAGTCGTCTTTTGGGCAATTATCATTGAGGTCTCGGAAATCTACACAAACACATATTTGTCCAGATTTCTTAAGGACAATTACGATGTTGGAGATCCACTTAGGGTATTGCACCTCTCGAATGAAGCCTGCTTCGATTAGCTTGTCAATCTCGATCTCAATTTGTGGGATGAGCTCAGATCGATAACGTCTTGGGTAATACTCCTCTGCCTCGTCTGTACTTAGCAGTGCGCTTACGAAGATAGGCTTAGGTTCCTCGTTTGTGCCTAAGTTGAGTTCTTTGAGATCATCAACCGTGGCTTGCCCCCCATCCTCGAGCTGTGGTGGTGCAGCAGTGACACTTCCTCCAGGATCTCGTCTTCTTTGCCTTCTTGGACCGTGATGTGGAAGGCGTTTTGGACTTCCTCTTCAGTGCCGTCCTTTTGGGCTTGCTGGCGTGAGGGTTGTCCGGTATGGATGATGGTGCGCCTTCTACTAGCCTGTTGGGCTTTTCTTCTTTTGGCATTGTCTTCTTCTTTCTAGAAGGCTTTTTGTTGTCTTCCAGTCTCCTAGAAACCGACCGTTGCAAAGGTGAGCTAGCCGTGTTGCCTTGTTTCTTAGGTTTTGACAACCTTTTAACAGCAGAGCTTTGGGATGTTGCCGTTTTAAGCCTCTCGAAGACAAAGGTTCGACTTTGACCACCAATGCGATGGAGTGCGGATATTCTAGGTTTTGGATGATTCATCCTTTTGAAAACTGATATCCGAGGGGCGGAATTAAGCTCTTCTTGATTTTGTACGACGCTCACGCTGATGTGCTGAGCGCTAGCGTTTTTTGCTTTGTTTGAAATCTTCACATGTGCATTTGGTGTGAAGCCGACTCCCGCCTTGCCGTTGTCAACTCCATAACCATGCTCTTTCAGCCTCTTTTGAGTCTCGGTGAGGCCACGTTCTTCGTTGTTGACAATATCTGGACCCTTCTTTCTGGGACTCGAAGAGGGAATGAAAGCGTACCCAGCCTTTGACATGAGTTTGTAGGCATTTGGATCAAAACCTTTTTCGGTCCTCCTTGTTGGGAGAAAGCTTGGTTCTATTTCTTTTGGCAGAGCTCTTATCAAGCATTGTGGTGATCTTGCAATCTTAGTCTCACTTAGCTGTGTCAGAGGTAAAAATGCATTTGTCTTGAGCAATTCTACATCACATTCGCGCTGCTGCATGCTAGCTTTGCTTGTCCCTGTTTCGAATGGGGATTGACCATTCTTTCTTTTCGACATGGGAATGTATCGGAAGACTAGTGTGTCCGGTCCTTTTGAGGGCGTCCCCTTCCCTTTGGTTTTTGCAGGTTTAGCAGTCTCATCATCGTTTTTTCTTGAAGATGGTACTTATCTTTCCTGCTTCTTGGGCACGGCTTGCCATTCCTACCTCTTGGGTGTTGCTTTGCCCGTAGACTTGATTTCTTTTGGGAGAGCTTCGGGCACCATGTCTTTCTCCATGTAGAACTTGGCGTCTGCAAAGTGTGATTCAGCTTCGGTGAATGGCTTGGTATCTCCTTGGATCACCTTTACTCCTTCTCAGTAGAATTTTACGCATTGGTGGAGGGTGGACGGTACTACTCCACTCTCATGGATCCAAGGTCTTCCTAAGAGTAGGTTGTATGAAGTTCTTGCCTCAATCACATGGAATATGGTGCTTGAGTTGAGTTCACCAATGGTCATCTCCACTCTGATCATGCCTATTGCCCTTTGTCTTCCTTGGTTAAAACTCTGGATTAGCAAACGGCTGGTGGACAGCTCATCCACCTTGATGCCGATCGTGGTCATTGTTGACTTTGGCATGATATTTATGGCCAACCCACCGTCCACAAGCATACGGCTGACTTTATGCTTCCTTACGTACCCTGATATGAAGAGAGGACGGTTGTGAGGCTTGGATCCTAGTAGCAAGTATTCGTCATTGAAGTGGATTGTATCAAGCGACACAACACGTGGTATATTCGTGTGGCCGAAGCCCTAAGCCTTTGTCTTTGCTTTCTTGCGCCTTGTGGTCGTCGGGACTTATCAAGGTCGCGGCTGGTTCTTTTTTCATCTCTTTGGGCGATCGTGGTGCCTCCATGATGTTAGAGTGTGCCAGCAAGCTTTCCTTGGGTATGAGGGTACTGTCTTCCTCGGTTGTGATAGCTTTGCCCTTTGAGGATTCTTCCCCCTCTATTTCGACCATGTAACATGCAGCGATAGTGTACTATTGGAAGAAGTCATTTGGGAAGTACTCGTGCAAGGAGATAGGAATGTGTGGTTTCTGCTCCATAGGCTCCTCAGCGTATGTTGGTTTAGCGGCGATCGCGCTTCTTTTAGGTTTCCTATTATTGCGGCGACGATGCCTTCTCCCTTCCTTCACTTTTGGCCTTATGGCTTGTGATTTTGGCTTCCTTGTTTTTTTGTAGGTCACCAATGTCCACCCTCCTTCATCATCGGTAAGCGCATTTAGGTCATCTGCTCCCAGGGATGGTTGGGCGGACGGGGTCGTGTGATTGGAGCCTTGATGGGTATGGTCATGTGTTACCTGAAGAGGAACGGGATCGAATGAGCCAAACACGATCGTAGTGGTATGCGTTGCGTCTGTGTCTTCTAGATCGAGTTCAATTCGACCTTGTTGCGCTAGCTTCATGATTAGCTCCTTAAGGATGAAGCATTTGCCGACTGGATGACTTACGATACGGTGGTACTTGCAGTACTTGGGATCATTAACTCGATTCATTTCTTCGGGGCGTTTGCATTCTGGCTCGATCACCTTCTTTTCCAGCAAGTCATCTAACATTGCATCCATGTCTGAATCAGGGAAAGGATATGTCTTTTGCTCAAACTCCCTTAAGGTGTTTTTATACCTGTCTTGGGTGCGCGAAGGCTCATTTTTCCTCACCTCATTCCCTTTGTTCTTGGAAGAAATCTTGATAGGGGCGGATGAGGTCTTGCTGGGAGTGGCGGAGGTCTTGATGGGAGTAGCGTTGACAGTAAACGCTTCCTTAGCGGGCCTCTTCCCGGTTTTGTCTATATTTGGGGCGAACACCTTATCTTTCTTAAAGTCAGTGATCAGCTCCTTCTTCCTGTGATTGACGATACTCAGTTCCATGTCGTGGGAACGAGTTGCCAGCTCCTCAAATGTTCTCGGTTTTATGCCTTGGAGGATGTAATGTAACCCCCAGTGCATGCCTTGAACACACATTTCAATGGCGGAGGTTTCAGAAAGCCGATCTTTGCAATCCAGACTTAATGAACGCCATCTATTGATGTAATCGACAACTGGTTTGTCTTTCCATTGTTTTGTACTTGTTAGCTCTAGCATGCTAACGGTGCGGCGCGTGCTGTAGAAGCGGTTGAGAAATTCCCTTTCTAGCTGATCCCAGCTGTTGATAGACTCGGGCTCGAGGTCGGTGTACCAGTAAAAGGCGTTCCCTTCAACGAGCGTACGAACTGTTTAACAAGATAGTCTTCTTCTGTTCCAGCATTGTTGCAGGTTTCAATGAAGTTGGCGACATGTTGCTTTGGGTTTCCCTTTCCATCGAATTGCATGAATTTCGGCGGCTGATATCCTCTCGGCATCTTCAAAGCGTCAATCTTCTTGGAGTAGGGCTTTGAGTATAATGCGGAGTCATGTGAGCTTCCTTCATATTGTGCATTTATGGTGTTGGTGATCATCTCCTGCAATTGTTGGATAGAGAAAGATCCTATGAGCGCCGCCGCTTCGTCCGGCTTCCGCCTTTCTTCAGCCTTCTCCACTGGAGGCTCCTCTCCTTCATCAGCTTCTTTTATTGGGCCAACTTTTAGGTTGACCTTCACGTCTTGTGCCTCCAGTTGGCTGGCGAGTGCAATGATTTGCAAATCTTTTTCTTCCACAGTTCGTGCGAGTTTCGCGATCGCTTCATTCATTTGAGCCAGCTGCTCTTCGATCGAAGTCGCTCATGTGGTCATGACTTGCATGGCCGTGCTGCTGCTCGATTCGACATCGGAAAACAGAGACTCGGAATACTTCCCCGGGCTTTTCTCCTTTGGCGCCTTTAGCGAGGCTAGGGTGATCACAGGCTCGTGCCTTGAGTGTTTTTGTTTCTCCAGCAAAGTTGATGCGGGGGTGGAAGATGCGGCCAAGAAAGCTCTTGCCTTGCTTCGAGTTATGACCTCCGAAATGCCCCTAACTGTAGCGAGGACGGTCTTGTTCTTCGCATTGGGTGCGGGAACAACTTGATCTTTTCTTGTTGCCATTGATTTTGGAGGTGTGCTTTGGTTCTCTTGAGCGGAGAGAGAGATGAGAGGTAGAGATTGTCCCACTGGGCGTGCCAAATTTGTAAACACGAAAATTTTCTGATGACACAAAAACACGTGTACAAAATATATTTGTATTTGATTGATTTTGGTTACAATCTCTTTTTGTCCCTCTGATTCTATCTTCGTGAGATATGGATTTGTCGATGAATCGTTGATCCAAAGGGGCCGTTGGAGGCTTGATTCTTGGGATAAACTGTTCTTCAAGGGGCCGTTGGGCTTGATCTTGAAGTTTGGCAGATGAACGTTGAATGACGGACGGATCTTCAAGAGCTGTTGGGGCTTGATTCTGAAGTTGGATGAACGTTGAATGATAAACGGATCTTCAGGAGGCTTTTGGGCTTGTTCTTGAAGATGGATGAATGACGAACGCAGAACGATGAACGATGAACGATGGATGAACTTCAAGGGGCTTTTGGGCTTGATTCTTGAAGAATGGATGTGTGTTGCTTGAAGGGTCGTCGGGGCTTGATCTTGGAAGGTGGATGAATGTTGCTTCAAGGGCCGTCGGGGCTTGATCTTGGAAGGTGATTGTGTTGATCCAAGGGCCGCTGGGGCTTGATCTTAGGAGGGATGAGCGCTTCTTCAAGGGCCGTTGGGGCTTGATCTCGAAGAACGATGAACGAAGAACGAAGAACGAACTTCAAGATAATTCTCTTCCAATTTGGGAGTAGAGAAAAATGTGTGTGAATTGGTCCTTGAATTGGTGTGGAATAGTCTCTATTTATAGAATTCCAAAACTTGATTTTTGGATTTAAATAATCAAATGAAATAAGTCGTTTCTGTCAGGTGTTGACACGTGTCCTGCTTGACGGCTTTTCTAACTCTTTTCGAATTTTCGTCGAATCACACACTATGTGTACAATTTATGTAATACATGAGCGTTAACATTTTGACCATCGGTCAACATTTTATTTACCGAAATTTCACTGTCTACAACCATTTGTAACGCCTCGCCCCGAAAATATTTATTTTCGAGAAATAATATTGATGACAGGCCCAAACTAACATCGTATTTAGTTGACTACCAAAAACTTCCGATTTTTTTAAACTCAACTCACTAATCCTTTACATTAAATTCATGACCAACCTTAATTTAAATTACCATAAGGTAAAACTCAAATTATTTACCAAATTCCTATCTTTAGGACAAATTCACTACAATGAATTTCTTTCGTTTATTTAACTACCACCTATCGTGGTTCTTAATTATGTGTCCTGTTTCCAACCATGATTCAAAACTAAAATCTCAACACCAAACTTACTAATTTATTCTCACTTTGTCATCATTTCGTTTTATAAATCACTTCCCATTCTAAAAATTATTGCACAACTTATTTAAATCTGCATCTAACACTGTTAGACTGCCTACGTACCCTTGAGCGCGATCAAGCCCTTCGTAGTTCACATTCCACTTCCTAATTCATTAACTTCGACACTTTTGTGATTACCAAACACAATATTGGTCCAAAAAATTGAATCACACCATATGCATATTAAATATGAATTTAGAACATTGAAATTAGCATGAAAAAGGTAGAGTCGGCCCACTGGCTACATGCGCCACCACCGCCACCCAACACGCCGAAAATTTCAACTATTTCCAAAAATTACCAAATTTTATAGACAAGTAGATCTCAATTAGTGGAGCAACTTTCATACCTGCGGCGAAGTCCAATTTGACCGGGTAACACCTCAATTTTGCCACGAACCGCCGGAAACCCTTGTTTTTGGGTGTTCTTAATTTGGCTCCAAAACAACTTTGACACCCCCAACCAATGCATGAGCTTTGTTCCTGGGGTTGAGGGGAGTCTAATGGTGGTGGTGGTTGAAGAAAATTGTTTCAAGATTTGTTGAATCGAAGATAAACCCGTAGCCCCCCCCCCTCGGTGTGGGTTTTGTAAAATCAAAGCCAAAATTCTAATTTTGGGGCAAAAATGATAAGGAGATCGGTTGGCCTCGAAGTAAAGGTCATTTTGACACCAACCTCGCCGTCCATGGTGGCCGGAGTGGGGAGATAGAACGGGGTCGAGTCACGGTTCCTCAAAGGGGATCTGTTTCCCTTTCCTATTTTTCTCTCCTTTCTCCTCTTTTCTCTCATTTCTCATTGGCCATCTCCCCCCATCATTTCTCTCATTTCTCTCATTTCTCCTCTCCTTCTCATCACAACCGTCCTTTCTTTCTTCCCTAAATCTTAGCCACACACGTGGCATTCCCAGATTTGGCTCAATGAAATCTGGAGCCTTCTCAAAATAATCAATTGATCATTTTGTCCTCCACTTTAAACGTTAATAACTTCTTCGTTATAATACCGTTGTACGAACGGTTTGCGCCTAAGCGTTTGTGAGATCGACGTCTATTCAAAAATATAAATTATGACCTCAAAAGGTCTACGGATTTTAAGTAGTTAATTTCCAAACTTTAAACCTCGTAACTAGTTTAATTTAAAACTAAACTCACATAAATTATTATAAATTCTCGAAAAATCATATAAAAACTCAATAATACAAATAAGTAGATTATCAAATTTTTCGAAAATAAAACTTAAAAATTCTCGATTAAATTCTTCATAATCATAAATCGATTTATTTTCGATTTTTCCCACATATTCATAATTATGAATATATAATTCATATATTTAAATTTTCAGGGTATTACACAACGGGTTTTTTCCAAGGTTCTAAAATACGCTAGGCACTATTCGGGCAATGTACTGGGACCTAGCAGCTAGGCGGGGTCTACGCAGACTAGGCGGATTTAAGTAAATCCATTATATTTTGTATATATAAGTGTGTTTATAACTTAAAATATATATAATTTCATCATAAACTACAAAATAGAATGACATATATATTATGATGTATTGAAACATAATGAAAACATAGGAAACAAGCATATAATGTGTGTTCATTTAAGTATTCAACAAGTCTTTTACAATTTATTGAAAGAAAAAAATGTAGAATGAATGTTATCTATTTTCTGTCTAAGTGAGTCACAACCTAGGCGGGTAAGGTGGGTGCCTAGGCGATCTACACGGGCGCCACAGCAGGTATAGGCGCATTTTCTTAATTTTTAAATGTTTAGACATTAATTTGGATGATGGCCAATCATATACCTAGGTGCTATGTAGGGTCTATACGGCGCTAGACCGAGATTTTTAGAACAGTAGTTTTTTCAAATCAATTTTTGTTGGCACGTTGTTGTTGATGTAATTGTTGATTTGATAAATGCAAGTGCTTTTGGAATTTTATGAGTGTTGATTTGATAAATGCAAGTGCTTGGTTCTCATTTTCCAGGTGAAATCCGATCAGGTCCGTCAGAAAATCACCCCATTCGCAACGGAGTGATTGCAAGTTTCTTGAATGCGCCCTTGATTGAGGCCCGCTGTCCTCGTCCTCCTCTCCTCTTCGGCTCTGCTTTGTCTCCTAGTTTGTATGGCTTCTCAAATCCTCAAACGCACTCTTTCTTCAGCAAGAAAACCCAAACCCCTCTCCGTCTCCCGCTTCTCCTCTTCTCCACCGTCCGATCAAGCTCCATCACAAACCAACCCCCTAATCTCCGACGTGGTTTCCATCCTAACCCACCAGCGCTCCAAATTCCGATGGAGCTACCTTAACTCTCTCTACCCCAACGGCTTCAACCCAGACGACTTTTCCGAGATTGCCCTCCACATCAGAAACAATCCTCGTCTTGTCCTCGCCTTCTTCCTCTGGACCCAACGCAAGTCCCTCTGCAACCACAACCTCCTCTCTCACTCCACCATAATCCACATCCTCGCCCGAGCCCGGCTCAGGTCCCAAGCTTACGACCTTATTCGAGCCGCCGTTCGGGTATCCGACGAATCTGAGCCGTTGAAAGTGTTTGAGAGTCTTGTCAAGACCTATAGGCAATGTGGGTCGGCGCCCTTTGTGTTTTATCAGGATGGTGTGGTGGAGAAGGTGAAGGAGATTTGGGATCAAATGGCGGGCTTGAATTGCTGTCCAAATGGCTATAGTTATAGTATTTTGATGGCTGCTTATTGTGAGGAAGATAGAATGAGTGAAGCGGAGGAGTTGTGGGAAGAAATGAGAGCTAAGAGTGTGGTGCCTGATGTTGTTGCTTATAACACTATGATTGGCAGGTTTTGCAAAATCGGAGAAATTGAAATGGCTGAAGATTTTTTCAAAGAAATGGGATTGAGTGGAGTAGAGAGTACTTGTGCTACCTATAATCATCTTATTACTGGGTACAGGAAACATTGATTCTGCTACGCTCTTATATAAGGACATGCTTGGGAAAGATTTCAGGCCCGAGTGTTCAACAATGGATGCATTGATTCAGGGGCTTTGTGATGAGAGTAGGGTTTTAGAAGCATTGAATGTTATGAGATGTGCAACGGTAGATTTTGGTTTTTGTTTGACCGAGAAGAGTTATGAGAATCTGATAAGAGGGTTGTGTGAGGATGAGAAGTTGGAAGAGGCGCTTAAGCTTCAGGCTGAGATGGTGGGAAAAGGGTTTAAACCGAATTCTGAGGTCTATAATGCATTCATTGGTGGGTATATGAAACAAGGGAACAAGGAAGTAGCAGAAAGGTTGAAGATAGAAATGTTGGATGCTCAGATGTGTGGGAATGGGGGATTAGATGATTTATCAATTTTAAAAGTGCAAAACATTTTTCGGTACACAGTTGAAAACACATGAAAACATACTGCTGAAGGCGTACCCAGCAAGGTCGATGGATGTAGACTGGGACAATAGGGGGAGGTTTGTAATGAATATGCGTTTGGAAGAAGGACCAACAGTAAATGTTTTCAGTTATCAAAATACTAGATCATGGATAAAGTTAACAAGATTGCACGAGAGACTGAGTATTGCCTTGAATTCCCGACAATGATACTCTCTCTTGAAGAGCTTGCGCTGGAAGGCTCTGCCTATTGTCAAGAACCTAAGGATGGCTGCATTTATTCCAAAAATGTGCTTATTCTAAGATGGCTGTGTAGCCTGATAGAGGGATATTGGGAAGCACGGAAAACGAGACCAAGATCTTGGTGAATCCTCACGAAAATCTTACAAAGGAAGAGTTCCTAAAGTTCTGTATAGATAGCAGGAAGGGTTTCCGTAGATACTGGAGTGCTTAAAGTAATGGGGAAAGCCAAGGCAGGTCTTGCTGCTTGCAAAGGTGATGAACTGAACATGATAATCGCTTTGTGCAGCCAGCATACCAGGTTCTTATATTCTGCTCATGAGCTGAGGCAGATGGGTTAAATTTTTGGAGTGTGGAGTCTGGTTCAGTTAATATCAACTAAACCTGAAATCCTTTACCTGTATCTGTAATTTATTATCCAAAGTAGTACAAGCCGTCTCCCGGGCATACCGGATGAAGAAAAGCACCGTTGAGTTGTAAAGTTTTCAATTTGTATGCTTATTTTGTTTCGTAGTTGCCAGAAATGGTTGATGCTTTACTCTTGCTGTAAAACGATTGGTCATCAAGCTGTTGAGCGTTTAAACATTGAATGAAACTTTCATTCATGATTTACAATTGCTTGTGTATGATTTGAACACTATCAAATATAAACCTATGGTTTCAAATAGTTTTGATACCCTCATGTTCACAAATGTCTGCAGAAGTCGAAGATAAGCTATATTCATGTGAGAAGTCACAAGGACGGAAGTAACCAAGGATTGAGAAGAGACGAAGCCAAAGACAGAAACAATGACATGAAGGCCATCGCAGCCGATATTTTATATCTGCTGCAAAACTTTGGAGGGCAGTATGGACCGTTAGCATGGAGCATGATATCCACAACGCTAGTCGTTGAGCAAGGTGCTGCAAAACAATGACATGTGCGCGACATGGTTCGATTGACGACAACAAGCCCACGCGCCATGTTTCTATCTAAAACACTAGTTTCAAACTAAAAATTGAAGTATTAGATTCAAACATCCAACAGTCAAGAATGTCCGATTATAATAGAATTATCGTACTCCTCAAGAGGAAAGCGTGGCATTTCATTTGTCGCCTTGGTTTTTCAAATTTAGATATTTACAAGCAAGAATGCATGCACTATGCTGCGGGCGTTTAAGATGATACTATTTACATATATCAATCAACTATTTGGAGCTACATTCTCAGAGACAAAATATCAATCAACTGAACTTGTGGTTTTGTACTGCCAAAAAACCATAAGGCGTAAGTTGAGAGGTCACAGAAATTCCTAGACATACACAGTGAACTGTTCATTTCACAAGTAAGTATTTGCAGTAGCCTGGATTTCCTTCTTGCTCTTCACACGGCACCGCTTCTGGGTCTCGCTTTCAAGTTCATCAAAATCCTCTGCAAGTCCCACATAGCCATATAAACAATTTTCTTGGTCTTCCAGCGAGTTTTGCTTCCCTTCGCTGCTGCTGTTGTTGAGGGAAGCTGAGGTGATCTGCTGGAACTCAGCCCTCCCGTGTTTGTTCTCAGCAAAAAGCTTGTGAAGTCTTTCTGCTTCCCGAAAACCAGAAAATGTGGCATTAAATGTCACCACCAAGATGCTGTAATCTGCAGGCTTCCCGTGGCACACCTTAGCCTTCCCCCGACCAAAACCTATACCTACGATTAAGTTGAGATGAAAAATATGAAATACTAGAAAAGAACAAAAAAACCAACCAAAAAAGTATCATAAAATGAAAAACCGAACAAGCATTACACCATCAACTATAAGGTCGACTACAGAAAGCATGTTAAAAGGGCAGAAATGCAGCAAGTTGGTTACTAAATTAGAACCATAATTATAATTTTTAAATTTGGAAGGCTGATGTTATCCACACTTCTTTTTACCTTTTACACACCCCTCTGTTAATTTATGTCCTCATTTATTCGATTCAACGGCCGAAAATTGAGATGGGTGTGTGGAAGGTAAAAAGGGGTATGTGGATAGCACCACCCATTTGGAAATGCATTCCACCTCCCGCGAATGTTGCAACTGATCAAAGAGAGTTACGCAAGTCAAATCCAAAGTTTGGAAGAAATAAATGAAAAAAAAAAAGAAAATGAAATCACAAAATAAAAAAGAAATATGACAAGAAACATAATCTTAAATGAATAATGGAGAAGATGGAAATCACATAACAATATCTGCTACTAGAGTCAAAAAGCAAAATCATTGGAATTTGTCACAGAAATCATCAAAGTATACTTACTCACCTTTAAGAATATCCTCCAGCCCTTCAATAGTTACAATCACCCTTTCATTCGGATTTTTATTTGCTATGGAAGTGTTGTGAATGACAACAACCGGAGGAAAGATAACCATGTCCTCCTTTAGAGCCAAGGCTTCAGCATCAGGCAAGAACCGCTGAACCCATGTACCATTTGAGACGGATGCACTGTCCCATCCCACTAGCACACAAAGTGCTTTATGAAAACCCAAGTGCTCTGCTCTGGAACCAGCCATACGTGACATGAAGGCATGTATTGCCAAGGGCACCACACCTGCAAACTCTTTTGAGTTGCTGATACAACAGGCAGGTAGATTCAATTGTCATTAACCAATTCCGTGGAAGCGACGCGGGACAAACTACAGCATCACTTTAAAATTTTGGTAGGACATGAGGTGAAAAGGGAAAAACAGAGGCATTATCTTAGCTCAGAAACATATTTATCGTGAGAATCATGTAGTAGTACATGGATAAAGTTACTATACAATAAAAAACTACTTTACCAAATAAGTACCTTCTAATCCCGCACCGGGAAAGTGAAGACTTAGAAGACTTTCAAGGTTACAAGATCTCAAAGCGCAAGAGCCAAAGACTCAGGATACTAGGTGTCACACGCCAGAGATGACAAAAAAAAAATAGTAGCCGTCTTCAAGGAAACATATATGGATTTCCATGGAAGAATCTCTTCCATAGAGTAGCACACAGGAACTTCAGTTTACTAAAAGCATGGCAAACTACAGCTATCATTTTCTAACTCAGTTTTTACGATCATTGTTTCTCTTCTCCCGCCAATGATCAAATGAAAGTAGTCCATCCGACCAACATGCATAGGCAGTGTCTGCAAAAGAATTTATCAAATACTAACTTCAAAGCTTTACTTCCTTGAAAAATTCTTCCTTTGAAAAGCCCTAAATTCCTTATTAATAAACAAGGCACTCACCACCCTGGGTTTCAAGCAGCATGGTGATAAGTAGATCACACGTAACTAAAGAATACCAAAAGAACAAACAAAAAAAGGCAATCTCCCATCCATCATAGCCACCTAAGCACAAGTCCTCACATCACTACACACCACTATCCAAGACTATAATTATCATCCTGATACTGGTCACGCTACCACCATGACCATAAATTTCATTTGCACTACTTCTTTCAAAACAAACAAGAAAGATAGAAGAGTTCCCATCCTCTTTCCTTCCATCTACAATTTTCATCCTTTTCAAATTATAGGAGGTTGTAGAGTGGAGAAATTTCACTTGGTCATGTTACATGAGTACCATAAACCTATATTCAAACACTAAACTAAAATGGGTTTGTTCCCCCAATAGCACTCACTAATCATAAGGAATCTTTCAACCAAATTTGGACATCCCGAAAGCTCTTCTAGGCCAATTAACCTTATCTTCCCGTGGAAGAGTTCAAGAACATTTAAACTTAACACAAATTTCGGTCACCAAAGCCCAAACAATTAAGTGCCATGTAGTCAGCGTCTAGACAGCCAACATTTGGCAAAGCCCCTCCAAGACAGCCAAGACGAGGAAAATTCAAGTACATCAATATATCTTGATCTGAAGAGACCTAAAAGTTAAACCTTACCTAACTACACTTATGTCAGATACTAAATTTATATACGTTACAATCATTCTAATCCCCCTGTTGCAGCAGAGAGTAAATTTAAACATAAACTCAGAAACATACTACAACGTAGAAGACAGACCTGGCACATACACAACACTTTGTAGTAAAACTTCCTCCTCCCGTGAATTGTCTTCTTAGAGCTGGGTTTTCATGCAAACGCTTAATGTGCTTTAAAAAGGCACTATCCACCAGTTTCTTAAACTCCTCAGAATCTTCAGGAAGTTCCATCTCCGCAGGTTTCGCCTTAACTTTTGGAATGTCCTCCCCTTGAGGATGAATGCTTCCACTAAAATCATCAGTTTCTCTTATTTGAGATTTGTACTGATCTTGAGGTTTGTAATCTGGGAATTCGAGATTAGGAACATCTTGAGCAGGCCTGAGATGCTTCTTTACACTGCCAGGTGATTGCAACGGTCCCAAACGTCTTTTTACACTAATTGAGGACTTTAACGGTCCCAAGCGCTTCTTTATACTGCCAGGTGACTTCAAAGGTCCCAAACGCTTCTTTACATCCAACCTGGCAGATTGGAATTGTTCTCCACGACGCTGTTGGACAGGTACTGGCAGTTTAGAAGATGGTAACAAATTGTCGGAATTTAGTTTGTTGACATCTTCAGCTTTCCAGTGGTCCACAACATGGTTCGGACCACGGTGATCCTCTCCATAGATAGCATCCCGGCCAGTGTACCATTGATCCTCTCCAAAATTCACATTTTGGTGAATGTTCACGTGATTGACTCCGAAATTCACATCTTGGTCAACGTTCCATTGACCCTCACCACAGGTCACAGCTTGGTCAATGTTCAATTGATCCTGACCAACGATTCCATAATGTTTGAAATCTTCATTACTCCACTGATTGTACCCAAAACTCAAGTCAGGTACATCGCAAGCGTCACTCGAATCATTGGACAATTCAGAATTTGATTCATTCCGGCGTACTTTCCTAGCTAGAGCACGTTTCCTCATTGCACACATTCGCAGGGTGGTCAGCTCGTCCAAACTTTGATCATCCTCAAGCGGAGCCAATTTCTTCAATGTACCTTCATACGACAACGCTTCTCGCCCTCTTTCGAGACCATCATCGCTTCCAAATCCGAAGCTCCGGGTTCGCGGACTAGAACGCAAAACTTCATCATAACCAGAGATCAATTGTTCGCTCAAAGATTGATAGTTCGGAACAGTGGGTTGTGTTTGGTCCATAAAATTAGGATATTGGTTACACTGGCTAGTCTCCTGAGTACCTGCTCTGAGTGAAGCATTGTAAGCCGGAGGCCTCGGAACTTCTCTAACACCATATGCAGGGACATTGTAGTCCCATTTCGGATTCCGCCATCCCCAACAGGTATCAACCGACTGATGTAGTCCCGTTATTTGACTTGTGTTGAATTCATCAGAAACCCCGTGAAAACCCGGATTCAAAATGCTCGAGCGCGCAGGTCCGTTGCTAAACACGGCCTTATCTTCCGGACCCATGTATGCATTGTGGTCACCGAGCCTTAAGTCTTCAACATTTTGAATACCCACATGGGGTTTTGGCAACGCAGCCGGGAATCCGCCATGAAAATACGCAAGCTTCCTTGTGGGGTCCACACCAGGGTCCGGAACCCCAACTTTCCCACTTCCGGAGCTGAAACCGAAGTCGGGTCGCTTCAAACCCGGATTCGCGGTCGAAACGGCGGGTCTCCGGGCTAGCAGATTGTTCCACTCGAACTTCATCGACGTCGATTCCAGGGGCAAGCCGGAACTGAGACCTGCCGGTTCCAGTGGCCGCCTGTCTCTCTCTATTTCTCCATCATAATAACGACGGTTATCGTACTCTCTCCGGGAATTCGGTTCAGGTCTTGCTCTTGCCGAACCCGAAACCCGACCCGAGTACGAACGTCGACTCTCCTCGGCTTTCGCGCCGTGGTTCGCCAAAGACCGACTCGGGTAGTCCATGAGCCTCCGCCCACTCATGAAAACAAAATCCTAAAACGTTACGACGACAAAGGTTTAGCGTACGGAACGACGTCGGAGCGAGAGATGACTGAGTTTCTCAGTTGATGGCCGAAAAATGGGGACCGAAACCCTAGAAAGTGGCGCTCGGAGAAGAAACGAGAGAGAGAGAGAGAGAGAGAGAGAGAGAGAGATTACGGCGTGCTGCAGCGGTTGTTTTTCTTCTTGTTGGGCAACAACAAGGAGTGCCACCGCGATTTAAATATTTGTGGGCTGCGTAGAGGAGGTGGTGATCTGGTGGGAGATGGTTTGGTGGATTTGGTGACGTGGCAAATGGTTATTGGCAGCGTGAAGGGGAGTTTGAGTATTGTCCAGTGAATCAAATGTTTGGGTGAGCCTATGTAGGGGTGGGCATAAAAACCGTCAAACCGCAAAACCGAATCGAACTGTATAAAAAAACGAAAAAAATCGTGTTGACCGGAAAAGTCAACTTTGGGTGAAAAACCGAACCGAACCGTTTAAACTAGTTCCAGTTCCGATTCCGGTTTCGAATGTCCAAGAACCGGCCAGAACCGAACCGAACCGTTTTATTAATAATAAATAAATTAATTAAATATATACACACATGTCATGGTATAATAGGTTGAAAATTGGTTTCACCAAATTGCAAAGCAGAGGATCCCATCCTAATTAGGGTTACTCACACGGCTTCAGTTCACACACAACAAACGGCTTTAGGCTTTAGCCTTTACACACACACCCCCACGTTGCACCCCCATTCCTGAATCCTGATTCCCCCATTTCACATAGCCGAGCCGATCGGCGAGGCGACTCCCACTCACGACCTCTCATCCTCAACTGCCCTCTTCTTCGAATCTTCTTCCCCACCGTTTACTGATTCACCATAACCCAATTGGTCTCCATATTTTCTGTCAAGTTTTTGGGTTTTTTTTTTCTCACCGACCGAGAGGAAAGTTTCAATCTTTCGTTGTAGAATTTGCAGAAAGGTATCAAATTTTCAATCGTCGGTTGAAAGGGCAAGTCTCAGGTTAGTAGATAGATTCGTTGAATTCTTGCGATTTCAGCCATTGATCTTATCAAGGGTTCTCTTCATTTTATCAATTGTCCCTTTTGGTTCCCTTGGATTTGCTGCAATTGTCTTTCTATTTTCATCCATAGGTACTTATGATTGTTTATGTTCAATGCAGTCTTGTAATTTTAATAATTTATTCGTTTAGATTCATTTTTTTCATTCATTTAATCCTTGAAATAAGGTGAGTGGCGTTTTTGTTGGAACATTTCTCGTTAGTTTGCACTCTCTGAGTGAGTGTCTCCATGAAAGAAAATTGAAATCTACCATGTACTTGACAATGCAAGATTCCATTTTGCTGCCTATTGATGCACAGCTATAGTGTGATCTCTTGATATCAAGGAGCCTCATAGATGAATGTACAATGCGCCTTCCACAATTTGCTTTATGCTTAATAGCAATACACCATTTTGCGATATACCTCACCTTTTACTAGTCAAGACTTGCAATCTTATCCATGCTTTTGTAGTTTTTATTTAATTGTATTTTTAGGTTTAAATAGTTAGTGCGGTCTCAACACTGCTACATGTATTTATTTATTTTTTTTGTTGCTTTCTACGCTGATGTGCTGTGTGCACTGAAGCCTGTATTATTTGACATATCTTTGAGCTTCTGGAGCAACATAAACTTTCCTAAGCTGCATTGTATTTTACTTTCCACGAGTTAGTTGTTTTTATTGATGGGTACCTAAGGACTGCATATGATTTCTTATCATGAAAGTTCCATTGGACTCAAGTTACGGTTAGTTTAACTCATTCATTAACATTTTGTTGCTTAGAAATAATATATACTACTATGGCTTCAGTCTTCATACTGTAATTAGTTGAGTAAGAGTTGTTGTGATTACCAACTTATCCACTCCAATTATGAGTTGTTGAAATCAGTATTGAGTCATTGATACATTGTTGATGATTTATTTGTTCTCAACTTTTTTTGATAGGATTGAATTATTCTCTTTTTGCTTGACGAATTGTTATTTGTACTAAGATTTCTCTGTTTTCCTTTAAAATTTTCAATATATTAGAAACTGAACTTAGTGTTTGACAATCTGCAGGCCAAAAATAGAATCTTGCATTGTCAAGTACATGTTCGAAGAAGTATACATTTCCTTGTTGTATGCAGAGTCTTTGATTGGTTGCATTTCTTAATTCTTAGAAGAAAAAAATAGAATCTTGCATTGTCAAGTTCATGTCATAATTCTGGGTCATCTGTGCATATGCTGGTTTGTGAGGTATTAAAGTTTGATTTGTCTTTTAAATCTTATATCTAGATGAAACGTTGTTTGCTTTCACTACATTTGGGAACATGCATTGAATTTCAAGGTAACAGATATAGGTATAGCGCACATGGTGAAGAACTGCGAACATATAGTTGATCTGAACGTAAGTGGCTGTAAGGTACTTATCGCTTGGTCTCATCCTTTTCAGTGCTTTGTGAGTTGAAAACTATACACTTTGAAACATATATGCATAATCTGTATAGTTTTTATTCAAACTGCTTAGACGTGTATTTTTTTGCATTGATGCTTAGCCACCTTTTCTGATTGTACTGCATGAATATTCAAACTACTTAGACATGTATTTTTTGCTTAGACATGTATGTTTTCGTTGATGCTTAGACATGTATGTAATGTAAAGTTTTTGCTTTCAAGATTTAAAGTCTTAAACCCTGTTTTAGGTACATTTATCTCATCCAACATTGGTGAGGTTGCCTCCATATTCTTAACAACATCATTTTTATTTTTGTCTATTTTAGGGATGACGAACCAATCTACACCACATGATTTTTGTTCTTCTGTTGCATATGTTTCTTCATCATCGCTTTCGTCATTACCGGGTCCAACACCATCACCACCAACTCAAACCCAATCCTAACCACCAACTCAAACCCAATGCCAACCGCCAACTCCACCACAACCCGAACCACCAATTCCATCCCAAGCACAATCACCAACTCAACCGAGTGGTATTCTTCCATTGCCTCCTCTTGTGAACAGTAGGCGTAGGGCAAAAGTGTGGGAGCATTTTGTTGAATATGATGACATAGAAAACATTGTGAAGCCATATGGGACCAAAGAAACAATAATCAGAAGAAGAGCTAGGTGTAAGTATCTTTGCTGCTAACCCTTCTGGAAATAGTACTTTAACTATTACAAAACATATTGAGGGAGGAAGATGTAAGGATTACCCGGGAAAAAATCAGGATAAAAGGCAAAAGACTTTGTCTTTTGATGATAGTGTTGGTACTCTTATGGCTAGGGTGAATACGAAAGAGGATTGCATAAAGGCGTTGGTATAAATGGTTGTCCTAGATGAGTTGCCATTTGCACATGTTGAAGGGAGAGGGTTTAGGTTTTTCTATAGTGTTGTTTGCCCCCACTTTTATCCACCATCTCATGGGACACTTGCGAGACACTTTGTCCTCATGTCTGATGAAATGAAAGCAAAATTGAAAACAGAGTTAGCCTCACATAGAGTTAGCCTCACAACCGACACCTGGACAAGTCTTCAAAAGGTAAAGTACATGGTAATAACGGCACATTTCATATATAGTAATTGGAAGTTGCACAAAAGAATACTAAACTTTTGTGTCATAGCTAATCGCCAGGGGAACTCCATTGGAAAACTTCTTGAGGTTTGTTTACTAGAATGGGGTTTGGAGAATGTTCTAACCATCACGGCCGATAACACTTCTTCAAACAAGGTGGCAATAGAGTATTTGAAGACAAAGATGTGTCATTGGCAAAATTCACGAATGATAATTGAGGGAAAGCACATGCATGTCAGGTGTTGTGCTCATATTGTTAACTTGATAGTTCAAGATGGTTTGAGGACGTTAGATAAATCCATCTTAGCTATTAGGAGTGCACGGGTATATGTAACGTCTTCTCCACAAAGGGTGGAAGCTTTTAGGAGTTGTGTTAAGAAGGAAAAAATTGAATGCAAGGGTCTTGTTTTTCCAGATGTGCCAACGAGGTGGAATTCCACCTATTTGATGTTAACGAATGCTTTGAAATTTGAAAAAAGCTTTTGTGAGAATGGGAGATGATGAGATTGCATACTTGTCATGGTTTGGTGAAGATTTGTCGGGAAAAGAAGAAAGGGTGGGTGGACATTCCAATGGTAAAAAGAAGCATGTGCCACCAAATATATGGAAGATTGGAGCAATGCCGCTATCTTTGTCAATTTTTTGAAAGTGTTCTATCAAATGACATTGAAGATGAGTGTTACTTTGCATCCGGCTTGTCATAATACTTTTTCTGATTTGCTTGCAATTGACGAAGAGATAGTTGATTTGTTTGTCAAAGAAGATATGTTATTAACTCAAACCTACACAAGCTTGATATTGCATGAAATGGCACTAAGCATGAAGGAAAAATTTGATAAGTATTGGGGTGATCTTGTTAAGGTGAATCATTTTCTATTTGTAGGGCTTGTGCTTGATCCAAGATATAAATTGGGCTATATGCCACATATTTTGAAGCGTCATGGGTGTAGTATTGATGAAGCCATGACTAAGAAGGATGAGATAAAAAGTCTAATCTTCAAACTATATGATGAATATGTTCCTTCTTCCAACCAACCAAGTGGTTCTAGTGCTAATAGTTGTTCTAATACTACTAGTACTACAACTACTATTAGTGGGCTGATCCAAATCAACATGGAAAGGGGGAAAAAAACGAGCGGAAATGGACGAAAGTTGGATAAAAGAAGTTGAAGCAAGTAATGTCGTGCTCTTGGACCATGAGTTTGATACGTACTTGTTAGCTCGCAATGAAAAATTAGAAGTAGGTCAAGATTTTGATATTTTAAATTGGTGGAAATTGAATGGTGTTAAATACCCAATGTTGGCACTAATTGCAAATGAAGTTCTTGCAATTCCGGTCTCAAAGGTAGCTTCAAAATCTGCCTTTAGCACGGGAGGAAGGATTGTGAACTCATATCGTTCGTCATTAACTCCTCTAATGGTAGAGAGGTTAATTTGTACTCAAAATTGGTTGATGTCAGATAACATCACAATTATAGATGATAAGACAATCTTGGAAGATATAGAGTTTTATGAAGCACTTGAAACATGTATGAATATTTATTTTTCATTGCTTTGTTTTTGTTTTTTCTCTTGTTTTATTGCATGCTTACTTTATTTTTTTCCTAATGAGTTCTTAATTTTTATATGTTCTAGAAAAAAGGAATGGTGGCACATCTAGTATTGGGGATTCATAAACTATTTAGTCCTAACTTATCACCTTTTACTAGTGATCGTATGTATGTAACTTTAATTTTTTAGCAACATAAGCTGCTTGCTATCTGGAAGCCCATGCTTGCTATCTGAAATAAGTTGTTTGATTTTGCTTGCTATCTGGAATAAGTTGTTTTGATTATATGTTGTTTGATTGTGTACAAAAGTTGCTGATTACATAGGAGCTGCTGCTTCCTGCTTGTTGTCTGAATTCTGAAATAAACCTGTTACAGAAGACCTGCTAACTACACAGGAGCTGCTACTTCCTGTTTGCTTCATCATTTTTTTTGTTTGTTAAAGTCTAAACCTTAAACCCTTAGGATCTTTTGAGAGGTCTACTAGTTTCGATCCCAAGACTAATTGGATTTGAACCTCCCTCAAACCCAACAACGTACATGGGAACCAGCATCATTTTTTTGTTTGTTGACTGATTGTATTTGTCCAGTGCATATTTATTTTAGTTGTCTTGTCTCTTTTTGTTGACTTGGTAGTTGGTGCCACTACCAAAGACAATTGCATTAAAAATGTTGTGTTGTATGCAACTTTATATAATTAGTTTTGGAAGATGTATTTGAATGCATGATGATTTGGTGTTCAAAAAATTTAGTATTTAGAACCGTAAACCGGCAAGAACCGAATCGGAACCGGTGTAAACCGAACTGTAAGGTTCTAGTAATAAAGTTAAACGGAACCACACTGAACCGAACAGTTGATATATTCTGGTTCTGGTTCCAGTTTAGGGGTAGAACCGCACCGTGCCCACCCCTAAGCCTATGGTGAAAGGATTGAATCCGTGCTTTTTGGGATAGTGGGATTGTGCCCTTTTTGCTTTTCCTTTTTTCACGCTTTATTTTTTAGCTGCATCTACTATAATTTGATTTTGGAGTGTGGTGAATTTGAATTTTAGAAGATTTTAATAATAATTTTTTAAATGATAAATTTTAAAGGATTTTAATAAATTATATAATTTTATATGAATTTTGACAAATTTATGTAGATTTTTATTATAAATTTGTATGAATTTCTTAAAATTTATTAGTTGACTCCTATTGTAACAACCCATTCCTAAATTTATGTTTTTATTCGTTTTAATTGAGTGAATTGACGGAAATGCCCTAAGGGGCAAAACGTAATTTAATGAGGACGTATTTGATTCTTGTATATTTTGTTATGTTTCTTGACATATTTGGATAGAGCTCGGCCTCACGAATGCGTAGGCAGAAACCGTTCGTAAAACGAAGTTATAACGAAAGAGATATTGACGTTTAAAGTTAGAGACAAAATGATAATTTGGTTGTTAATTTGGAAGGCTCCAGATTTTGGAGCAAAATCTGGTGATGCCAAATGTGTGGCTAAGATGGAAAGCCAAGAAGAGAAAGGAGAGGAAAGAATAGGCACTGCCCAATTAGAAAATAAAAAAGGAGGGACAGAGGAAGAGAGAAAAATGGGGGGGGGGGGGGGAAAGGAAGGTGACTCCGACTCACTTGCTAGCCTTGATTGATGAGATATGGATGAGTCGTACAGGTCACTATAGGTGACTCCGACTCACTTGCTAGCACTTGACTGATGAGATATTGATTGATAAGATGTGGATGAGTCATGCAGGTCACTATAGGTGACTCCGACTGACATTCATTTTATATTGATTTATTTCATCTTGCTTATACGGTTGTTGCTGAGATACTTCGACATGGTATGCCTTGGTTTTACCATTATTCAGCATGATTTTTAAAAAGAAAGTTGTTTCCAAAGTTTTGTTTTGTCTACTCACACTTTTTGTTTTGTGTCCCTCCAGGTTTTAGTTACTGAATGTTCGTCTCGACGAGGATTCTTGGCAATTCTCAAGGTTGATAGCTACTTCTGAGGGTACAATTCTTACCCGTTTTACTGCACCTTACTTATGCTCTAACGTCACGTGTGAGATGGATTCGCTCCCGCTCACTAGTGCACTCTGGCATTTAGGCACTATTAGGTTTAAATTTATTCACATTTTCTACATCACCACACTTTATGGCTTCGTTACCTTCCAGGTGTCGGTCAGCACAGCTTGATTCAGAGTCCTAGTGGACATTATGAGTCGGGGTGTGTCACCTATAACATAAAATAAATAAATTAGCATATATATATATTGATATGGAAATACAAACTAATCTTTCTCATTGGAATTGTGAATTTTTGCAAGAGATGCCTTGTACCATTCTAGGCATCTCAACAAAAAAAAAAAATAGTTGATTTCAACAATATATCTTAAAGCTAATACAAGTGTATATATATATATTATTGTATCATTCTATTGTAGTTGGTATTTACAGGGCGTTTAGTAGGTTAAACTTTTTTAGCACGTGGACTACGGCTTGAATTGCCATCAATAAATACTTAATGGTTTCATAAAGTTGTTCTTCTTCAATTTCTTCTTCATCGGTTTCCTCTTCTTCTTCTTCTTCAATTTCTTCTTCCACCATTTGCTCCACTTTCATTTCTTCTTCCTCTTGGTTCACTTCCATTTCTTCCCCATCTTCTTCCACTTTCATGCTTATTTGAGACATTACATAAACTACCAACCAAATAAACAAAACCATAAACAAGTTATCAAACAGAACACCATATATATATAATACCAATTATAAGAGAAATAAAGAAATATAGATAATGTCAAAGACACCAAAAAAACTAAGAATAGTTAGAAACCTCAATTCCTCCAGCCGACCATAAATACAGTAAGCCCTTGTCTAATTCTTCTTTCCCATTATTCTTACCAGCTAAAAACACACACCACAATTAAACTAATTATCAATTTTTAACAGCTAAAAACAATCAGTTTGTATTCATGAAAAAAAATGCTAATCATAATAACCAAATTCATAAACCACCCAAATACCAATTCAACCATGACTTTTTCATATCGAAAGCATGATCTAATTTGGTAGCCAAATAGAGCAGAAACTCAATACTACCACTCAAGGTTTGCGAGTTTTTTTTTTTTTTTTTTGTCAAACGATAGATTTTGTCAGATTAAATGATAGATTAGCCACAGACAAGGTTTGAACTCATGCTATCATACAATGGCTCAACACATTTCACCACTGTGAGAAAGGACCACTTGCAGGTTTGCGAGCTATTTCAGGCAAACCAATTCAACCATGACCTTTATTATATCTTGAACTTTCTCGGCAACCAAACATACACCGAAGAATAATCCAAGTAGATCATACTGTTAAACAAGAAACTAAGTCACACAATGGGTAACCTAATTTGGTATCGAATTCATCATCCACGAGATTCGAACCTAAGACCTCTGAAGTGAAGATTTGTAATCTACATATACCGTGAGTATCAATGAAAAAAGTGTCTTCCATAAATTCTCATTTTACTGTTATCCTTCCTTTATCTATGCACTACATTTTCTACACATACATTCAAATTTCAAAGAGCAAACAAAATTAAGAATAATAAAATAAAATTAACAAGTGAAAGATAACAAACCTTGAGACTAAATTAGATCATGGTATTGAAATTTCGGCTTTATTAGCGCTACATTCCAATTGGTTCGCTTGTTATTGCTGAAATTTCAATATTCTATATGGGTTCCTCAACTCTTTTGGCAAACAAACATAAAGCATAGAATAATCCAAGTACTGAAATATATGTGTTAAAAAGTTAATAATTTAAATATTAAAATTTTTCATCACTTATATAAAAACACGTAATGTATTACTCGTATTCTGGTTATAATGACAAAAGTTTCCGAGAGCTAATTCGAGAATGGAAGCAATTATTACGAAAGTTCAAGTACCAAAATGCAATTCAGGTATAGTCGAGGGACCATCGTCCCAATTTATCGTTTTTCCTTTCCCCTTCCCCGTAGGCGGTGACAGGGAAAACAGTGGCTGTAATGGCCAGAAGCAGCCAATAAAAAATCTACTCTAATTATATACTATACCGAGGAAGCATATATGTTCTCCAACAATCTGGCTATTTGAACCATTGCGGAGGGGCTGAGACTGGAGAGCCGCCGTGCAGATTAGGGCTGTGAAAGCAGGGCTTTGTGTCCAATTGAAGACCTAGTTGCTGACGGCCGCTGGTTCGCGCCTTCTGGAAAGACCTAGGTCGTCTGTTCGCCCCACAGCACATGGAACACCGGAGGCAGCCCAAGGATTCTCTCTCATACTCCAACCTGTTCAACCTTGAGGTTTGTCACTTCAAATTTTCTCGCATGGGTTTTCTTTGTTTGCTCGAATTATCGCACTCTTGCCCTCTTTGCTTTGCTTTGATTTGGTAATTTTTGGTAAATTTTGCGCTTTAGTGTTTTTAATTCACTTGTTTTTGAGTTCGGAATGTTGAATTTTATATTTTTGAACTAAAGTTTGTTGATTTTTGTTGCACATTGTAGTCTTTGATGAACTTTCAAGTTCCACGACCGGATGACGATTTCGATTATTATGGGAATAGTAGTCAGGATGAGAGCAGAGGTAGCCAAAGTAGGCAGTTTGTCTTAGTTTTTGGAGTTAAGCTTTTTAATTTTATTTGATTTTTTTCTTGAGATTTGCATGTGTGATATACATTTGTATATGGTTGTTGTCGGTTGGAATGGTGATTAACGGACTTATAGATGTGCATGTTTGTGATTTTTTGCCGGTTGCATGTGTAGATGGAAGTGTCGGTAACGGGATGATGTCTGACAGAGAACTGAGTTCAGTGAAAAAAAGAAGGCGATCCCAAAATAGTGACTATGAGGATGATGACAGTTATCACGAGACACGCATTACAGAAGAAGGGTATCGATCAATGCTTGGAGAACACATTCAGAAGTACAAAAGGAGGTTCAAGGATTCCTCGTCAAGTCCTGCACCAATTCAGATGGGGTTTCCAGTTCCAAAAGGTAATAAGGCCTTAAAATCTAGGAAACTGGGCAATGAGCGGCAGGGGAGGTTATATGAAATGGAAACCTCGTCAGAGTGGCTCAATGATTCTAATCCTCAAAAACCAGTGAACCACCATGATGCAGATTTGGCACCAGAATGTGGCACCAATAGGTTTGCTTTCTCCTCTAGTTTCCATTTCAGCATGGGGTTTTCCAATTGCTAAGCATATGTATGATGATTATATTAAATTATTTGGTTATTTTATTTTCATCTCTGTATTTCATGCAGAATAATGTATGAACCTCCTTATCTGGATATAGGAGATGGTATCACTTACAGGATTCCACCAATTTATGATAAGCTGGTGTCATCTTTGCACTTACCGAGCTTTTCAGATTTTCGGGTGGAGGAAGTTTACTTAAGAGGCACATTGGACTTGGGATCCTTGGCAGAAATGATGACTAGTGACAAAAGGTTGGGCCCTAAAGGCCAGGCAGGGATGGGCGATCCCCATCCCCAGTATGAATCCCTTCAAGCTAGACTTAAGGGATTGCCCACTTCGAATTCAGCTCAAAAGTTCAGCGTCAAGGTCTCTGATATTGGGTTAAACTCTTCCATCCCAGAGGGTGCAGCTGGAAATATAAAGAGATCTATTTTGTCTGAAGGTGGTGTTTTACAGGTCTACTATGTGAAAGTTTTGGAGAAAGGAGACACATATGAGGTTTGTGTTCCTTCGCTTATGATTATCTGGTGGGCATTGGCTGGGTTATGGGTGTGTCTTCCTTTTCATGTGACATCTTGGGCTGGTTTCTCATTCATGTCTTGTCCTGCAGATCATTGAACGAAGTCTACCAAAGAAGCAAAAGGTTATTAAAGACCCTTCTATGATTGAGAAGGAGGAAATGGACAAGATTGGGGAAGTTTGGGCAAACATAGTAAGAAGAGACATGCCAAGGCATCATAGGATTTTTTCGAGTTTTCACCAGAGGCAACTAGGTTATGCTAAGAGGGTATCAGAGAACTGTCAAAGAGAGGTACTTATAATGTGTACACTCTATGTAGTCTTCTACTTGATTCCCCTTCACAGAATGTGAGATGTGGATTTGGGGTTTGATTTTCATCAGATGGCATTAGTAGTACTTATACTGAAGCTGTCTACTCTTTTATTCTCTGTAGGTGAAATTGAAGGTCAGTAGATCTCTTAAATTGATGGGGGGTGCCGCAATTCGTACAAGGAAACTAGCCAGAGATATGCTACTATTTTGGAAGAGAATAGATAAAGAGATGGTATCCTTCCCTTCTCCTCTGTGAAGTGTATCGAGTACAAGAAGTATATGCATGAAAATATAAAAATGCATGTCCTTTAATCCTATTGGTCTTAAATTTAATCATCTCTAATAATGTGTAGTTGGCCTGAAATTCATATTCTTCAAAGCTCATGGCTAAAGTTCTGTAGATCTTCTGTCTAATCATTCCTTTAGAGATTTAACTGTCTATAATATGGATTATTATTAGTATGGAAGGCTATCTTGCGTTATTTGGTTGTCATGGGTTCTTGAGAGTCAATTCTAAAGAGAAATAGTATATTTGATTTTTTTTCTTTGACAAAAACTTGGTAATGTTTTATTTTAATTTTAAATATGGACACTTGCAGGCGGAAGTGAGGAAGAAAGAGGAGAAAGAAGCAGCTGAAGCTTTGAGGCGCGAACAGGAGCTTCGAGAAGCAAAGAGACAGCAGCAAAGGCTCAATTTTCTTATACAGCAAACGGAACTTTACAGTCACTTTATGCAGAACAAGTCAAGCTCACAGCCATCTGAAGATCTGCCTCTAGGTGAGGGGGAAAAAAAGGACAAAAAGGCATTTTTGAGCTCCTTAGATGATGAAACTAATGAGGAAGAAGACCCTGAGGAGGCTGAACTGAAGGAGGCAGCTTTTAAAGCAGCTCAAGAGGCAGTTTCAAAGCAGAAAAAGATAACCAGTGAATTTGATAATGAGTATTTGAATCTATGTGAAGATGCTGAACCTGAGGCAGCACAGGATGTTACTGGAGCTAGTAGCATGGATCTACATAACCCGTCAGTTACTCTTTCCTTTATTGTTTTAGTCTTGCCTTTCTTCTGGACTGTATCAGGAAATTGGAGGCAAGGTTTTTTCAGCCAAACTGATAATGTTTCTATTTATATATGTGCAGTTCCACAATGCCTGTAACATCAACTGTTCAGACACCAGAGTTGTTCAAAGGATCCCTTAAAGAATATCAGCTTAAAGGTCTCCAGTGGCTGGTTAATTGTTATGAGCAGGTTAGTCTGTACCCAAATGGATAGACATACAGTTTAATTTCCTGGATTCATTTTCTCTTGATCCATTGTTTAGAGGGTTAATTTCTTTCTTTTATTTTCTTCTGTTTATCAGGGTTTAAATGGCATCCTTGCTGATGAAATGGGCCTTGGAAAGACCATTCAGGCCATGGCATTTTTGGCTCATTTGTCTGAGGTAATACCGTAATAGTTCGACTTGCTGTTTTATGCATAATGATTGTCTTTGATGTAACTTGGGTTTCTTGAAATATTCAGGAGAAAAATATTTGGGGGCCTTTTCTGGTTGTTGCTCCTGCCTCTGTCTTGAACAACTGGGCAGATGAAATTAGTCGTTTCTGCCCAGACTTAAAAACTCTTCCATACTGGGGAGGAGTTAACGAGCGTCAGGTACTTAGGAAAAAGATCACTGCTAAAAAACTTTACCGCAGGTAATTTTCTTTGCCCTTGCTATTATTTACCCTTTCAAGAGAAGAGAATGGTGGTAACTGGCCAGTCTTGGAAGTATATTAGTGTTTGAGACGGTGTCTGAGCCGGCCTGCAACACTTTGAGCCCTTAGATGGAAAATTTTGTGTTAACATGGAATATATTAACAAAGTTTTGTATACCAAAAGTTTCTTACCTAAATCAGTAAATCCTATTTTCTTTAGTACTTTAAGAAAAAGCAATTGTGAACAAAGAAAACAATACTGATAAAACAAAGAACTATATAGGTTTTAGAGAACACTATGTAATAAAAAAAACAGTAGAACCTGTAAATTGGTTGTAACTACAGCCAGATTTATATAATTTCTTCTTATAGCTTTTTAAAGAGAGTTAATCTCAATTATCATATTGGTATGGGAATGAAGATTTAGTTCATTGTTTTTCATTGATGCTTATGCTTATATGGGAAATTACACTTTTAAAGCCATTGAATAAGAAATGAATAGGGTTGTTTTGCTTGGACATTGTATTTCATTGTATTTCATTGATGCATGAAATGGTCAATAATTAAAAAAGCCCTCATATAGTTACTGTCAATCAGTAGCCTTGGAAGTAATCCCTAGAAATAAGCTAACACAGTTGTTACAGCCTAGATTAGTGACAAATGAGATTTGGAGAGGGGTAGAGAAAACGGTAATTAGAGTGTCACTAAACTTTTATTTCTCAAAAGTACGCCTTACTTGAAAGAAGAGAGGGGGAGGGGGGCTTAGGTGACTGCTTAAGTGGCTTTACCCATGAGCTGGCCCTGGATGGTGTCCTATTTCATTAATTCTGTATCTTGGTAATTTTGTTTGTGTTAGATATTTTAGCCATTGAAGGATCTGTACAATTTACTATGGCTAACCTTATAAGGAAGTTTACAGCAATAAATGTTGGTTTTTGAAATTGTTGTGTTATTATCCCTTGTGTGGAAAAAAATAAGGACACAATAGGGGATTGACTTATTCTTTGGGATTTGGGCAACCAAAGCAGCAAAATTTGTTGGAGCACAAAACTATATACATCATAGAAAAGTAAAAGGTAGCTATCCCAAAAAGTCGTTGTTGCACTTCTCTCTACTGTTATTCTCCCCTAAGTTTCTCATGGGGGGAGTGCAGATTGACTGTTTTGGAGTGGCAATAACAGCAGACAAGTAAATACATGCATATTGATTTGATTTTTGTGTCCATGCATATTGAAAATAAAAAGAAACCGCTAATTGAAACAAAGAAAAAACAGAATTTGCTAATTTCCTTGCGGACCACTGAAGCAGTTGAAGTAAACTCTACTAAAGAATACTGCACCCCGTGAAAGGCACTTTATTTGTTTATGATTTATATATGGTAAAGCATGCTAATCATCCACCCGAGCAATCCCATGCTTTATTTCCTGTTATCGTGTTAAATGATTAATTCTTTTTTAATTTCTTTGCAGGGATGCTGGATTTCATATTCTCATTACCAGCTACCAGCTGCTAGTGGCTGATAAAAAGTATTTTAAACGTGTGAAATGGCAGTATATGGTATTAGATGAAGCCCAAGCAATCAAAAGTTCTAACAGGTTTGGACTGAAATCTTCTTTGATGTTTATTAAGGATTTTGCACATAATCATAGTCTGGTCTTCCATTATTGTGGCATATTGAATGTATGATAAAGTGAGACCAGGTGCCATAAAGATGAAACAAATTTAAGAAACCATTTTTATCTTGAAGTGCCAAATATCCTAAGATTTTCATGTCTACCGGGTGTTTTTGTTGTATTATTTAAGAAACGGCGTGTTCGAATTCTGATCGCTTTTACGCGGTTTATTTCTTTTGATCCTTTCACTAATCTTAGAGTGCCAAATATTATGAGTAAATGAAGGTTTGTTATTTGAGCATCCAAAGAAGCGTCCAGGGGTGTACATGATGTGTTTTTAGTTGTCCCAGCATGGAAATCTCTTATGGAAGTAGTTTCCTACAACTCATTGATTTTACATTCTAGTTAGATTTGCAGCCGTAATAATATTTTGGTTTGGTTCCCCTTGATCCTAGGACCAGCCATTATATTAGGTAATACTCAACTACACCTGCTGACACGCGAAAAATCCCATTCAGTTTGATTTCATTTATTTCATTCTTATCTCTTAAAATTGTGCGTGCTCATCCATATCTCATTTGATATCTTTGATCTTACAGCATAAGATGGAAGACACTTCTAGGCTTTAATTGTCGAAATCGCTTGCTGCTTACTGGTACACCTATACAAAATAATATGGCAGAGTTGTGGGCTCTACTACATTTCATTATGCCAACCTTGTTTGACAGCCATGAACAATTCAATGAGTGGTTTTCAAAAGGGTAGGCATCTTGGACCTGAAATTTGTACCTGCAAAATCATAAAGTATTCTTGTTAATTAATTATTTTCTCAAATATTACCAGAATTGAAAACCATGCTGAACATGGGGGTACTTTGAACGAGCACCAGCTTAACAGATTGGTTAGTACCCTGACGCTGATACTTGTATTCATTAGTACATTTTGGGATTGATTGTAGTTCTTCCTGGCCCTTCGGTCTGATCTTTTGTGTGGAACACTGCTGACTACTTCTGTTGTTATTCTCCTCACAGCACTCCATATTAAAGCCGTTCATGCTACGCCGAGTTAAAGCAGATGTGGTTTCTGAGCTGACCAGGAAAACTGAGGTTACTGTGCACTGCAAGTTGAGCCCTCGGCAACAAGCTTTTTATCAAGCGATCAAGAACAAAATATCTCTTGCTGAGTTGCTTGACAGCAATCGCAGTCATCTTAGTGAGAAGAAAATTTTGAATTTGATGAATATTGTCATTCAACTGAGAAAAGTATGCTAATCTAACTTGGTATCCATTGCGGTTTTCTTTTGTCATAATTTTATGTAGTGTATAGGGTGCAAACCGTGCGATACAATTATTAAATATATTTTAATTATGTTGTTTTACTTTCTATAATATTGTCCACATCAAGTGTTCTATTTGTGCAATGATAGGTCTGCAACCATCCTGAGTTATTTGAGAGGAACGAAGGAATTACGTATCTATACTTTAGTGAGATACCAAATTCTCTTCTAGGTTCTCCATTTGGGGAGTTGGAGGATGTGCACTACTCAGGAGGTCAAAATCCTATAACATACTCGGTACTTTCTTAGATCCTTTTTCCTGCTATTCAATTATGTAGTTTTCTTTTGTGTTCTTTAAAGGAAATAAGTTTTTCTTTAGTGCATAGGTGAAATAATCACTTTGCTTGCACACTACACATGACATACTGGTCACTGAACAAAAGGGGAGAGAGAAAGAAAGAGAGGGTGGTACGTAGGTCTTGTGGTGAGTGGTGAAGGAGGGAAAATTGAAATAGAGGGAGGCTCGAGGGTAATTCCATTATTTGATTAGTAATTTGCAGGCATAACACCATCTGATGTCATTTTTCTGGCACAACATGTAATTCTAACGTGATCTGCACTTGTACTTTCTGTATGTTGTTGGTTGTGTGAGCTATGTAACTTGATTTAGAAATCCAGGGGGGATTTATTAGATTTTAATGTTTAAAGGAGACATTAGAGCTCTTTTCAAAAAAAAGGAGACATTAGAGCTGGTCAGAAAATGCAAGGGGAAATGAAATGGCCGTTTGATTTCAATGATTTGTATGTGCTATGTACTGAGATACTGAGTCAGAAGTCTCATGGTTACACCTCCAATTTACAGGTTCCCCATTTCTTGTAATCTTAAGTGATGATTTATTAGAGTAAAATGAAAAAGTCAAAGACAACATCCCTAAACTAATGTTTTACCACGCAAACTAATATTGCATGACCGAACTTATTCTTGTCAATCATGACATGTGTACTTTATCGAATTCTTAAAACTGTTTTACGTGAGCCAAGAATTTATATATACATTGATTCGAACACTCCCTTCCACATGTGGTTTCTCTCTCCACCACTAAAGCCATACATGTGAAATGCAACCTATATTAGTTGCAATTGCAGGATTCAAGCTAAGGATTTTGTGCTTTGCAGAATGATATGCTTATTGGTTCACCATTATTTTCAAAAGTTTAAGCTGTTAGGTACTGAGCTAATCCTAACAATATGATGGACCATGAAACTTGTACTTTCAAGTAGCTCAAAGCTATGTAAAAATGTTCCTTCGTGTTCTTATGTATAACCCCTTAGAAATCATGTCCTTTCATGTTCTTATGACCTATGCAGATTGGACCTGTATTTCGAAGGTGGATATCTTTTAATGATGTCTGAAGAGGAAATTCAATACCTGCTTAATATGATGTTATTTTTTACAAAACTGCTAGCACAATAATCACTTGTGTATCTCAAAGGAGTATTTGCAATATACTTATTCACCTACAGAAATAATTTAAATCAGCTACGTCCATGCACTGGTATTTCTGCTTTTAGTTTCAGTAACTTTCTGACTAAAATTTTAAAATGGAATTTCTTTGTTTTGTCCAGATCCCTAAACTTTTCTATCAAGAAATTCTTAGGAGCTCTGAAACTTTTTGCTCAGCAGTTCGACATGGTGTCTACAAAGAATCATTTGAGAAATATTTTAACATATTTTCACCGGGAAATGTTTATCAGTCAACACTCTTGCAAGAGAATAGCTCATCTGTTGGAAGTGGAACTTTTGGCTTTACTCGTATGATGGATCTGTCCCCTGCTGAGGTGGCATTTCTAGGAACTGGTTGTTTTATGGAGCGACTGATGTTTTCCATTGTGAGATGGGACCGACAATTTTTGGATGGAATTGTGGACTCACTAATGGAAACCATGAATGATGATTCTGAATGCAATCATCTTGAAAGTGGACAAGTGAGAGCTGTTACACGAATGTTGCTGATGCCTTCTAGATCTGTAACTAACTTTCTTCAAAAGAAACTGGCTACAGGACCTGGTGATGATCCATTCGAGGCTTTGGTTGTCTCTCATAGGGATAGGCTACTCTCTAACACTAGGCTTCTTCATTCAGCATACACATTCATCCCACGAACTAGAGCTCCCCCAGTATGTTTATATTTATTCATTTTACTTTATTTTTTCCTTTATAATTATTTTGGTTATTCAGAATGACCCTAAAGGAACAGCAAAAAAATTGTCGTTATCTTTGTTAACACTAGATTGATAGTACTTGATCAAGATTGTATAATTTTGATAGGTCACTGTCCGTTGCTCAGATAGAAACTTTGCGTACAAAATGATTGAAGAACTGCAATACCCTTGGGTGAAGAGGTTGTTTACTGGGTTTGCACGCACATCCGACTTTAGTGGACCCAGAAAACCTGAGACTCCGCATCATTTAATACAAGAGATTGATTCTGAACTGCCTGTTTCACATCCTGCTCTTCAGTTAACATACAAGATTTTTGGGTCTTGTCCTCCCATGCAAAGCTTTGACCCAGCAAAATTGCTCACCGTAAGACTGTTTGTCCTTTTTTTGGTTTCTTTTCATATTCTGTAGTGAACACGTTTTTTTCTCTGTTTTTGGTTTTATACTGAAGTGTCAAAAAAATGAGCTTTTCTACTTTATATATAGGATTCTGGGAAACTTCAGACGCTTGATATATTGTTGAAACGCTTGAGGGCAGACAACCATCGTGTTCTCTTGTTTGCTCAAATGACGAAGATGCTGAATATTCTTGAGGTAATTCACTTCTTATAGGTGTGATCATGTTAGTCAGTACATGATGCGTCTTTACGTGCCTAAGGAAATATTTATATAGGGTTGTTGCCCTTTAGTTTTGTACTTGTTGATAAGTAAGATGTTTTGACAAACTTGAATTAGATGTTCCCATCAGGCTTAAGTTAATTGAGTTATTTGCTAGTCAGCCTGTCCTTTTGGAAAATTTACTGTACCATAGTACAAATTGTATTTCTCTTGCTGATAACTCTAGATGTGCAGGACTACATGAACTACAGGAAATATAAATACTTACGACTTGATGGATCCTCCACCATTATGGATCGGCGCGACATGGTTAGGGACTTCCAGCAACGGTAGGGATTTCATTATCATATGAAGGCTTTGATGAGCTGCGTCTGTTCTCAACTCCTATGAATACACACTTTCATTATTATAATAGATGATTGTCTTCTTGCAGGAGTGATATTTTTGTGTTCTTGCTGAGTACAAGAGCTGGTGGACTTGGCATTAACTTGACAGCTGCCGATACTGTCATATTTTATGAAAGTGATTGGAATCCAACCTTGGATCTACAGGCAATGGATAGAGCTCATCGGTTGGGTCAGACAAAAGATGTGAGTTTTTGTTTGCTGAATCCAGGCATAGACTTTCTGTTTTCCAAATTTGGTTTTCTTTGAGCAACTGATAGAGGCTTAATTAGTATTCCTCCCCGTGCTTTGACAAAAACCCCACTTCTCCCCCCCCCCCCCCCCCCCCCGGGGAACTTGCAAGTGGGTTACTTTACCCTGTACTTTCATCTTGCGTCCCACACAACTCCATTGAGTCCGTTTTCATCTAAAAACCGTTACTTTGCTTATGCGATTATATCTATTTATTTATTTTAAATTTTAATTCACAAAAATGATTGAAAAAAAAAAAGGAAAAAGTAGATTAAAAGCAAAAAAAAAAAAAATATCAAATCCTTTTAAAAATAAATAAAGGTTAAAAAATTTAAGAAAATAAGCCTCTAGACCCTTTCCCCGGCCGCCTCCACCAAACCTCCTTCCCTATAGCGGCCAGCATCCAACCGCCTTCCGCCATCGATTCCACCACCCACCCCCATCCCTATTGCAGCCAGGGTCCACCACTCCTCTGAGTTCTGCTCATCGCCCAAGCCATTGCATCCTAACCCACCCCCGACAATCCTTTTCGGTGGTCCTACCGTCCAAAACCATGGCTTTTTAATTTGTGATTATGACATATTACTATTCCTGATATCTTTCCGTTGGGTTTGAATTTTAGACAACTGGGTAATTTGGAGTAGGCATTGGAGGAGTGGGGAAGGGGGTATTGGGCGGGAGGGGGTGTGGTGGGGGAATGGGGAAAGGGTGTTAGACAAGGGAGGAGTGGGGAGGGGGTGGGTTTGCCAACACCGACATGAGATGGGGATGCCTAGGGTTGGGAATGCCTTTTCTTTTTCAATATTTTTAAATGAAAATTATAATTTGTGAAATTTCTAAAATCTGATGCCACGTTAGCAAACCAACAGTTGTTATGACGGAGAGGGTAATATGGGCACAATATGAAAAACCCTTTTTTTTTAATGAGAAATTGGGAAATACATTACCAGGGCCGAAGCCAAACGAAACAGAAGGCCAAGAAGGACCAACAAAGAGCAAACAACCAGAAAAAGGCATAAACACAATATGAAAAACTTTGTTGTGGGATTTTTGTGGGGGCATTACCACCATAAAGTTTTTCATATTCAGGGTTGGCCAGTGGGATTTTTGTGGGGGCATACCCATAAAGAAGCCAAATTAAAAACTTTATTGAAGATTATGTAATAGGGAACAAGACAAGGGAGACACCATATAATCAAGCAAGGCAAGCACATTACAAACAAATGGCTCTACAGATAGAATGGCTGTAGAGCCATTTGGAAGCTAGTAGCATTTACCAGTATTAAATAATTTTTTGTTTTTTAAATATAATTATAAGTTCACGTGTACTCATGGTACAGGTTACTGTGTACCGACTAATTTGTAAAGAAACAGTTGAAGAGAAGATTCTGCAACGAGCAAGTCAGAAAAATACTGTCCAGCAGCTTGTAATGATGGGTGGTCATGTTCAGGGTGATCTTTTGGCTCCTGAGGATGTTGTATCTTTACTTCTGGATGATGCTCAGTTGGAGCAGAAATTAAGAGAAATTCCGTTACAGGTGCAGTTTAAGTTGTCTGTCTTTCAATTCCTTCAAACTTTTTTGTGACTCAATTTTTGTTGCATTCTACAATTTGGTAAATCGTAATTCGTATGATTTGGTTTTTTTTCAGGTTGAGGATGGACAAAAGAAGAAACAAACAAAGGGTATCCGGGTGAATGCAGAAGGGGATGCCTCTTTAGAAGATTTAACAAACCCTGCATCCGCACCTCAGGGCACCGGATATGAGGACTCTTCAGATGCTGAAAAAGCAAAATCTAATAATAAAAAGGTAATGAACTTTATCTGGAACCTGTGGTATTTACACCTAGGATTAGCACCTGGCAAAATGTAATGCTTATTATCGTGTCTGTGACAGAGGAAAGCTGCAACTGGCAGGCAAACTACAAGGCCGAAGAATTCACAAAGCATGGACGAACTTGATAGATATGAATTGGATGATACCTTACCAAATAGTGATCCACAAGCTATGAAACCCAAGAGGCCAAAGAGGTCAAACAAGAGTGTGAACGAAAATCTTGAGCCGGCATTTACTGCCACAGTTTCTGTGGTTCCGGAACAGACCCAGTATCCACCAAGGAATTAGTTTGGATCTCATAGTTTCAAAGCAGATCCTGGCGAAAGATCTCAATCAGAAGGCAGTCCCTTTTCTTGGTAATATCATGGATAGTAGATGACTGTACGTTTTGTCACTGGCCCCATTGTGCCTGGAAACGACGGGAGCAGAGTTGCCGAAAACAAGGTTAGAGCCGTATGATGTTTGTATAACATATTCATAATTTGTACAGGGTTCACTGGCCTTCAAATCGTTCGATGGAGAAGGGTTGTATATAAAAGTGTGTATTATCTGGTTTTTAGCTGTATAAAGGGTAGATGTATTTGTCAGTGAGCCCTGTCCCCGGAATGTCTACACGTCTCCGGCTGAGGTCCTCGACCGAGGGGAATTGTGTATGAAATCAACTTGCAGTTCTGTCACATAATCTGTTAATGGGTCAACTTAAATTGCAAACAGAGATTTTGTGTTGTCCTGAAGCGATGGTGCTTACATCTAATCAAGTTGATAAGTTCTAACATCAATAATATAATGGTCCCTCACTTTCAAAATCGATTAGTGTCGTCTCTCAGATTAAGTCCCAGACATCAATGTAGTCCTTGCCGTCAAAATCAGTTATATTTTCTGCTCGTCGGAGTTGGCGAATGGGGGTCAGAATGTTGGTTCATATGCTTCATCAAATATTGGTTCATATGCTTGTCCTTGTTCTTCCTGCTGTTCACTGCCGTTAAAGTTAAATGCAAGAAGAAATTGTAGCAATGGTCAATTTGAGCAATGTTCTCTCAATTAAAATTCAATGACCAATGGTCCCTTAACTCTTCAAAATATGCATTTATGGTCATTTTTGTCAACTCTGTCAGAACTTTCATCAAAACAAGTCGTGTTGAAAGAATTATTGTTACAATTGGGTTAAAGTTGAGGGACCATTGCTCTAATTGGGTTAAAGTTGAGGGATCATTTCACCAATTAGGTTAAAGTTGATGGACCATTTATATATATATTTTTTCATTTAGTTTCCCATATCTGACCCTTGATTCTGACCTCACGTGCGTGGCACATGACTAATTTTGATGGAAGTTTTAACGAAGTTGAGGAAAAGAATCATAACTACATGTTTTGACGAGTTAAGGGATCAATGGTCATAGATTTTTAGATGAGGGGCCATTGCTCTAATTTGGTTAGAGTTGAGGGACCATTGCTATATTTCTTTGTCTTGATTGTACTTGCGAGCCAAAGACATCAAACAAGGTTCAATAATTCCTCCGCAGAGCCTTATCACGCTCTTTTTCGATGTTGTAGACAGCTAGGGTTCGGTCGTCTTGGGAGCTACTTGCCACTGAAAATTAATTGATTTTGAAAGTGAGGGACCATTTTCATGATTTGAGTCAACTTTAGGGACCAGTTGCAATAATAAATATAGAATATGCAATACATAATTAATTTGGCTACTCAAAGGACGAGGAGTTGTTGGGACTTAAAATTTCTGTGACCAATGTATGAAAGTTAATGCTTAGAAAGGGTATCTTTAATCTTATAAATCACTATGTAAAAATCAATCAAAACTATGGTCGTTTTTGTAATGCTTTAACTAGTGGTGGAGCCACCTTTAGACTAAGGTAGGCTCGGGCCTATCTTCAAATAATTTTTTCCTAACAACCTCTACTAACATTAATTAATTTTATAATACCACTATCAACTTGAATTTGTAATTGTATTGGTTAGTCCAATTAACTTCAATCCAACAAATACAAAGCCTTAAATTTTTTACATTAAAGATTCGAAACTATAGTTCTATACTAATATTAGTTGATCATATTCTCTATTTCTTGCATATATACAATTTTTCCCTTTGCTTGCAGACTATTATTTTGGTTAGTTTTTCATTTCCCTCTATTATATCGTCTATGAAATCAAGGAGAGAAAAATATTTCCTTTTTCCAAATTAGTACAAAAAAAAAAAAAAAAAAACCCTTCAAATGCTCTCATGTCTTAATGTTTTTAGAAAAATGTTTTCTTGATTGCTATGAGAAAATGAATGCATGGTCAGTCGGTCGGTCAGTCACTTTTGAATTTGATATCAAGAATGAAAAATAAATGGATGTGTTTTTAATAATGTTTCAACTCTTGTTATAGTTGACCATTTATAATGAAGAATAAATGCATCGTCACTCACTTTCAAATTTGATACCAAGGCGACCAAATGAACGAGATAGTTTCTACATGTATTATGTCCATTTTGATCTAAAGTGTGCCCTTCCTAACATGAATTTCTGGCTCCGTCACTGGCTTTAACTGAATTTATTCATTTGTTTTTATACAGTTCGATGACCAAACAATCTCACATTTTATTGATTTTTTTTACAGAGATAGATCTTCACAAAATGATTGATAAATTTATATTATCGATCATAAGTACAAAATTTTGTGAATTGGCTATGAATCCTTTTGAGGAGGGATTCCTCCTCATTGTTGAGTAGCCAAGTATTATTCTAGCCATACAACATGGTTTCTAGTGGATATTTAAGGTAGTTTAACCTCTTTAACCCTAAATTGAAATGAATGTTTCAAACAAAATACATATAACACAATTTTTTCTTCATAGACAATACATAGCAAATTGAACGTATTTTAAGAAATCCAAATTAACTATTAAGTTTTGATGTTGAATTCTGTTTCAAGTTGAATTTTAATACGGTGATTATCAAAAAAAAAAATTAAATTAAATTGTATTAATGGCATACAACGTTGAGTTTACCAATGACTAGATTTTGATTAATTCTATCATCATGTTGGCAATATTGGAAAATTTTCCGGATTTGAATTTTCCATTAATGAAAAATAAAATAAAAGGTGGCCATGGAGCAGGTTCCACTTGCTCGTGTTGGGTACACCTGCGGTCCATTGACTCCATTTGGACCTTGCTGGGTTCAACTGCTCTGTATCACCCTGTCCCAGCCAAAAAGAGCTTATTTTGTCTTCTAAATGGGAAGCAGCAAGAAAATCACCAGCCAATACAAGAAGACATTTTGCCAAAGTTCAAAATTTAGTCCCGCTACCACCAAATACTCATCGGTTTACGTTAACTAATCCATATGTTATAACATGAATTGACAGTAAATTTATACTTTATAACAATATGTATATATAATATTATTTCGGTTGTGCTATCCACACACTTATTTTTACTTCTCACACACTCTTTGTTAATTTCTGTTCTCTTGGTCTTCTTTAATTCATTCGATCCGACGACCGAAAACCGAAAAAGTGTTAAAGAAGCAAACCTCTATTATTTTAAATGAATTGATCATGTCACGTGACAGCATTTTCAGTATTACACAATATTGCTGGATTAACTCAAAAACATTTTAACAACCGGAGAAGTTGATCTTCTACTACTAATCATATATATAGTCCACATGTGTAGAATATAAAAGAAGAAAAGGTTTGATAATATTTGATTTAATTAACAATCAACAGTCATCACCATGGAAATGTCAGACTGGAAAGTCTTCAGCATGACGTGTACTCATATCCAAGTGTTCATCATAATGGTCCCAGATCTTCTTTGAAATTTAAAGCAAGATAAGATATATGTGCCTGGAAAATGCCTCTTCGTAATCAAGTTGGAAACCAAGAATGATAATTACAAATTTACAATCAAATTTTCTTAACAAACTTCTACATTTGTAACATACTGTATCAGGCTCTGTTAACAATCGTGTGAGAATTAATTATATATATAATGGTTTTTGCATATTTCTTATCAGTCTGAGTCCTGATGCAATACACCAAACGTATTAAGCATAGTTTTTCTAAACATTCTTGTTGCACACCTAAACTAAATCTTAATATAATTAGCAGTTGCAAATGACTTTGTGCTTTCTTGCATGCCCAAGCTGGAAGGATAATTAACTACAGCTTAGCTGCTCGGAATCTCCCCTAATCTGCCTTGTCCCCTAAGGCTTCTCATTAGTTTTTGCTGTGTGGGCGTAGGTGAGACCTTATCCTCAAAACAATACTTCCACCCCAAGCACCACTCTTGAGAGACAAATAATAATTACAAATAATACTTTAGCCCGTTCAACCAATTTTCACTTATTCAAATCATATCTAGTACAAGGAAATCATTTTTAGAATTACTATAAATAGCTGTAATAATTTAGTAACTCTCTTCTTATATACACTATACTGTGTTCTTCGTATGTAAAGAAGTGGGCAGTTGGCCAATATAATATTAGCAGAAATATATACAATTTGTAATTTTATACACAAAGGAATGAGAACTGAAGTTGGTTAGCTGAAGCTGCCAGTATACCAACTTAAGAAAATAGTTGCCTTACCAAAGCATGAATATTATAGTTTATTTATTGAAAGTGAACTGTGATTGCGACCCAAGTAAAGTCAAGTTAGCTATAGCAAATGATAAAAACAACCTGTGAGAGCAGAGAAGGGAATGAGATGAAAATATGAGAGGAGAGTGTAGTGTGTAGTTAAGAACAATATGGTACATTACCAATAGTTTTCCTATTGAAACAGAATTAGTGTTGCAGAGCTGATATTTTTGACGTTAATAACATGTCCCTTAAAAGTAAAAACTGTAGCTCGTGGGTAAGAACATTATGATGCCTTGGGCATAATTTGCCTACAGTACAAATTTATTCACTGCAAGGATTTAAATGGTGTTATCAAGTAGGGTTTTGAGTAAAGGTGGAAAGAAGATTAGAGGTGGCGTAGCCGTGTTAAGGGCTACTTTGTGCTATAGCCTAGATAACTTTTTGTAAAAAATTAATATTTTATATGTAACTTTTATTGATTCCGTTCATTTATATTTAATCACTAATCTTAATTCTTTTAGTTTAATCATATAAAATTATATAATACAATTTACAAACTATATCTTTTTGTTATATCATTTTTCTCATCGCTTCTTGTACATGTACAAGTTTGAATTTATTTGAATTTTAACATGTATTTGTTTAATAACGAAAATTCTCGGCTCACCTTGTGAAATTTTCTTAAGCTAGAGCATATTCTGAAAAATACGGTATTAAGTTTCTTTATTTATAAAGATTAAAATTTTTAAGCTAACCCGCCGAGTGAAAATTTCCCAGCTCTGCCTTGTTAAGCGGTAAGTCTTCGTTCAACAAAGGTAAAATCCACTCTTTTAACTTTTATGATTATAAGGTTGGCATTATGGTCATTTGAGGTCATTGTAATAATTCATGCTGTAAGGTAAGTTGTGGGGTTTGGAACTTTGGATACCTTTAAAGCCAGCTTTGCTCGAACCAACTACAACAGGAGAGAAAGATAGCAATCATTTGGAGAGAAAAAGAGGAAAAAAACAAAAAAAAGGGAGAGAAGGGTGTTGCAGCTGCAGAGGAACCAATGGCGACGCCGAAACAGATGTGGGAGCAGCAGCAATTGCAGGTGCAGCTAGTGAAGAACTCCGGTATCGTCAGTTACAATGGGAGTCCGGTAGCTGATGACAAGGAAGAAGAGATGTCAAGGTCTGCATTGGCTTTGTTCAGGGCAAAGGAGGAAGAGATTGAGAGAAAGAAGTTGGAGGTGAAAGACAAGGTTCAGGCTCAGCTGGGACGCGTCGAGGAAGCAACTAAGCGCTTGTCTGAGATTCAGGAAGTGAGTGATGAATTACAATTGCCACTGAATCTTATGCTATATTTTTACTTATTAAAATCGGACATTTATACCTTGTTCAATTTGTTGGTAAAACATAATGTTCTAACACAAGAAGAAACTAAATTTATGGTTTTAAATTAAAAGAATTTTCTTCTCAGAATGATCCATTTAATGACTGAAATGAAATTTTTTGAAACTGTATAACTAACTAGAATTCAAATGGTTTACCTTGTGAATTACAAGTTCTATCTTCTCCACTTCTTATTAATTTGTTCATCTCAAACGAGTTGATCATGACATATAGAGGTTGCTTCAAAACTATTATATCTTATAGGAGCTTGAAACGCTGATAGATCCAATGAGAAAGGAAGTTGCAATTATTCGCAAGAGGATAGACATCATTAACAAAGAGTTAAAGCCGCTAGGTCAGAGCTGCCAGAGGAAGGTAAAAACTTTGTGACTATTTTACTTGTTCTTCCAGCTGCTTATGCTGTTGTATGGAAAAAAACTAATGTTGAAGAAGAACCTGGAGATTCTGTGGTTGCATTTTACTTCTTCCTCATCGTATGACACAACTTTGTTGGGTGTTACGTTGATCACGTCCGAATGAGATTACTTATGCAAGACTAAGTCCTTTCATGTTTCTATATAATGATCAATGGTCACAGGAGAAAGAATACAAGGAAGCTCTCGAGGCTTTAAACGAGAAGAGCAGAGAGAAATCTCAACTAGTTTCCAAATTGATGGAGGTGAGCATTTCATTCTTCATAAATTAATTTCTAATGACTGTTGCTGTTACCATACATCAATTAATTGCTTATCTGCGTGCTTTATATCAGCTTGTGGGTGAAAGTGAGAGAATGAGGATAAAGAAGCTGGAGGAGCTGAACAAACATGTTGAAAATCTGCGTTAAGATATGCTGATTAAGCATTAAGATGGACTGTGCATGTGTGCTGTAATTAGGATCTTTCTGCTTACATTCTGATAAAAATTATGATTTCTGTCTCTTCTTTCACCAGTTATTATCAAGAATGGTTCTCTGTTATGGACACAAGTACTCCCAACAATGTTGCTTGCCAATGAATGTCAGAATGTGTAGCCTAAATTGTGTATAGAATTGCGAGAAATGACTGTCTGCTAAATCAAATTGTGGATTGAAAAGGGAGGTTTTCCTTGTCTGCTTATGCTACTTTTTCAGCCAATGACCTTAATCACAAAAGTGAAGTTTTATCAAGAATATTGGTATCCTACCGGATGTTGTTTCGAAAAAAAAAAAACTTCAGTTTTCTGCAACTAAGCATAGCCAAAACCAACGTGCCTAATATGATCCGTGCAGTTCTGCCGCTCTCCTGTCTCTGGCCATGTTTTTTCTTCTTTATACAAGTGATATTGCGGGAGATGGAATTCAAACTTTGGACCTCTGCTGAAATCGGGAAGATAAGTACTACGAGACTAAAAGTTGGTTGGTCCACTATTGTCCTTGTTATACAAGGTATTAAATATCCATAATATCCCGATATTTCTATCGAAATTTCCGTGTTTTTAGACTACCGATATTTCCGATGTCATCGATATTTCCATCGAAATTTCCGTTTTTTTTTAATTTCTATATTTAAAAAAATACCAAGGGGATTCAAACCCTTCCCATTTTACTCCTTCAACACCTTGACCACCATATCACTTATGCTTTTGTGAAAATATGCTAATATATTTACATATTTTCTACACTCACAATGTTTTCCAGCTCGTTATATAATCAACTTAAATCAGTTACATCCATCATGCAATGCATTTTCTTCCAATTTTTTGTGATAAACTAATAGATAATTGACTAAATAAACATCCTGCAAAGTTTCAATAAAAATTTCCAACTTTTTCTTACAATTTTCGTGGTTTTTATTCAATTTTTATCGATATCGATAATATCTCGATATTTCTATCGAAATTTTCATGTTTTTGGACTACCGAAATTTCCGATATCATCGATATTTAATACCTTGGTTATACTAACCTATTTGTAGCTCTTTTTCCACCATTCATTTGCTCTATTATTAGAGAGAAGAGAGCAGTTGGTTTGGTTCAATTATACATCCAAATTGCAGTTGAACCCCTTACAAGAACGATTTGGTCGACCAAAACACCAAGTGAAACCGAACAATTGGGTTTGATAATTGTTCTAGTAAAAATCGCTAACTTTTTTTTTTTACTATTTTCCTAATTTGCTCCTAAACTTGTACCTAATTGCCGATTTGCTCCTAAAACTTGTAAGTAATCAATTTTCCCCTACTATTATGTTTGCCCACATTTCATTCAATTTTATGTCCGAGTCGGAACCCTAATTATTATTTTTCAAACATTTGAATGGATTGTGCCTAAATTGACCATTACAATTGTTTAGGGAAATTTTTGGTCATGTATAATAGTTCAAAGGTAAAGTTAGCTAAAATATGAAGTTCAGGAGGTAAAATATTGGTAAAAGAGTACAAGTTCAAAAAACAAATTGACCGAACAGCCATATGTTTTTTCGGATGATTCATTTCCGTCTTTTAGGCTTATGAACATCTCGTTTTATATATATTTTTTTTGCCTAAAATCCATCCCATTGTGCTAATTAAAGTCCAAAAGAATAATGTCTTTGTTTTCTAATTTAAAATTTTGCTTGATTTTATTTTTCTCTTGCTTGGCCCCTAATTTTGGTCCTAACTTCGCCAGGAAAAGACTAGGATTAATAATTAATTAATGATGCTAGATCTCTCAGTATCCTCGTGGATTTTTCCTCTGCGTACCACGATTAACATAAGGGCAATGAATCCTCGTTTTGTCTGCTCAATATACATATTGACGTGTAATTTAGGATATAAAATCCCAAATTTTAAACTAAAAATAATTTTTTTTTATGTGTCGAAAATCTGGATGAGCTGGAGTGGATTATCAGCATAAACTCTCGAATAAGCAGTGAATCGCAAAGGATTATAACTAAACTCCTCCTTCCTTCGTTGTTGATATCATATCATATCACCAACACCTAAAAAGATGACTAAATATCTGTGACAATTTGATATTTCCCTGATTTTGTACGCCTCCTTTTGCCATATAAATAATGCACCCAAACAATGTTATTCTGCTACAGTACTGGTGCATCATTTGTTTTTCGAGTCGGGGTTAATCTCACGGGCGGGTTTTGAGATTTATTTGAGAGATCTTCGAGATGGCAGCTGCATCTTCTTCTTCATCTTCTGCAGCATCAATGGGGTTGGATTTTGAACATGAAAAAGTACCACATGTTTTGGCTGTTGATGACAGTTTTGTGGACCGTAAAATCATTGAGAAGTTACTCATCAAGTCTGCATGCAAAGGTAAACTACTATCATCTGCCCTTTCATAACTTTTTTTTTCCATCAAACTATTTTATAGTTTACATATAATTTTGTGTGTGTGTAAATGACTCTTTGCATTCATAGAGAATTATACCACAACATTTTAAACTCACAAAAAGGATATATAGTTAATATGAGTCTATGTTGATGGTTGATCAAGGTGACAAATTTGGGAACAATTTAGTAGGTTAGCGGGTTTAATTTAGAATCGTAGGCGCATGGATAAATACTTTAGATCAAACCAACGAGTATTGTTTGAGATACGGTCTGAACTTTGCCATATTATTTTCTAGAAGATTTACTTTTTATTTTATACGAGTATTAACAATTTTAGCAATATTTGGGTTCCTCTGATGGCAGTGACTACTGCAGAGGATGGACATGGAGCACTGGAGCTATTGGGTTTGGCAGATGGGCAACAGAACTTCGCCAACACCGTAAGTCAATTAAATTCATGTACAATTTTTATCAATCTCAGATACCTTTACTTTTTATTTTATTTTATTTTTCCTTTTTTACATATTGGGAATTGATATTATATGTTGCAGGTTTCAAACGTAAACATGATAATCACTGATTACTGTATGCCCGGAATGACAAGGTATGAGCTACTAAAAAGGGTTAAGGTAATGTTAATTCTTAAATTTAGGATTAAATCTAATAATTGCAATGAATTTCTTCCATATAATTAGAACCAGATATTGCATAAACAGTAAACTGGTCAATTTTTGCATGTGGTCTAATATCTTAATGGATACGGTGTCAAGTTTCCACCTATGTGTCTTAAGTTTGAAACACCTTATTTCTTAAATTATTGTAATAGTTTCGACCATTTACTCATCCTCTTAATAATAATAAAACTAATCTAACCCTGCCAATATGTCCTTGTAATCAAACAGGAATCGCCAAAAGGGAAGGAGATACCAGTAGTTGTTGTATCATCTGAGAACATTCCTAATCGAATCGAGAAGTAAGCCACTTGCACTAGAAATCTCAAATTTTAATATCTCTTGTTCTTTCTTGGTTTTTTATAGAACAAAATATTTCAAGGAATATCAAGTTTATTGATCCTTCAAAATTTTCCATGTGAGATCATAGGTGCCTTGAGGAAGGGGCTGAGGAGTTCTTGCTGAAGCCGCTGCGGCAAGCAGATGTCAAGAAACTGAAATGTCATTTAAGCGAGTTTCGAAACCCTAGTGACGAAGGGAGAATTTGTTTGGGAAAATGATGATATTATATTCCCCATGCAAAACTATAGAGATTTTTTTATACAAGAAAAGAATGTTAGAAGGCTTAGTTTAAACTTGTCATTAGATGCAATGCAATATTTTAAGGTGTTATATCTTCTCTATGACTCTGTCATGGCTTGCAGCTGCCTTCCTGCCTCCTTCAGTAGAGAAAAAGTGACGAGAACACACACATCACCTGATAGGTGGTGTTCCCGACAAATAAAAAACAACCATGTGGCAGCAGTACAGAAAAAGTTTTATGAATTTTGTGCTGCCAGCTGAAAAAATTTTAATTAAAAACATATTGCTGTCACATGACTGTTTTTTATTTGTCGGGAACACCACCTGTCATAGTGATGTGTGTGTTCTCGTCACTTGGAAAAATTTCTCCCATCAGTACCTTCTTAACAAAGAGTATTCATCTCTGCACTCGTACTCTCGATTTCGATTATCCCCTACCGTACAAAATTAAAGCCAATCTTTTTCTGGATGGGCCGGCAATTCTTGGCATGTCACACAACTTGAGATCAACGTATGTATGCAAGGGGTGGACAGTAGACACGGTTTGGTTTAGTTTTGTTCTATACCAAAAATATAAGTGAACCAACTAGCTTTCAACAATTCAGTTTGATTTGCTTTTGAAATCGAACCAAATCATTGTTAATTGGTTTTGTTTTCCAACACATTAATAAAAAAAGTCCAATTCAAGAGTTTTAATTTTATGAGCAACCACACATCTCACACATTGATCAAAATATTTAAGTTTGTCAAGTTAACAAGGACTATGTTTCAATTAAATAAAATCTCATGTAGCAAGCAAATTTTCTAAACTGTTAACCGTCATTAAACTTAAATTATGGTGACACTTATAATATTTGTATTGTAAGACTTCAAATAATTCATAACTAGCCTCCATGCGCGAGCGTGAGCGTATGCAAAAAGCATTTTTTGCATCACGGTGTGCTACGCGCGATTTATATCTTTTAAATATATTTATCAATATAGATGGAAATGAATAATAAATACATTTAATAAAAGTGGTATTTTAACTAATCAAAGCAGCTAAATCCATATTAATAAAAGCAATCTTTCAATTTTCATCTACATTTTATTGAATTTACATTAAGATTAGAAAAAAATATATATTTAATAAACAATTTATTGGTAGCCTATTATGAGGCTAAGCCCATTCCATTCTCTAAGTGTAAATAACATCGTTTGTTAAAAAAATGATCATTTGACAACGAATTGAATCACATTATTATGCGCATGCGAGAGACTTTTTTTTTTATAACTAGCACTATGCACTTCTTAAGTGTTTAAAAATTGAGAAATAATATTTAATAAACAACTGTGTGTAAAAGATATTTTTTGAATCATATCGCACTATGTGCGACTTAGATATTTTAAATGTATTTATATGCGTGAATTGCTTTTTATTTCGTTGTTTTCTTTTTTTTATCACCTGCATTACGCACTTCTTACAATATTTTGAACACAACATTCATGATTTTTCTTATTGTTTATTATACTTTTCTTTCCCATCACGTGAGTACCATCAATTTTGCCATTTGTTATATTCTTTTCTCTATTCCTTTTCATTTTTTTATTCTTTTTTCTCTCTCTCCCCTATTTATATTTATATTATATTTTATGATGATCAAATTACCAAATTACCCTTGCATGATTTGATATATTATATTGGATTGCTTTTAAATTTTTTTGGTTAAGGGGCAATTTGATCCTAATATTTTTGTCAAAGCTGTGACACCAAAAGAGCCTTCGTCTTTATATATAATAGATATGTTGACATGTAAAAATAAATAATTAAAAATATATGTTCAGTAAGGTTTGGTTTGGTCAAGTTCAGAAGTATCAAAGCCAAATCAAACTAAAATAAATCGATTCAAATCGGCTTTTAAACTGTATTGTTTGATTTGATCGGTTATGTGTTAAATGCAGCTTTACTCTTGTTATATTAATGTTGTTTGATGTAGTGTAGTGCATGACATAATGTTACACTACATGTCATTATTTAGTTGAAGACATTTTTTTCTCAAATGTCCCTCAAATTAGATAATAATATATGACGTACCATCTCGCGTTTCATACAAACGATTTTTCAATGTATTTAGAAGACAAGGCGGTGCGTTGATAGGAACATATTTATGTGATTTTATTAGTTTGTTTCCTTGCATTTACTTAATTAGTTTCATCTTATTAGAATGTTTTAAGCTATTTTCGTGTGTTTGTAGGTTCTAATAACAAAGTTAGCAAAGAAGTGCATTTTGGTGCAATTTGGAGCTGTTTTGGGGTGGAATGGATTGCATGCATGAGGATGGATGTTTTGGTGCATGAAAGGGCTTCAAACATATACTAAAATATGGACACACTTCACTTACAACATCCACCTACTTCACCTACAATATCCACCCACTTCACCTACTTCACCAAGAAATTTTGTGGTGGTGATTCATTTTCAAAGTCTATAAATAGGCTTGTCCATCACAAGACAAAGGGAGAATTCACACAGCACATTCACAACACAATTTCTGCCACAAGTCTTCTCTCTTCCTCCATCCATTCCATCCACCTCTCTTCCTATCCATCCCTTATCACCCTTCCATATTCTCTAAACATATTCAACCCCTTTGCCGCACCAGCCATCAACCATCATCACCATCCCTTGTGCCGCAGCTTTACAAGGGAAGAAGGAGAGGATTACCTTGGAGCCGTGCCTAGCCATTCAAGACGTTGGATTGTTGGAGCGTTTCTAGGTGTAATCTATCTTTGTTTTAAATGTTTAAATTTGATTATCTTTCTTTAATTGCGACTATGAGGAAATAAATTCGCCTTGGCTAGAGGTTGATTCAATACCATGAATATGTTTGCAATATGAATTGATTACCTTCAGTTGTAATTTCATAAATTGTGAATGCAATTTGCTTAACTATTTGATTGATAACTTATTCTTGTATGTTGATTAAGGATGCATACTTAGTTTGCATGCATGAATTTGATGCTAGAATATAAGGGAGTTTCACCTAATCGTTATGAACTTATATTCACAAGTAGTAGAGGTTGCTAGTCACAATCACGTTAAGTGAATTCTTGGCAGGAGTATCATGCTTTTCATAGTTACAAATGCCTCGTCAATGCTTATAGTTTTCACAAAGCTTAATGATCTTTGATTGTATCTCTATTGTGCTGTTCACGTAGGGGACTTTTAAAGAATGTTTTGAATTATTGTATGCGCTTTCCCGTCCAATTCAATAACTTTAGAAAAACTTGAAGGTTAAAAAAGTGCGGTCACAGTTAACCTGGGGTGTTGAGTTTCATGATTTATTGAAAGAACAACTGAAAATTGGTTTGTATGCAAGTGTGTCATGTGTGAAGAAGAACCCTCTAGCTAGTCCATCATCCATTCAATTCACCAAATCTGTCTTTTGAAACTATTTTTATAAAGTTTGTTTTGTTTCGTCAAAACCCAATCCCCCTTTACATTGAGTGTCTTTTAGTGTTAATCTGTCCATTTTGGTGTCTTTTCATTGTTTTGAGTCTTTGTAATCCTATATTCATCCAAATTAGTCCATATTGTCTAGTTTGACTCCATTTGATTGTTTTGAGTCATTCTAGTGTGTTTTGAGTTATTAGAGTGTCTTTTGCCTAGTTTTGTGTTTTTGAGTCTTATTTAGTGTTTTTAAATCAGTTAGGTGCATTAGCAATCCCTCCTAATCCCCGGTCTAGAACGATACCCTACTTACATCTTTACTACAATTGTAAAAAAAGGGTTTAATTTGAGTGTTGTTTACAACGCATCATGCGTCATATTATATAAGTGGAGATAAATTTTTGTTTTTCAGGTGTTATTCCACACTGAAAATTAGGGGTGGGCGCGGTGCGGTTTTGAGTGAAACCACAACCGAAACTGAAACATTTTGCAGTGCGGTGCGGTGCGGTTTCAAACGGTTTCGGTTTGGTTTTGGAGAAAAAAATGTACAATTTAAAATATACACCTATTTATGCATAAGACGGTCTTATTTTCCTCGTATATTAATTAATGAATATGCAGTAAAATTGCACTAAAAACAGCAACAAGAATGCAGCAAAACTGCAGAAAAAAAGAGTCAAAACTGTATAAAAAAAATGCAGCAAAACTGCATAAAAAACAGCACCAAAATAGCATAAAAACAGCAGTAAAACTGCACAAAATTGCACCAAAAAATAATCCAGCAAAACTGCACCAAAACAACACCTAACCAGAACCAAAAATCTGCACCAAAAGTGCAGCTAACTTGTACCAAAACTGCAACAAATGACAACTACTGAAATTGAGACAACATCCAATGCATCAATGGGTTTAAACTTTAAATCCTTATGCATCACACACATCTACTAAAATTGAACTTGATCACCAATCACAATACTTTACAACCCAATTGAAAAGTTAAGTTTGCCATAATACAACTAAAATTCAAACTTCAAAGTTTCAAACAAAGTTCAATGTTAAAATGCCTTATGGCATTAGTACAACCAAAAAAATAAATGGTTCATGGAATTCAACAAAGTCTTGATTTTCAACTTACTTTGCATCGTGCAAGTTTTCAAACCTTTGCCTTTCCTTTTCCTTTTGGACACTTATTCTTTGAAGGTTAAGGAGGCCTTTGAGCTTGTGAAGACCTTGCACCTTGTAAACGCATAAGGGGAGGTTCTTGCGAATTAGAACCTTGAGATTGCTTTGGAGCTTGTTGTGCTTGTTGATCAAGAATAAAAGAGGCTATGCTTGAAGTCGATTTGGCCAATACATAATACAAAACATAAAAAATATAATTGATGTTTGGTTGAAAAAAGAAAACGAAGAAAGTTCTTTTACTTCAAATGATATACTTACCTGATTCAATACTTTCATAGAACTCAATGTGGTCAATTAAAGGTGCATCATCCTCCAAAGTAATAATATTGTCACCCCTCAACCAATTTTGCATGCATATCAGGGCCTCCACCGATTTAGGAGTTAAAGAACTCCTAAAATCCGAAATTACTCGACCAACGGTGCTAAAAGCACTCTCCGATGCCACGGTCGAAACTTGAATTGCAAGAATGTCTTTTGCAATTGCGGCCAAGATAGGATACTTGTTACCATTCACCTTCCACCATAGGAGAATGTTAAAATACTTTGTGGACTCCTCTTTTGTAATTTGTACCAAAGGATCCAACAAATAAGAATCCACCTCATCTCCCACCACTTTCTCATCACTATCTTCAACAAAATGCATCTATTCGTCAATTAGATCATCTTCCGTCATGGCCACATTAGATGAGGTAGAAGAAAGTTGTGATTGTAAATTTTCCGATTTCTTCATATATTTTCCACCTTCAACATTGGGAGCATATTCATCATAAAGGGCACGCAATATATTTTTTATTTCTTTAGTTTTCAATTGTGCCTCAATTTCAGAAAGTTTCTTTCTAAAGAGTTGTGTGACATGCCTCAACTTGAACCTCGGATCTAAAACAAGTCCAATCACAATAAGAGGGTTCAATTCATGGTATGAGTCAAAATATTTTTCATATTTTGATCTCATATCGGATGTCATTGCCTTCAATAATTGCTCCGACTGTAAACCCACTTGCATGTTGGCTCGGGATTCCAAGTTATTGATGGCGGTCTCCACTTTTATGACATCATGGAGGCCGGTATGAACCGTGGGATGTGTAGAAGCACTCACCCTCAAATTCACATCATAAAACACCCGTAAAAACTTGACAAAAGCCTCTGCCTTGGACCAATCTTCTTCTGTTGGTGGTCCAACCCTTTTCCTCCCCTTGGTTTGGCAAACAATAATCACACCATCTTCATCTTTTTCATCTTCAACTTCCTTAAAGTAAGCCAAGAAGGGACTTGCTTCATCCTCCACCATTGTAGCAAAGGCCTTCTTAAATTTCAAGGCTACATCCAACATAACAAATGTAGAATTCCACCGAGTAGGGCAATCAAGGCAAACCGTTGCTTTGCACGTCAATTTCACCCTATTCACGGCTTGCCTAAAAAGCTCCAATCTTTGTGGAGAGCTCCTCACGAACCTCACACAATTTCTTATAGCTAATAGACCATTATTTAGCCTCTTCATCCCATGACTCACAATTATATTGGTTATGTGAGCGATGCATCTCACATGTAAATACTTGCCACCTAGAATAGCTTGTGAATTTTCCCACCTATTCATTTTCGTCATAAGTTGATCCAAAGCAACTTTATTTGCAGAAGCATTGTCCACTTTGATTGTCATAACTTTGTCTATCCCCCATTCCAACAAGCAACTTTCAATTAACTTTGCAATTGTGGTTCCATAGTGGTTAGGAATAACACAAAAGTTTATGATCCTCTTATGCATATTCCATTCATGATCAATGAAATGTGCAGTAAGAACCATATAATTGGTGTTTTGTGTGCTTGTCCAATTGTCAGTAGTGAGACAAATTCTATGGGCACTTAAGGTTTTCTTCAAATGAGCCTTCGATTCATCACACATATTGAGAAAAGTTCTCACAAGAGTTCCTCTAGAAGGCACTTTAAACAATGGAATACCAACAGCACAAAAAAGCCGAAATCTCATCTTATCAACTATACTAAATGGCATCTCATCTATGACTACCATCTTGACACATGCTTCTAACACACTCTCTTGTGAAAATCCAACAGCAACCAGATTGTTACCTTTACTTTTATCCCCAACCCAAACTTTTTGCTTTTTACTCCTATTCCCTTGGTAAAATTTACAATATCTTTCAATGTGGTGTCTCATGCTTGTGGTGCTATTAACTCTCGGTTCAGCTGCACAGTCACCTACACTGCTCTGTTTTGGGCAATAATTACATTTAGCTCTCCTAAGTTTTACTTCGGCCAAATATTTCTCCCCCTTTTCATTGATTTTCGACTGTTTTCTTGTCACATAATATGTTGTAAAGTGATCCCAAACCCAGCTACGTTTTCTTGAATCAGAGTTACTTACTTTTTCATCTTCGCCCTCACATTCTTTGCCGTCATTTTCAGGGTCACCTTCAACATCTACTTCATTTTCAGAGTCAATTTCTATTGCCTCGTCCTCCGGCTTCTCAGGGGAGTCCCCTGTAGAAGAGTAACCAATCCCACTATGCTTGCTGGATTCTTCATATCTTGACTAAAATAAAATATGAAATGCTCATTATCTTACATGAATGGAATGCACATAATCTACAACACACAACACAAGTATTTAGGGTCTAAGGCTTATATTTTTGCTTTTGGCCTACCACTGGACATGGTCTTAAAGCCACTGTCATAATGTATTCACATGACTACATCCACACCAAATCAAGCAAGCTCGAGCAAAACACATAGTGTATTTCTATGCATGATTACCTTGAATTATGCTTACAGTCTGCATAAATATATAGTCACGATATTGGCATATTTTAAATAACTTCATTTCCTAGAAGTTACTGCATAAATATATATTTTTTGCTCTGTAGTTGTGAAGGGAGATGCCTAAGGTCATTTCACGCAACTGTAGAGGATGGTGAGGATTCAATGACACACATGAGTTTCCAGGATGTTTATCTCTAATTTGAAAAGAAGGTTATCTGCAATTTTAAAATTTAAAATTTAAAATTGTGATGTTATATTTGACTCTTAAAATGTGGTGGTGCAAGTTATATTATCTCAAATGCATGCAAAGTCAAGTTTAACTTTTGTACATTGCAAATATATTGAGTCAAATATAACTTCACATATAACTCTAAAGTTAAATATGACCCTTATCCGGTGCAAAGGGATTAAATCATTTTTAAAGTTAAATATAACTTTTAACTCTAAATTTTCAAAGTCATTAGAGATAGCCTAAACCATTGAAGGTATCAATTGCAATTCAAAATATTTGTCAATGGTCATTCATGATGATGGATGAGTCCTTAAATACCGTGCTAGTAATTTGACCGACCTGTTTGGTAAATAATATCATGAATGCATGTGCAATGTTAAGTGATAATATTTGAGAACATGTCATATTATCTGAGAAGATATGAATATTCTTCTATGGAAGATTTTCTCTCCTATGTATCCTTTTACTAAGACTCAAATGCAATAAGCCACTTTGTCCAATGAAAGGTATAAATACCATAAATTATTTAAAAGTTTAGGGTTTAATTACACTAATAAGACTCAAATGCCTAAGGTCATTTCACGCAACTGTAGAGGATGGTGAGGATTCTATGTGTGAAACCCTTGGCTTTACCCAGGATGAAGTAGACGTATGCCTAAGGTCATACTTCCTTTTATGTCTTTTTGTGTGCTTTTTATGATGCTATCGTAGGTTAGGACATTCATCTCGAGCAAAACACATAGTGCATTTCTAGTTATCAGGTTCCTAGACTTCAATACCAAATAGAGGGAACATGGAATTAAACTCGACCGATGCGAAACATATAAGAAATGCCCAATTAAAATTACCATTCATTCAACAAATTAAGGAGTAGGTAGTACTACTTGAGAATGGAGATACATATTTTTATTCTCTAATTAAAGGGCCAATTATTTAACCAACACAGTGGCATTAATTGGCAAGAGGGGAAAGGCGTGTCATTAATGGGCGGGAGGAATAGGCGTTGTGGCGGTGGCAGCAAGAGGTGGTGAAGCAGGGGCAGAGGAGTTAGTACTACTAGCTATATATATAGATCAAATATTACAGAATGATGAATGATACAAGTTCTAAGTTCTTACCATATTGCAGAGCTTTTGATTTGCAGAGATTAGATTAGGGCTTGCAGATGAAGGGGATCTGGGCAATGGGCATGCAAGGCAAGCAGTGACTCAGTGACAGTGAGGTCGCGCAGTCGCAAAGGTAGATTATAGATATGCAAGCAGGCAATCGCATAGGCAGTGATTGAGTTGAGGTCGCAGACTCGCAGCAAAGGCAGAAGTAGAGATGCAAGCAGTGGAGTCGAAGTGCACTGCAAACCCACCGCAAACCGAACCTAGTTGAAAAGTTTAATTAAAATATAAGTTATATAACATTTATTTATTATATGGTGCAGTTTCGGTTTTGGTTTCGGTTTCGGTGCGGTTTTGAAAACCCAAAACCAAAACCAAACCGTTTTGTGTGCCGCGGTTCAGTTTTGAAACCGAAACCGTTTCAAAACCGCAAAACCAAACCGTTTGGTGCGGTTTGATTCGATTCGTGTTTCGGTTTCGGTTTTCGGTTTCAAGTGCCCACCCCTACTGAAAATCACTGGTTCACAACCTTCCCGGGATGGTAACAAAAATAGGGGTAAATTTTGGAATATTAGAAATTAGAGTTGGGCCCAAAAGCAATTCTACAATTCCAGAGTCAAGACTCAAAATGGTTTAAATTTGTTTGCACCTGACCGCGGAGGGAGAAGTCTGAGATGACAGAGAGAAGAGGGAGAGAGATGGAGAGCAGTGACGCTGCCATTGAAACCCAGAGACCCCAAAACCATGAACCCATTGAAGAGAAGCCGAAGGTGGTGGTGATAATGGGACCCACTGGCTCAGGGAAGTCAAAGCTGGCCATTGATTTGGCATCCCACTTCCCCGTGGAGGTCATCAACGCTGATTCTATGCAGGTCTACAGTGGTTTGGATGTTCTCACCAACAAGGTCCCTCTGCACGAACAAAAAGGTCCTCACCTTCTTCCACCCACTCATTTTGTTATTTTGTTTTTGAAAAAGAAACTAAATTTGAATTGGGAATTTTGATCGTGGAAATGGGTTGGTGCATATAAAATGTAGGAGTGGCTCATCATCTGCTGGGAACTGTAAGCCCGAATGTTGAGTTCACAGCGAAAGAGTTTCGGGACTCCGTCATTCCTGTAAGCAAATCCAATTCTGTTTTTTGTATTTATGGTGGTTTTTGCTGTTGTTTCATGTAAGTGTATTTAGATACCCGTTGTATGTAATAAATTGTTACACTTTAGAGTCCAATCTTGATGAAAAAGGTGCGTCTTTGCCAGAAGATTGATTTTCATTCGAAATCAAGGCACTTGCCAAATTTATGTTGCTGAAGGATTGACATTGGTTCTTGCTATTAGTGTAGTGTTGGAGATTTCTTTAGAACAATTCAGTGGTCCCTAAGATCTCGGAAGAAGAGGCAAGAGTTGAAATTTTGTGTTAGATGCGAGGTACCAACTGGGTTGCGAGCTACGAGTAATTTCTAGCAAGTCTACAATGTTGGTTTGGTTTTATCTGTACTGTGTTGTTAGGTTCAAGTTGGTTTATCGTTTTGATATTATGATATTATGTCTCAATCATGAATCGCTGTGAAAGTTAAATAAAAAACACTGCGGGAATAGTTATTAGAACCCAATCTCGTAGAATCCAATCTTTCCAAACTTATGTGCTGACCAACTTAGGTCATTTTGAGCTGGTTTCTTTGAATCTAGTGATTCTGGGTTGGTTAAGTTCATCATGTCCATTTTCTTTGACTTAGCAAACGGTCTAAATTTTGAATATCCAAGACTTTATTTTTGCTAGGAACCTACTGTCCAAGGATATGGATTATATCTGACCGTGGTCAGTTTTTTCCTCTTTGAAAGAACTGCAAAAGCAGATTCTGATTGTTTGATTACATGTTGAATTTCTTTGATTGTTGGATAGTATGTTGAATTTCTTTTTGGATTTCTTTGTACCATCCTGTGTTTTCTGTTTCATTGCACTCTTTCGGTTCTATTTTCATGTTTCAAATATTCTTCTATATTTCTGTCTGTATTTGTTTAAACTGACTCCGCATATGGGTTTACAGCTCATCAATGACATATTATCTCGCAACTGCTTGCCGGTCATAGTTGGTGGTACCAATTACTATATCCAGGTAGAGAACTGTTTCATTTTGTCAGTGACTAGTACTTTATTGCTATTTTTATTGTAAATAGATCGTGCTCACGATAATGTTCAATTTTTGTTAGGTTCAAGTTTTTTAGTTGATTGGCGGAAAATATGGTTGCAGCCATCTCTTTGGTGCATATTCTTTATTCTAGAGTATACTGACATATTGGCCTGATCTGAAGTTTACTATCCTATTTTTGAAAAACGCCAATTGTAGACCCTGTGCGTTTGTTGCACCGGATTGTCTCGGACTGGACTAGCTTCAGGGACTAAGCTGTACTGGCTTAGACTAGACTAAGCTAGACTAGCTTAGTGAAGCGTTTGGTGCAGTGTCGGACTAACAAGCAGAATAATTAACAAACTCTAATATTATATTATTTAACCCATAATTATTAATATTTTATTTTTATCCTTTTTTTTATCCCTCTAATCCTTCCTTACCGCCCCATTCTCTCCCTCTTTTTCTCCATCTTTTTCTCCCTTGTTCGTTCCAATCTTTTCTTCAATTTGGTATTTTATATGAAAATTGGTTTTGAAAAGCATCTAGTCCAATGACTTTCAAATGCGAGTGGTCGAGGAGAAAGGTGAGGAGGAGAAAGGAGGAGAAAGGGGACAGTCTTAGCTAGTCCCATGGTTTTTGAGGGGTTTCACTAAGACCAGCTAGTCCCTGATTTAGTCTAGGCTAGTGAAACTTAGTCTCATTAAATCTAGTCCCTGTCAGGAACAAACATGGGACTGGACTAACCCTTAGTCCAGTCCAGTCCAGTACCCTTTAGTGAGGGCAAACAAACGCCCCCAGAAGTATTCTCAGGAATTCAAGAATTAAAAATTGATACAACATAGAGAAAGGCCTCGTTTGGTTCATAGGGTGAAATCAGTTTTCATTATCCAGAAGAGTGAACCAAAACTGCCTTCATTTGTTGTTTCTGAAATTCTTAAAAGAGCTGCTGATTGGTAGAATAACATGTTCGCTCATCATAATCGTTCTTACCATATTCTTCTTGTTTTCTCCAAGGACTAGGTCAATTAGTTGGTTTGGCTTGGCTTGGCTTTTGGCATTCAAACCAAAACATATTTTTTGTAAATGGCTATCTATTACCGAACCAAAATTAGGTTTTCAAGTAAACTTCAACGATTACTAGACCAATAGAATCATATACTTATTCTAAACAATTTCAAAATTTTTCTAAAATTAATATAAGAATTGTGTGCTAATTATGAGTTAGATATAAGTGAAAGGGTTCCAATAACTATACCATGCTAAGTAGGATAAGTGCTAGAACCTGTTCACAATATATATGACTTTATTACGGATTTTTACAAATTTTGGTTTTCAAATTTCTTATAATGGGTGCTGTTATTGGCACTCCAAAAAACTCGTTGTGCACTCCAAACTTTCTATATTTAGAAAGAAAAATACGCTTATGTGGAGTGCACAATTAGTTTTTTGAAGTGCTAATAATAGCATCCTTTTTTATTTTTGATTTCTGAAAAATGTTTGCCAACACCAAAACAAACTCCCTCAACTTAATCGGTTTGATAAACAGTTAGAAACCAATCTTCTATTATCACACAAAGCACAAAACCTTCACTTCTTCCACCCAAAATTCTAATTAGAGACGGCGTTGCACATCTGAATCTTTCCAGATTTCCTGAACATGGTTCTCAGGATTGTGATGATGATGCAACAGTCAAGGCCATGCACAAAGTATATAGGGCGGGCCATGTCTTCGACTTTGAGCTGGTGCTGCACAGGTATTTGTTGGTAGCTGGCTTCATAAAATGAGCCAGAATCTCTCTTGATAAGAGTTCCAAAATGTTTCCCAATAGATCCTTGTTTATTTAATAGTGAAAATGAAAGCTGAAAACTGATTACTTTTCTGGAACCAAACGGGGCTTAAGCACTGACCACTTGCTTTTCCACATGAAGATAAGGGTTGTGTGACCTTATGAGTGTGTAATTCTATGGCGAACTAATCTCAGTGGTGACATGGAATTTCTTTTAAAACAATGAATCAAAATTTTAACATTTAACTTATGTGTTTCCCAGCTCACTCATTCTGCTTTTTTGTCTTGTTTTCTGTTTTCATATTACAATTCCAGGCTCTTGTTAGTCCATTCCTTTTAGATGAAACAGTAGAAGATATTGATGAATGCTGTTTAGGTGATTATCCAGGTAAATAGCAACTTTTGGACTTCAAAATTGTATTTTCACCATTAAGAAAATCTCATATTTATTTATTTGTTATATATTTACTTTTCTAAGGAAATGGGTCATACAGGAAAATATACACTTATATTGACCTTTTATTTTATTTATCTCTTGTTTTGCTCCCAGGAGATAGACAACCACAGGCTGAGCTGGTTATTGAAGTAGACAATTCCAGTTATGACTATGACTATCTTAAAGCCATTGATCCAGTTGCAGCAAACAGAATCCATCCAAATAACCACAGAAAAGTAAGTTTGTGGCATAATATGTACTGTCGTCTTGCTGAATAAATAGTGTGTGATGATTTTAAAATCTTTACTAGGTAATCTAGTATCCTTACGGTGAAAGAAATAACGGATTAGTCCTTCTACTGCAGGCATTATTTTTTTAATTTCCAAAAAAAATAAGAAATACTCATGGTAACCATTTGAGCTCTAAGGATATGCCTCGTTTTGCAGATTTGAGACACAATTTACTGTTTTTCCTAGAACCATTGTTATGATAGTCAAATTTAGATTATTTTCATGTCTTTAGTGTGACTTCAATTGTCAACCTTCTTTTCATACTAGGATTTTATTCAATAGATGATCAAATAGGGAACTACAGGTGCCTTCAAATTAGATTGTTTTTGAAACAATTACTTTGTTACATGTCCAGAATTTTAGGATTGTTTATTTATTTATTTTTATTTTTTTTATATTCTCAAATTTATACTTTGGGATAAATGTTATAAATGAATTTACACTCCAGTAGAAATTCTTTTATTTGTCCTAAAGTCTTATTTAAGAGTCCCTATTCGATGCAATGAGTCATGCAAACATACATTTTCAATTGCTTTTAAGTGCTGTTTATTCTTAAGTATCGTGTATCTGATACCCTGTGGCAGAACAGGTGTATTTCAGTTCCACATCTTATGTTGAATCTTTTGCAGATTAGTCAGTACCTTAGTCTGTATGCTCACCATGGTGTTCTTCCTAGCCAACTTCTTCAGGGAAATGCTGCCAAAGTGCGTAAGCTTTGTTTTCCTATGTTTTCATATATTCTGTGGTATTCTAGTTATATCAACATATAACTGTTTCCTTCACGGAGGAGCTATTTTTTTAGGTCAGATTTGACATCTTCATTAATCAATGCATTATGATTTTCTTTCGACATTTTTTAAAAGATAAGATATTATTCTTGCTGGGGCATAATGGACCATTTCTATTGCCCTTTATTTTGTGTACAACTTCCAAGTTACTGTTTTTTTTTTTTTTTTTTTTTTTGTTGGTCAAAGATAGAGTATATTATATTCTCAAAGGAAGGTTAATATCTTGGGCCAAGATATTAAACCAAAATTCAGGCCCAACACAATCCCAAACAAAATCCCTTCCCACCATACTTACAAACTTGGCCACTGAGTGAGCAGCTTTGTTACTCCCTCTAGGCATGAAGACGAAAGCAATAGACTGCATCCTCAGTGTCACCAAGCAGACATTCAAGTCTAAAGTCATGGGTTAGTTCCCTTCTAATCATTTGAACAGTGGCCTTAGCATCAGATTCAATAATTACATTTACAAAATCCCGCAGCAGGCAGAATTCAAGGGCCTCATGAATAGCTGCCGCCTCCGCAGCAGCAGCAGAATGGAACTTCATACATCCCGAGCCACACACCAGCAAAATCCCGAGCCACCCAACCTAACCCCGCCCGCTGCGTCTCCTTGCACCAAGCTGCATCAGTGTTAATTTTAATCTTCCCAAAACATGGTTTCTGCCAGTTGGTCTTGCCTGTACTTTCAGCCGGAGCCTTCAAAAACATACCTGACCGCTCCTCCTTCCTCATAACTGCTGCATTTTGATATTCCGCTAAACTCCTCCAGTTCTCCAAAATCTCGGCAGGCTGATGGGGTCTCCGATTGAAAATGACATCGTTCCTGTTCTTCCAAAGCCTCCAAAGGCCAAAGACAAATTCTTGCAGGATTTCCTTCCTGTTATATAACTCGTCAATACGGTTACAGAATCTAGACCAACTTTGGAGGAAATCAAAGCCCTCCAACTCGAAGGAATTGAGTTGCAGAGGCGAACAGAACCAGAACCAGTGGCTAGTCTCACAACGGAAAAAAAAAATGATTCTCCGTTTCATCGACTTGGTTGCACACCCCACAAACGTTGTCAACTCTCATGTGCCAACGCTTGAGATTTATTTTCACCGCCAAGGCGTGATTGCAGCACTTCTTCCAAGTTCCTGGTTGCTCATATATTAGTGTTTTATATATAAATATAAATATATATATATATATATATATATATTAATAAAAATTCACTCTCTTTCCACACTTGAAGTTGGAAGTGTAATTGCTTTGATGAGATTGGACCTCCCTATGTTCCTTAATATTAATAAAATTAATAAGATGAAAACAACATGATCTTTAATTTTTGCATGTGGCTGGGCAGAACTGGGGGCGAGTTGATAATTTCAGATACAATTGCTGTTTTATATGTGTGGATGCTTCCCTCCCTGTGCTGGACCAATATGTGGACCAAAGAGTAGATTGCATGATAGACGCTGGGTTGCTTAATGAAGTCTATGAAATTTTCAACCCAAATGCAGATTATACTCGTGGTTTGCGGCAGGCCATTGGGGTTCGGGAGTTTGAAAACCTTTTGAGAGCTTACATTATTGAAGCCAGTGATGAAGGAAATCATTTGATAGATGAGTCCATGTCCTTGAAATCAGTAGACCTGGCAGATAAGAAATTGATGGAGAACATGAGGGAAATTTTGAAGTCCTTCAGCGACAGCCAACCCAAAATTGTGTTAAAAGAAGCTATTGATAAAATGAAAATGAACACCCGAAGACTAGTTCGTCGTCAGGTAAATTGATTTTGTCACGTTTACCTGAATTCTTTATGCATGAATTTCTGGTGATATTTTTCTCACTTTTTTAATGTTTGTTTGCACCATAGAAGCATGCCTCTGGTAGTCTGACTTAACCCTCATAACTTCTGGCCAGTGTACATTTTCAATAAAAGTACTCCCAAGTTATGAACAGAACTTATTTATATGACCACTTTTTCTGCTGTTATTCATTGGTGGAAATCCTTTAATGAATATGATGCCCTTCATATTGTGAGAGTGTTTGAACAACCAATTCTAGATCGTTTGAGGTATACGTTATCTCTTGCACTTCAAAGGTCATTTTATGGAGCGTATTGGCAACAAACCCTGTAGACCATCCCCATGGGGGCGGTGAAGGGAGGACCCCACTCCATATTTCATTTAGCTAATCTATACTCTGAATGATTATATATCTACAATCTTAAACAGTTTCGAAAACAAAAGTGAGAAACATTTGTAACGTAATTATATTGTTTCACAGAAACGAAGGATAAATCGACTGGAGACACTGTTTGGATGGAACATACATTTCCTGGATGCAACAGAATCCATATCCTGTATGCTTCTGTGTCTTATCTTTTTCCTAGTTTCTTTTTTCTCTTTTGCTTCTCTTGTTTTTCAGTGGGACTTGGCGTAGTGTTCTTCTACTCATTTTTTTTTCTCGTTTCTGATACATATAGGCAAAGCGGATAATACATGGGCTACAGAAGTGGTTGGACCTGCTGTGGAAATGATTAGATCTTTCCTCAATCAGGATTCAAGTTTGGTTCCTGATTTGGATACCCCAGATACCACTGGAGTGAATACGATGCAGCGGGACTTGTGGACTCAGTATACATGCAAGGTTAGGACTGGTTGACTGCCCAGGGGCACTGTTTTTGTTTGCTCAATTTCTCCATCCCGCATTGTAGTGTTTATTTGTGTTGCTTATATAGACTTGTCGTTTAGTTGACTTGGGCTAAGTTGGTGTGCAAATGACTTTCCATTGCTAGGCCTGTGGTGACAAGATCCTGAGGGGAGCACACGAGTGGGAACAACACAGGAAGGGGCGTGTCCATCGCAAACGAGTTTCTCAGCTTAAAAAGTCTCAAGGGTTTCTCTCACCGGAGCAGCATCAGCTGCCTCAACATGTGGATTGTAGTTAAAGAGTTGTTCACCTACTATTCGACATAAAGAAGAGGAAAAGAAAATGAAGGCCTATGTTATGGTTTCTCATTTGTGTCACTATGCCAGCGCAAACGCTCAACTATCTCGGTGCAATTGAGTTCAGAAGAATCGAACCTTCGAGGAAGAAAGGTGGAGTCCAGATGGTGAAATTACAACTCAACCTTGCTAGGGTTTAAGGGAAATTAGATGAATTAGGAGTTTATGAGGTGGAAATAGGAAGGCCTCCATGAGGACTCTTGTAGTTATGCATGGGAGTTACTGAGGAGAGTAGAGAGAGATGCAGAGATAAAAGTTAGTGATGTGAGTTACTGTAGGAGAGTGGAGGGAGATGCAGAGAGAAAAAGAGTGGGTAAATCAAGATTTTTATATCACCCTTTATTATTAAAGTTTTGATCATAGTCTATGTTGAGTGTTTGGTTGTTACAGAATAGCATTTGCTATGTAGAGAGTATTTTAGTTGTTAGATTTGATCATCACTAAAAATGTGGAAAACCGTTAGGAAGTTCTTGTAGAATACGATCTCTTAGTGGGTCACTATATATAGATATATGTATAAAATGTTCTTACACAAAAATAGTGTATATTGTTGTGACCTATTTTACTGAAGGGAGATAGAGAGTGCGTCAGCAGAGAGAACAAAGAGAGTTGGGTAATTTTTGTGATGATTTTTTTCCATCACTCGTGCCTTCATTTGTAGCAAACTAAGTAAGCTTACTTGCCTTGCAAGTAATAAAAATCTTGAGGAATAAGATCTTCAAGATTACATAGGAATCCTGAAGACAATCTACTTATAATTTACATAATCACACATGTGTTATAATTAATATCACAGTACTACTCCTTGAGTGTGTAAATACTCAAGTAGTTGTCCTATCAGATCTTCATGGATGACGTAGAATTAGTTGATGAAGTTGTCTCATTTAGTTGACACAATTAGCAAATGAGAGTCTCAAAACTAGCAGAATAATGCATATAGAATTGAACCTCACAAAACCTAGCTATGGTAAAACCCTAGGTAGGAGGATTCATCTCTTCTAGGACACTTCAATAATCTAGAATAATCTCATGCGTTGGAATGGATGATTTAGCGATGGTAGGATTTGAACTAGGTTCATTAGTGTTTGTCGTGGTTTTCCTTTTCCTAAGTTGTGAATCCTTTAAACCAACAGGTTTGCCACGCTTCAAGGTAAGACTAGATGATTGGCTAGCCATCGATGTACCAGGATGTGTAATACGTGCGGCTAATCGTCACTCGAGGGCAGCTCGTTCTTCCATGGTGTGTTTCAACGTACGCGAGGCACATCTATCATTGTAGGCAAGGTTACAACTGGTATATGTGATCTAGTCATTTTTGCTGGATCAGTAAAAGCATCAGGCATGCTTTAAGCAACACTTTGTAGATCTAAAATACGTTACACTTCAATTTCAAAATGTATGTGTTCGGGTGAAGATTTCCTCCGGCGGGGAGGGTCCTCGGCACCTCGACACAGCTCCTCTGGGGATTGGCACGTTGGTTTGAATGTGTTTGGTGGTCGAGCTCTTGTTAGTTTGTCGCTGCAAGAACAAGACATAGTTAGTTCTGAAAGGTACCTTTATGGGGCCTTAGGTATAGGCCTTGAGGCTCACAATCAAAACTAAGTGCTTAGGCGTGCCACTATTATCTCATTATAGTAGATGTAGAACAAGTGTGTTTAAGTTGGTTTCTTGCGCCCCAAGTTACTCAGACTTCTTGCTATCAAGGGATTGCCATAGATAGGTTAAGTCTATATTAAGTTCTTTCTTGCCTCAGGATCGAGGACTTTTAGTTATGGTTTTGTATGCTTGAAGGAAAGGTGTCCAGAACCCCTTAAGTCATTTGTTTAGTTCTAGATTGGTTTTAGATGCAAGAAGATCCATAAAGATAACCAGATCTGGGCATAAATGGAACTCTCAAAGTAGAACACAAGTTGAAATGACTTGAATATATGCTGGACAATATGTTAAATGACAGATCTACTAGTTTATAAGACAAACAAAAAGCACCGGGTAAGATTTCACACCTTGTCCAGCAAGGTTGAACTTCTTGCAAACGCTTGTCTTTGAATTTACAACAGTTGAAAGCTTGAAAAGTAATGGATGGTAAACAAGTTTACACAAGGGAATCGATACTACGAGAGTAGCAGAGCTTTAAACTAAAGAAAGATGAACTTTATGGGTAGGCGATGCCTAAAAGATCGAAGATATGGGCTGTTTACAACTTTGGTTTGCAAATCTGACTTGAGAGAAGAGTTTGTAAGTTTGTTTGTTTGATTGGTTGAGTGTCCTTATCTTTGGGGCTACTTCCTTCTTTTATAGGCAGTTTAGCACGACTGCAGTGCTTTGCGCCCTTGCCCGAAAGCATTCCGGAAGGCAGTGAGTCATCGCCTCTTTTTTACTTAAATGCCACTGGAAAGTGTTTTTTGGCTGATAGTAGGCTAGCCTCCATCACTTGTTATTTTCTTAGGCAAGCAAGTGGCCTATTTGTGGTTGAAAATGCTTCATCTCATCATTGGGTTTCAGATAAATCCATTTTTATTTAACATTCTTGGACTTCATTCAATTTAACCCAAAGTTCAAATATTAACAAAAAAAAAAAAATGTTGAGATCTAGAATTTGCGGTGCAGGAGTCTAAATTATAGAACGTAAGAAACAACAGACCTGGATCCTCTCCTGAGCCCAAGGAGAGGATCATCCTGATCAAGGATCCAAGACCGTTGGATGAAAATCCAACGGCTACAAACAAGGGGGTCCATTTAAAGTTATAATAATTATAGCCGTTAGATTTTCATCTAACGGTCTTGGATCCTTAGTCAGGAGGATCCTCTCCAGGTCTGAAACAACATATATATATATATAAAAAAACCATGACCTGTTGAATAGTGATCATAGCAGGGCCGAAAATAATTGAAGCTAGGAAACCTATAACTTTATAGTTATAGTAGGTAATGGAGTGTCGGTGATGCAGACAATCTGGAATGCATATGCCTTCCTTTTCTGTTCAAAAGGAGCAGTTGTTCAACTAAGCAAGCATGGCAGCTGATTTCCTTTGAAGACTGTTTACTATGGCTTTATTCCATGCACGAGGGGCTGCCTCTATTTCTACTTTTGTTCAATCAAAATGGACGCTATCTTTTTGGTCTGATGATAAGAAAATTTGGAAATTATGATATATTTTAAGAACATAATAAGGGGAACTGTCAATTTAATTTTTGAATTATTATCTCAGTAAAAATTAAATTTAAAAATTTTTGTTTCTTCAAAAAAATCAGTCATTGAATTATAAAAATTGTCCCCTCTCCCCAAAAAACAACCCACCCACCCCTCCCTTTCCCCACCCTCACCTCGGCAGCCGCCCGAACAATTACCTGCCAGCTGCCTTGACAATTCTTTGCTGCGCTACTAAAGTAATGAATTTGAAAGCGTGAAGTGGGGTAAAACAAATTAATGAAGTAATTATGCAATACCTTAGACTTGGGGAGTGTAGTGTGGAATCAATAATTACGAAATCAAGTCTTAATATTTGATTTGCACGCCACCAGATGTTAAAAGAGTGGATGCTGAGTAGGGAACGTGGGATGTTTTCTGTTTTTGTTTTTTTAATTGGAGGCCATCTAGTGACTTCATCGCGTAGTCCTTTTATTGTTAATTAATTGATAAACACGTAATCTACATGTAGATTTATGTCAAATTTGAGTGTATACGTCCCCAGTGGCCCTATGCATCCATCCATTAAAGAAAACAGCATTATTTTCCGGAATGTAAATGAAAAAGGAGATTCTCCCCATAAGTTAAGCTTGGGATAAAGGAGATGAGGTTTTCTGCACTTATTTTTGTATGTGGCTTTTTTGTGCTTTTGTTTTTTGAATTAAAACAAAAAAAAGGTGAGTCTTGCCGGTGCGCATGGACGCGACAAATTTGTGCTCACGCGCAGCGCTCCGATGCGCGCGCCACATGCCACGCAACAAAATGTCAGTTGCTGGGACCTAGTGCTGAAGTGTTTGTCAACCAGTTGCAATTAGCCCAACGACTTTTTTAACTGACATTTTTTTATCTAACCCACACAATTGCCCATGATTTGAAAGCAGATAAAACTACTACATCACCGTAAAATTGCACATCATTTTCCCGAAAATTGTATCTTAGATATAAGAATTAATCATGCATTGGATTGGCAAATACACTTTATATCACCTTTATAAGATTCCTTAAAGATGAGTATGTGACGTATCATCCATGCATATTAGCTTCCAATAATACACCCTGGAGCATATGACTAGGACGTGGAGAAAAGTCCAGCAATAGGAACAAATGAATTATAGAACTAGGAAATATATATATATATATAAGAATTGTTTAAGGGGAGGGATTCCCATTTTTTCAAAAAAAAGGGACACGCTCTCTACCGTTGAATTTAACTTTAATGAAATTGTGTGGTTGAGATTGTGTGACCTGTGTTTTAATCTTAACCACACAATTTCATTAAAGTCAATCTAACGGTGGTGAGCGTGTCCCCATTTTTTTTGAAAAAATGAGAATCCCTCTCCTTAAGCTCTCTGTATACACACACACACACACATATATATATATATATTATATAAAAATATACCTTACAAGGATGGAAAAAATGATATTTATGTTGTAAAATTATGAGAATGAATGTCAGGAAAACTTGAAAATAATGATGTATTTGTTGTTATGTAATGTTTTCAAAAGTGACAATCATTTCATTTGTTTGGTTTGTCATGATTGTTGCTTTATATAAAGAGTACTCTGTGTGTTATCACAATACACACTGAAAAAGAAAAGAACTAAAAACAATAATATCAGTATCCCTCACTTCCTATTTTTACCTGCAATCCTTTTGTTTTATAGTTACGAAAATAAACAATGTGATATTTTGCACGCGCTTCGCTCCTAACCCTAGTAAAGGTTATCTCTCTAACTTTTACCTATTTATAACAAATTATTAGCACAACTCTTTAACCTTAACCAGTTCTCATCTCCCTTCACCGAAAATGCTTCCTCCAAGAATTTTCCTGTTCTTCTTCCTCCTCTGCCTCACCTACTTGATGTACCCTCACGAAGAACTGCTAACATCATGCCTGCTTCTAGTTCTTAATATAACCATTACTTATATCTTTGATTTTTTTGTTTAATGTAGCTCTTGATTACTAATTCAGTGTTTATTTATGTTAATTTTACTGCGATCGAAGATGGTGCAGTATCATCGCCCATCTTGAACTGCAGATTTAATTTTATTGCAATTTTAGGTGGTGCGGTATAATCGCTCACCCTGCTCTGCATATTTAAATTTTACTGCGATCGAAGATGGTGCAGTATAATCGCCCATCTTGAGTAGTGCCGTATAATCGACCATACTGTGCTATATTATTTCAATGAGAATGGTGCGGTATAATCACTCACCCTGATCTACATATTTAAATTTTCCTGTTGCTTAAGTAGTGCGGTATAATCGACCATACTATGCTATATTGTTTCAATGAGAGTGGTACGGTACAATCGCTTTCCTCATTAATCATGTAAATCTTGAGCCTGAAGTTTCGAGTGCTTATCATTTTGGCCTGAAGATCAAAATGAAAAATTTGTAAGAACTAGAAGTTCTAACACTACATTCCTCTAGAATACATATTCTTTCAAGTTCTTACACATCCCATTTTGGCAAAGCTTGATTTTGTTGCCTTGGATATTACTGGCAAAGCTTGATTTTGTTGCCCTGGATATTATTGGGAAGAACTACTTTTCCTGGGTAGTGGACACTAAGATTTATCTGGAGGCAGGGAATCTTGGAGAAACCATCAAGGAGGAAAACAGTACATCCTCTCAAGATCGGGCGAAGGCCATGATCTTTATTCGTCGCCACCTTGGTGAAGGGCTAAAGAGCGAGTACCTAATGGTTGAAGATCCATTATCCCTCTAGAAGACATTGAGAAATAGATACAATCACCAGAAAACGGTGATTCTTCAAAGGGATCATTATGAGTTGACACACCTAAAGATCCAGGATTTCAAGTCGATTGTAGTGTACAACTCTGCAATGTTCAGAATTAGCTCCCAGATGAAGCGTGCGGGGAGACCATCACTGAGGAAGATATGATGGAAAAGACTTTCAGCACCTTTCATGCCTCCAACGTGCTCCTGCAGCAACAGTATAAAGAGTGAGGCTATACTGAGTACAATCGGTTGATATCGGTGCTCTTTGTGGCTGAAAAAACAATGAGCTTCTGATGAAAAATCATCAGTCCCGACCTACTAGATTGGCACCATTCCTAGAAGTGAATGTTGCTTCCCTTGAAGTGAACACCAGATCCTCTCGTGACAATAATTACAAACGAGGACGTGGCCATAAGCAAGGCCGGTGGAACGGGAAAGGCCAGAATCATGGTGTCCAGTTTTACAAACAGGTTCCAAGGCATAATTTAGGCCCGAGCTTCAAAATGTAAATCGCAAGTTAAAGCCCATATGAACAACACTCCTAGAAACCCTGAACGAGCCTGCCATATGTCTGGTGGCAACATGCGTTGTGCGCGTAACTATCGTACCCTACAACATCTGGTGAACCTGTATCAAGCATTCCTCAAGGAGAAGGGTGTCGAAACCAATTTCCTCAACCAGGCTAAATTGATGGATATACCTAATTCAAGGCAATTGAACACAACCCACCTAGATGTCTCAGACTTCATTGTGGAAAGAGGGAATGAAGTGTATCGATCCGATTGAATCATTTCTGTTTGATGTACTCTTATTACTTGAACTTGTAGTTTAAAGCTCGCATTTCAATTCAATAAAAGTGGCATTTCAATTTCCTTTTATCATGAATAAACTGTTTTTAATTATGATTCCCTTACTCAGAGAGCATGGATAAAAACTATGGTTATTCTCAAAACAAGAGCAATGGTAGAGATATTTTTCTTGCAGACAGTGCAACCATGCATATAATACTTCAAGATTGAAAATATTTCTCAAGCTTGATGCTTACAAAAGTAAAGGTAACAATAATATCAAGCCAATCAGATGTAATTGAAGGCTTAGGAAAAGCCAAGATCATGTTACCAAATGGAAAAATATTGCCCATACAAAATGCATTGTATGCTACTTGATATACTCGAAATTTGTTGAGTTTTAAAGACATACGTTTAAATGGATACCACATTGAAACAAAAAGTGCAGAAAATGTGGAATATTTATCCATGACCTCCAATGATACCCAGAAACGTACATTAGAGAAGTTGTGTGGTTTATCGAGTGAATTGTATTATACATGCATAGAGAAAATTGAAGTACATATAGTCATGAACCAGAAGTTCATTGATCTAAAAATTTACATGTTTTGGCATAACCGTCTGGGTCATTCAAGATCCACCATGATGCGTAGAATCATTACTAACTCTAATGGACATCCATTATTGAGCAGACATACTGCTATCTCAAATGAAAACCTTTGCAAGGCTTGTTCTCAAGGGAAGTTAGTAATAATAACATCACAACTAAAGATTGATGCTGAATCTCTATAATTTTTGCAAAGAATTCAAAGGGATATTTGTGGGTCTATTTAACCACCTTGTGGACCATTTCGATATTTTATGGTTTTGGTTGATGCATCTACTCGATGGTCACATGTTTGCCTCTTGTTTACTCGAAATGTAGCTTTTGCGAGACTTCTTACTCAGATAATTAAGTTGCAAGCACAGTTCTCAGACTACCCTATTAAGTTAATCCGACTTGATAAACACTGGTGAATTTACGTCTCAAACCTTTGACGATTACTGCATGACACTAGGCATTGATGTTAAATATCCTGTTCCTCATGTTCACACTCAAAATGGTCTAGCAGAAGCATTTATCAAGCGACTTCAATTAATAGCTCGCACTTTGCTCATGAAAACAAAATTGCCAGTCTCTACATGGGGACATGCCATCTTACATGCTGCATCATTAGTTCAATTGAGACCTATAGCCAACCACCAATACTCCTCAGTATAACTCGTGTTTGGGCATCAACCAAACATTTTACATTTACGAGTTTTTGGTTGTGCTGTTTATGTGCCTATTGCACCACCACAACGCACTAAAATGGGACCTTAGCGCAGACTAGAAATTTATGTAGGTTTTGATTCACCATCTATCATTAGATATTTTGAACCCTTGACATGTGATATGTTTACAGCTCCTTTTGCTGATTGTCACTTTGATGAGACATTTTCCCAATCGTTAGGGGGGAGAAAAGACCGTTCCAGAAGAACGGCAAGAGCTGACATGGGTTGTACACACCTTATCTCATTTTGATCCATGAAACACTCAACGTGAAAATGAAGTGAAAAAGATCGTTCACCTTCAAAATATTGCTAATCAAATGCTAGATGCATTTAATGATGCTACGAAATTGACAAAATCACATATATCAGCTACAAATGCGCCTGCAAGAATTGATGTCCTTGTTGGACAAAATAAAGTGGCAGCGAATAATTCATCTGGTGTACACCTGAAGCATGGTAGACTCCCAGGTTCAAAAGATTTAGCCCTTCGAAAGAGAAAGATGAAGGCACAACTGAATCCAAATGAAATCATTCAGGAAAAAAAATGAATGACACATCCACAATTCATGATTCTGTACTTTCAAAAAAGGAAAATGTCTTTGATGAGACACATGTCCCTGAAGAGATAAAAGTACATCAAGGCAAAGAAATCTCCATAAATTATGCATGTACTAACGAATTGTGGGATTGAAATGAAGTAATCATCGATGACATGTTCGCATTCGTAGTAGCCACTGAAATCATATTAAGCGATGATATTGAGCCCTGCTCAAACAGAGACAAGATTGGTCGAAGTGGAAAGACGCAATCTAGGCATAATTAAATTCCTTGGGAATGCAAAGTGTTTTTGGATTAGTAGTCCAAACCCTGCCTGGTGTAAACCTTGTGGGTTACAAATGGGTATTCACAAGAAAACGCAATGACAAAAATGAGACTGCAAGACATAAAGCACGACTCGTTGCACAAGATTTTTCACAAAGATCTAGAACTAATTATGAGGAGACATACTCTCCTGTAATGGACGCAATTACGTTTCGTTACTTAATAAGTTTGGTGGTTTAAGAAAAACTTGACATGCGACTTATGGATGTCATCATTGGGTATCTATATGGAGAATTAGATACTGACATATACAGTGGCGGAGCCATAAATTCATGTTAGGAAGAGCACACTTTAGATCAAAATGGACATAATACATGTAAAAACCATCTCGTTCATTTGGTCGCTTTGGTATCAAATTTGAAAGTGAATGACGATGCATTTATTCTTCATTATAAATGGTCAACTATAACAAAAATTGAAACATTATTAAAAGCACATCCATTTATTTTTCATTCTTGATATCAAATTCAAAGGTGAGTGACCGACTGACCATGCATTCATTTTCTCATAGCAATTAAGAAAACATTAAGACATGAGAGCATCTGAAAGGTTTTTTTTTGTACTAATTTGGAAAAAGGAAATATTTTTCTCTTCTTGATTTTTCATAGACGATATAACAGAGGGAAATGAAAAATTAACCAAAATAATAGTTTGCAAGCAAAGGGAAAAATTGTATACAGGGAAGAAAATGAGAATATGATCAACTAATATTAGTATAGAACTATAGTTTCGAATCTTTAATGTAAAAAATTTAAGGCTTTGTATTTGTTGGATTGAAGTTATTTGGACTAATCAATACAATTACAAATTCAAATTGATAATGGTATTATAAAATTAATTAATGTTAGTAAAGGTTGTTAGGAAAAAATTATTTGAGGACAGGCCGGAGCCTACCCTAGTTTAAAGGTGGCTCCGCCACTGGACATATATATGAAGGTCCCAAAAGGACTTAAGTTGCCTGAAACGACTGACAAACCAGAAGATATGCTCTCAATCAAATTAAGGCGATCGTTATATATGCTGAAGCAATCTAGAAAAATGTGGTATAATCGTCTCAGTGAGTATTTGATCAAAGAAGGATATACCAACAATATCATTTGCCCTTGTGTGTGCATTAAGATATCAAATTCTGGATTTGATATAGTGATAGTATATGTCGATGATATGAACCTAGTTGGAAACCCTGAAGAGCTCAATAAAACTACTAAGTATCTAAAAAGTGAATTTGAAATGAAAGACATTGGAAAAATAAAATATTATCTCGGTCTGCAGATTGAGCATTGTGCTAATGGAATTTTAGTCCATCAATTAGCTTACATTGAAAAAATCTTGAAGCGATTTGGCATGGACAAGGCTTATCCACTCAGCGCGCTAATGGTCGTTCATTCTTTGGACATTAAGAAAGATCCATTTCGTCCAAAAGAAGATGATGAAATGGTCCTTGTCCAAAAGTACCATATCTGAGTGCAATATGTGCTGTATTGTATTTAGCACAATGTACTAAACCAGATATAACTTTTTCAGTCAACTTGTTAGAAAGATATAGCTCTGCTCTAATAATTTGTCATTGGAAATGAGTCAAAGATGTTTTACGAAACCTTTGTGGGACAACAGACATGGGTCGCTTCTACTCAGAGAAATTCACAAATGACCAGATCCTTGCTGGATATGCAGATGTTGGTTTTCTCTTTGGTCCGCATAAAGCCTGCTCACAAACTAGATATGCGTTCACCATGGAGATACATTAATCTCATGGCGCTCAACAAAATAAACATTAGTTGTTACATCTTCCAATCACTCGGAAATACTTGCTTTACATGAAGCAAGTCATGAATGTTCTTGGTTAAGATCAATGATCCATCATATCCAGAATTCATGTGTTCTACCTTCAAAGGCCGACACTCCAATTGTCATTCATGAAGATAATGTAGCATGTGTTGCCCAAATGAAGGAATTATTTATCAAGGGCGATAAGACTAAACATATATCTCTAAAGTTTTTCAGTGCACATGAGCTTCAGAAGGCTAAAGTTATTGAAGTCAGACAAATCCGTTCGAATGAAAATCTGGCAGACCTGTTCACCAAATCTCTACCAAAGTGCACATTTCAAAAACTAGTGCAGGGTATCGAATTGCGTCGGCTTTCCAATCAGTTAAATTTGAAGAATGTGGAATTAGGGGGAGCATCTATGATACATGCCTGTTGTACACTTTTTCCTTCGACTATGATTTTCCCAACTGGGTTTTTTCTATCAAGATTTTAACGAGGCAACGTAAGCATGCTTAACACTATATCAACAATCCAGATAAAGTTGTACTCTGTCCTTCACTATGGTTTTTTCTCACTGGATTTTTCCGAGCAAGGTTTTAATGAGGCAACTGATGTTGATATGTGGGCATCCAAGGGGGAATGTTGTAAAATTGTGAGAATGAATTCCTAGTAAGGAAGACTTGAAAATAGTGATGTATTTGTTGTTGTGTAATGTTTTCAAAAGTGGCAATCATTTCATTTGTTTGGTTTGTCACTGATGTTGCTTTATAAAGAGCATTCAGTGTGTGATCACAATACACACTGCAAAAGAAAAGAACTGAAAGCAATAATATCAGTATCCCTCCATATCCCTCACTTCCTCTTTTTACCTGCAATCCTTGTGTGTTATAGTTATAAAACTAAATAGTGTGATATTTTGCACCCGCTTCACTCTTGATCTTAACAAATGTTATCTCTCTAACTTTTGCTTATTTATAACAATTTAGTATACATTTTAGAATAGTCATAGTAGTTCTGCAAAGTGATAATAGCCCCTCAACATATCCAGTCCCACAAGAGTACTGTAATTTCAAACAAAATGGGCATATAGGAACACAATCATCATATTCATGCGCAAAAGCAAAGTTATGACAATAGAACTGGACAAAATTATACTGTGCGGTTAAACGACTAGATTGCTGACTGGTGGGACTATAGCCCCATGGAAATATTGAGTAAGAGATATTGTTGTCCTAAGAATGAAGAGGACTAATTGATTGCTTCCAAACAGGGTCATTGGGTGTGACAGCAGACAGGTAGGAGTATGACTATGGAAGTTGACACACAAACAATGGTTATGTAGGGTATTATAAATTGTGGACTTTGGGGACTCATTTTCAGCTTCATGGGTAGTGCAGTAGAACTAGCAAATAATATTATGGGGGAGTTCAAGCATCTGGTGATTGTTAAGTTCAAGGAAGATGTGGTGGTGGAGGAGATTGTGAAAGACCTGGAGAAAATGGTTGCTGAGATTGATGCTGTTAAGTCCTTTGAATGGTAATTAATTCTCTACTTTTCTTGTTAAATATTTGAGATTTAAGACGTATATGTTGTACTGTCACTAAGTGAACATTCCTACACATAAACTAAAAGCAAAAAAGTTTTTTCTCCACGGGCACCCCATTTGAAATCAAAACAATAAATTATATGATGCTTTATAACTGTAAAATAAGATCATTAAAAGTCACCAGACAAAACAATGTTACTGACCGCGAACATATGTTCGATCCTCGCCGGTGTGCTTTATTCTTTAACTCTTAGGGGACAAGATTTGGAAAGCCCAGAGATGCTTAGGCAAGGGTTTACCCATGCCTTCTTGACGACATTCGATAAGAAGGAAGATTATACTGTGTTTGTTGGCCACCCTAAACATCAAGAATTTTCAGCAACATTTTCAACAGTTCTAGAAAAGATTGTGCTGCTTGATTTCCAGGCTAACTCTTGTGAAGCCGCCACCTAAGGCACCGGCAGAGGAACCACCACCTACCCTGAATGATCGGAAGTAACTTAAAAATTGCAAAACTATGTACCCAATAGAACGGAATATGATGAAGTATGCTGCTTCTGCTTGTGTGTGTAGTTTTTAGTTTTTTTTTTCTATTAAACTTATGGGTTCTGTTTAATTATGGCGATGTCAATGGTTTTTAATGTAATTTTGACATGTGTGAAACTGTTTTTAATGTAATTTTGACATGTGTGAAACTATGTCATGGTCATTTTGCTCTTCTTGAGGATTCATGAATGGACATGGAACTTAAGGGATTTTGTTTATTATTACACTTGACGCCGTTTGAAAAAAGAGATAAACTGAACTAAAATCGGGTGTATATGTTTATCTCTCTTCTCATAACAGTCACATAAAAAAGAGATAAGCATCTGAAGAAAAAAGATAAGCACAAACATGTATATACTTGTTGCACTTAAGATTTTGTCCATCAAAAAGCAAAAGATGATATATGTACTTTTGACTTTGTTGCTTTTAGTTGTCGTGGCTTAAGAAAGGGCATTACTAGTAATGCCTCAGGGTCCCATGTAAACAATTTGTCTGCGAGAAACTAAAAATTAAAGATTCAAAAATTGGAAAGATATTGAGGAAAATAATGGCCAAAAGAAAAACCCTACTCAGAATTCATCAGAGCGCAATTTTATTGTAAAATCTTAAGGTAAACTTCAAACAGGTACAACCATCCACAAATTGTAACTTATAATTTCCCATGATCAGACGTGTGTGATTAATCCATCAAAAAGCATACCATCGCCAACAGTAGTGGGTGGAAAAGGAGGAAATCTGGCAGCAATCTCTAAGGGATGGAGAAGTGTCGCATTCCATTGGGCCACGGAAAAGTGGGATTGCAATTGAAAAACTAAATACATATTCCTGCCAAAAGTCCACAAGAAAATTTGAAATCAAAAAGTAATATTCTTCAAAAGATTGCAAAGTAGATTCTCTGTTATCTTGATCTTCTTTGATTCCTCATAACTCTGTTGAAAAGTTGAAAACAACCTAGCAGTGCAGTGCATTTGGATATGCAGACATCCAAGAAAATCTACCTCCTGAATCCTGTCCTTCTAGTTCTCCATTTCTGGTTAACAACTTCAATTCCTCAAATTTCTTCAACAATCATTTGTGACAAACTTAACACTCAAACACCTTTTTCGAAACCAAATTCAACCGCGTTTTCTCCGCTAAACCGCATTTTTGTCTGTAAATCTCAAAAACTATACCATAGTGATAGAACCTCTATTAACCTGTTCCCAATTTCCTACACTAACTACAAATGTAAAAGTCTCATCATCTCCAACCCTTCTTGTTCATCTCCACTACAATATGCCCATCCTAAACTTCGATCCCCTAGTTTTCGTTCTTCCAGACTGTCCAACTCACTTTTACTCTACAACTGCTCAAACAAAAACCTTGCTCCATCAACACATTTTCAAAATGTCACCTGCCTCCATGCATGTGGAGCTTCTTCAAAGATTCAAGAACCCAAACTTGATGGGCTTACATTGTCCTCTTGCTTGCTAGTTCATGATCTCTCAAAGCTGGACATGGGTTTTCATCCAAGAGATCTGAATTGCTCATGTTACGGTAGGGTGTATGAAACACCTTCACATGGAAACAATGAAGGATTGAAGACGATGATGTCCTTCGACATCCCTGACCACGTTCCTAATATCTGTGACGAGTGTCAAAAGCCTAATGGAAATTGTGGTGCTGGGTTGAGGTGCATATGCCACCCAAAAGAGTGCAGTAAGTGCCTAGCTTCATAAAGTGTGAATTGAATATATATATTAATTAGATTTATCAACCATTTAAAAACTAGTATAATTAATGTGGTGCTTCTAATAATTTTAATTTGCAGAAAACAAAGTGATTTCAAAGGGTGGATCCATCGCCAGTTTTGGTAATATCCTATTCTCTTTGCTTACTCTAGTAGTAGTGATGGTTTTGGTTCACTGAAGCAAGAAAGTTTAGTCCCTAAGTATTGGTCTTCTTTTTTTCCTTTACTTTGTAGCTGTAAAAAAGAAATCAAAAGCAAATTTGGTAGTTGTTCCCATTTCTCTTCATCTGTCTGTCCCGTAAAGATTCGTAGGCTCCATTTGGATGGAGAAATTTGAATGAAAGGATTTGGATGTGAAAAGTTTGCCACATAAACTACAAATCATTAAATCGATTGTATTTGAAACAACCAGATGTAGGAGTGAATCTTCACTAGGCAAACTGTTAAGGAAATACATAATACATTTGTTCAACGAAATACATGATATATTTGTACAAGGAAAGCTATTCAATTGTCACTTCCACTAGCTACTTCTTTTGTAAAGGAACTATAAGTTGAGGTACAAGTATTACATCATGATTTACTGTAAGGTACAATCTGCCTTAACATGAACCTGATCAATCCACGGTTATTGCAGCAGTACTCAAACCAGCATAATTCCTTATACCTGAATATGTTTTCTGGCCAACCCTTTGTTGTAAAAAGGAGCATGACAGGCAATGACAGAAAAGAATAATTATACTCAAAATCCAGGAAGTGAAAAATATGACCTTAGTAAAAAATGTTAAAATGCAATGATCATGACGATACATGCCATCGAATTTTAATCAGTTACATTCCAAAAGAACAAAAAATGAAACACTCATCTCTCGAATAACTTCATAACAGCTATACATAAGGAAGTAGAAATTGACCTGCAAAATCTCAAAACTTATAATCCTTCACTTGAAGGCTCTCTGAAGCACCATCTCCCAATGCAGCATCCCCTTTGTAGGTACCCAAAGTTGCTTATGAATTCGCTTTGCACCTAGCAAGGAAGGCAGCCCGTGCCTTCTCCACATTTTCGTCCTTCCCAGTCCACGCCTTTAGGGTACTCTGCTGCAGAGCCCGCCCAAAAGAGAATGAAGGTGACCAGGGTTTCTTGGTATTGAGCTTGTTCATAGCATTCAAATCACTGTGCCCACCCGAAAAAAACACCACAGCAGGAACAGCTGGAGGCATTGTTCGCTGCAATGCCCTTATTGTATGATAAGCCACCACCTCAGGTGAAACCTTCTTGGCATCTGAACAAGGGTAACCATGTTTGGCTTCACAAGAGTCCCCTCGCGAAGGACATGGTGATCGTTCAGTGCTTTATAGCACGCTACAAGGACACACTCAGTCACATCTATGCATCGCTCAATGTCATGAGATCCGTCAACCAATATCTTTGGCTCAACAATTGGTACGAAACTATTCTTCTGGCAAATGACAGCATAGCGTGCCAAGCCATTGGCATTCTCATTTATAGCAAGCTGGGTTGGCTCGTTCGGGCCAATCTCGAGTATAGAGCGCCATTTGGCAAATCGGGCACTAGCTTCATAGTCTGGCAGCGCTGGGCAAGACCGTCAAGATCCTGAGTTGTAGTCTCACCATTAGTTCCAGCACGCTTAACAGTGCCCTTGTCAAATTTAATTCCAGGCACCGTCATTGAGGATATCAACAAAGGATTTACCGCTAGCTGTTTTCTGGTAAAGGGTTTCCTCAAAATGGATCACACTGCTGAGATACTGGAGTGCACCCGAGGCGCAAAAGAGGAGCTCACGGAGGGCTCGCCTGTTGTTTTCATTTTTCTCGACATTTATACTTAACAGACGCTTGCCAATTGGGTCCGTTAACTCGTCTGCAATACATGATGGATGTTATTTTTGGTCTCCCTAAATGAATTATTTTAGGGATTGGGAGCTGGAAGCTGCAACAACATCAAATATTAAAATAAAAGTATAGAACAAATCAGACTACACGTAGTATGCTTTCCTTGTAACTAGAGTTACATTGATCCCAAAAGTATCTCAGAAAATTGAGAAATGGGCCAAACCATATGGACCTGTACCAAAGTGGCACGAACGTAAGATAGCCAGGGCAGGAGCACAAGTAAGTTGTAACCCAGGACAGTGCGAAGAAATGTCAATTACGCCTAGTAGGAATGGGTTGTGGCATGTCACAGAACAGTTTACATCTTAATTATCACTAAAAGAATCCGTATGATTTTTCTAAGATGCATTTCAACAACAATATGTCCAGACAAAATGTATCATCCATCATTATCAAGATCATCGAGGGGACTACATAATGTGATCAAATAATTGATCAGAACCAAATGGTGTCCACCAAAACACAGTTTTAAATTCTAATAAACATATATTTGAAGAGAACTAGAATCTTTTGAAACAAAAATGACACTAAGGAATGTCATTGTGAGCCAGCTTTTTCAGCAGTTCTTTCTATTCCTCACAATTCTACTCTCTTCTATGAAGTAGCAGAAGAAAAATCATAATTTGACTACATGATTGTTCTTAGTTTGTTATCCCTTATTTGCAATAATATCTCTAAAGAAAGATGATAGTGTATAATAATGTCTTCTGTATATTGAAAAGAAAATTATACAGGGGTTTATATTTACAACCAATGAAACAATCACTCCTCTAATTGAGCTATCAAATCAAATATACAATAGGTAAGTAAATTTCTTCCTTGATTCATGGATATCCGACAATCCAATTTGGTAGGAAATCGTTGATTATTGTAACACTCCTCCTCAAGTTGGTGAGTGAATTTCATGAACTGCCAACTTACTCAATAAGGATCGAAAACTTTCTTTCCCTAAGGCCTTGGTGAAAATGTCGGCTACCTGCCTTGAGGATGGAACAAAATTTGTCACCACTGCACATTCTTGGATTTTATCCCGCACAAAATGGCAATCTATCTCTATATGCCGTGTCCTTTCATGAAACACTGGGTTACCCACAATATGTAGGGTTGCTTGATTATCACAATACAACACTACTGGACCCATGTCACCTACATGTAAATCTCGAAAAAGGCTTTGCAACCAAGTGAATTCACAGCAAGCAGCCGCCATGGAGCGGTATTCGACTTCTGCGGAAGACAAAGAAATGGTTTTCTGCTTTTTACTTGATGAGGTAATTTTATATTATATATTATTCCTTATTCTTGGTATATTTTCGTTATTATTTTGGTGAGATTTTGATGTTTTGTTATATGTTTTTAATATAGGACTTGCAGACTTGTTCGGAGCATAAAGTAATCAAATGGTGGAATTTTTTAGCGATTCCAATTGGAACTGGTTCGTGCATCAGTCCAGGAGGTGGCATCAAAATTTCATAATTTTATTCCGAACCATCTGTTCTTGACGAATTAATTTATGGTCAGCGTGCAGTGCTGGCAGATTGGGCTACAGAGCTTGTGTGTGACTTTAGGCAGGAAGATGATGGATTTTGGACTTGGGTTGTTCTTGGAACTTGAAGAGGAGGTCCTGATCTTTAATTGGACTCGTTTTGGGCCTATTTTGGAGCTCTGAAGGTCTAGAAACGTGGGCTCCTTTAATTGGTAGATTTCATAGTCATGTTAGGAATGTAATTTTTAGTTATCCTTTTATTATTTTGTTTCCTAGTTTTTAGAAAGCCTTTTCCTATGAGGGTTTTAATTAGGAGTAGTATAAATAAGGTTTTTTAGCTATTGGGTTGAACACACACAACATTAGAGAACTTAGCAAGGCTTTGGAGAATTTTAAGACTTTTTACCTACAAGGTGTTTTCAATCTTTTTCTAGTTAATGATATTCTTTTTAATTTTTATTATGAGTATGTGTAACTAATTTCCTGTTTGCTAGGGTGAGGTCATGATCCCTAACAAGAATATGTAGTTTCTTTTAATTTGCTTATGAATTTATGCATGCAAGTTTTGAATTATTAATCACTGGTTTAAACTATCTAGTTGTCTTAGTGGTTCGCGACCATTAGGATATCTAGAAAAGTAATTTGATGCAATTTTGGCAGAGGGTTGTCCCTAAAATTGACCAAAGCTTCTTGTGGTGAATATGTGTAACCTCTTAGGATGGACGACACGTCTTAAGGGTTAGATGGTTTTTCAAAGGGTTTTCATAAAGCTTAATGAGTCTTGCATGTTCACATTCGATCTGGACGCCGCAGACGGGTTGCATGTTAGATATACGTTCTATGTTGGAGGTTCCAAGTAGGGCATGCTTTAGGAAAACCAAACCTTCGAAATAGGCATGTGTAATTCATAAGTAAATAGAAGAACTACATAGGATTGTTAACGTGACGGCGGAAGCCTAGTGCTTTCTCACTTGAATTCTAAAAAGTCTTTCCTTTTTCTCTTTCTTGGAAATTGCAGATTAGTTCTTGTTTTAAAAATAAATTCGTTTTTATTAAATGAGGGCATTAAATCACTATTTTCCAATATTCTGTTCTTGATAATTAGTTGGGTTTTGGTTACATAAATTTATTTAAATTAATCCCTGAGGAAACGACCTTACTTGAGCCGACTATACTACAATAATCTTGTTTCTCTTGCAAGTATTTTAGGTGTTTTTAATCCTTTTATGCAGGTGGTAATAAACCTATCATTACTCTTCCATGATATCAATGAATTCCCAAGAAAAATACAATACCCCGTTGTAGATCTTTGAGTTCTTAGACAATCTGCCTAATCTGAGTCACAATAAGCATTCAACTGTAAAGAATTGTGTGAAGAGAATAAAATGCCTTGGCTTGGGGTACTCTTTAGATATCGAAGAACACGTAAAGCTGCATCATAATTGGGCTTGCGTGGTTGTTGCATAAATCGACTCAGAGTGTGTGCAGAAAAGATGATGCCAAATCTAGTGATGGTGAGATAAATTAGTTTTCCTACCAATCGTCGATACTTTGAAGGATCATGAAGCAAATCATCCTCATCCAGTAATAACTTCAAATTCTGCTTCATGGGAAATCCAGCTGGTCTTGTACCCAACACACCAACATCTTTGAGAATGTTTAACAAATATTTTCACTGGGAAATAAAAATACCCTTTTTGGAGCGGGCAATTTCTATTCCTAAGAAATATTTCAAATCACCCAAATCTTTAATGCAGAAACATGAATTCAAGAAATATTTGAGCTTCTTGATAGTAATCAGATCATTACCAGTAATCAAAATTTCATCGACATAAATGAGGAGAGCTATGAAGGATTCTTCTTTGTGAAGATGGAATAATCTAACTTAGATTGAGTATATTCGAAAGCCTGAGTAGCCTCAGAAAACTTGAAGCCGTACAAAGACTTATTCAAGTGACACACCATGTGCTTGAAGGATTTATTTGTGAAAAATAAGTTCATTTGAGCAGCATCTACAACATGCAATTAACAATTAAAAGCGGAATCATGCTTGTATGCAGTCAAAACAAAACTTTACTCATGAAATTCAAAGCCTAGTAGTTATGGTGAACCAAGACTCAACTCAAGATCTAAGAAAAAGAGTTGAGATTTCTTTATACCTTTGAAGCACCTCTTTGCTTAGCAAAGGTTAATCACCCATGTGAGGGCCTTCTTTTCTTTGTCACCTTGCTCCTTGGCTCCATGGACGTGAATGGAGGAACTTTTCTTTTTGGCTCCATGCCTTCTTGGATATGGATAGAAGAATTGGTTTCTCCAAAATTCCCCAGAGTTGGAGACCTTTAAGTTTCGACACCAAGGATGGTTGAGGAACAAGATGAGTGCCCATGAAGAGTTAGATGCTAGTTAACTTTCCCATGGTGACCGGATGCTCTAGAGAAAAAAAGAGAATGTTGTTCTTTCTTTTTATCCTTAGAATGCCCTAATGAGGATGGAGCAAAGATACCCCTTCTATGCTTTCAACTTTTGTGTGCATGTTGGACCAAAAGGCCTTTCCTCTCTATATGGCCAAGCCTTTGGGCTATTTTGGGCTTCTTGAATTTTGGTTGTTAAGTTGCCATACAACTTAAGCTAATGGGTTTGATGATTCGAAGCCCAACACTAACTCAAGGTTCAAAAATAAAATTATTCGTTTGATTAATTAACATATTAATTAATACTTGCCATAAACAATTAAACCATTTAATTGTCCTTACTCATCTTTGTTATATCCTTCAATCATTACCTTATACGGTGTGCGATCCATTAGGTTTCTTTTAGCAAGGCAGTGGGCGATTAGAACTCTTCAAATCGATTGTGAATTGAAGCTTACTTTCAATTCTTCCTTTTAGTGATTATACCTTTAGGGTTTCCACAAACCATGAGTGACACCTAGTAGTATGTCATGGCTACCCAAGCTAATCAGAAGAAGTTGGAGAACCTATTCAGTTTGGGATTATAATGCAATACAGTCTTTCTTTAATACAATACTCTTGACCACATTGTTTGGTTTGATAGTTTATTCATGTCTACTATCCAATGTGATTCTCTTACTTATATGATTACCTTGAATGTGATTTGGAACGACTTCCTTAATCTCATTCATACTCTGGCTAGAGATTCTTAATCATATTATAGAGTATTCTCCCTCAAATGGTTTGAAGATTATACATCCATTGTTGTACATTCACCTGCCTCCATGACTAAGTGACTTAACCCCAATTATGCTGTGGACACCCTCTGATAGAGTGACTTTGACATAGTCAAAGATCAATGACCTAACCATAAGACAACTTTGATGCCTCAAGTCAAATGAATACTTTGCATTATCCCAACTATGAGTTCTCATGTGACATAAGTATGAGAACTCATTGTTGATCACGTTCAGTGGACTCATTCTCTATTGAGCATTTACGTACTTATCTTGGAGTCGGTCACACCAATGACTCGAAGCCAATCATTCTCCCTAAGAGAAGACATAACACGTACTGATCTTAATGGACTGTCAATGCCCAATTGGCAATCCTATGATCAGGAACGTTTAGGATATGTATACGAAAAAGAATGGTCTCATGAATGTAACTTCTTTAGATCACATTCTCCCAATTACATATTCCTTTGACTTATCGTTTAAGCATATAACATTTATATGAGACGGCTTTAAACAATAATCTTGACCCTTTATATTAAACTAGATTAGTTTAACATGTGAAATGTCCATAAAGTATCATCATATAATTGGTTTTAGGGCACATTTCTAACAGTGCTCCCCTGTCGCTTGAGACCAGGAAGCGGCACCATATAAATTTCCTCACGAAGATCATTTTGGAGAAAAGCATTATGCACTTCCAACTGATGAAAGGACCATTTTTTTAAAGCAGCGAGGGCTAAAAGGCATTGAAATGTGACCAACTTCGCAGCGGGGGAAAATGTATCGTGGTAGTTGGTCCCTTCAAGCTGGGTGTAACCTTTGGCCATCAAACAGGCTTTGTAGCTCTCGGTAATGCCATCAAAATGGTGCTTTATTTTGTACAACCACTTGCATCCACTAGGCTCCTTGCCGGGAGGTAGAGAAGTGAGAGTCCAAGTATGGTTGGCTTCCAAAGCTCGAAGTTCATCGGCCATGGCCTCCTGCCATTTGGGGTCTTTGGTAGCTTCTGCATAAGTGTTAGGTTCAATAGAATGAGTAATATTGACAATAAAAGATTGATATGGTGAAGAGAGATTATGATGAGAAATATAATTAAATAGTAGGTGTCAAGTTCTTGAAGAAGAACCTGGTGAAGACAACGATGAAACTTGTGGAAGGGGTAACGCAACAGCCGATCAAACATAATCTTGAAGATAAGCAGGTGGCTGTTTTGTTCAAGTGGATTGTCGCAAAGGTGGCTACGATGTAGGTGGAGGAATAGGCTCAACCGTAGGAGAATCAATAGGTTGCTCAACTGCAGGAGTAGCAATGGAAAAGTTGCTGTGATTGTCAATTTCAGAAGGCTCAGATGAGGTTGTGATAGGCGAAGGTACAGGGACAATAACGAGCTGACTAGATGTAATGGGAATATGGGGTGCTGTAATGGGAATATCTGGTCCTGCAATGGGAATATCTGGTATGACATCTCGACTAGTGAAAACTTGCTTAGTGGTAAGATCGTATAATTTATATGCCTTTTGTTCAAAAGGGTAACCGAGAAAAACACATCTATGAGCTGTCATATCAAATTTGTGTGAGGGATGAACATTGGTGGCATAAACTAAGCAACCAAAGGTGCGTAAGTGTTTATATGAAGGTGGGTGATGGAAAAGTTTCTCGTATGGTGTTTGATTAGACAAAAAAGGAGTGGATAACCTATTAATAAGGTAAACAGCGGTAAGAACACAATCCCCAAAAAATGGAGAGGTTTTTGGCTTTGAAAGTGAAGCGCTCTAGCTACTTGTAAAATATGTCGATGTTTTCTCTCTACAACTCCATTTTGTTGTGGAGTGTAAGTGCATGAACGTTGAAAAATGACACCATTCTCTCGAAAAAAATCATGTAACAACAAGAACTCACTCCCATTATCAATACAATTTTTTTGAACTTTGTGGTGAAACTGTGTTTGAACATAAGCAAAAAAGGAGCGTAATAAAAATTAAGTGTTTGATTTATTTTTCATGAGGTACGCCCAAGTAGTGTGAGAGTAATCATCAACAATAGTCAACAAGTAAAAAGCACCGATATAAGATGCAATTTTGTGTGGCCTCCAAATATCACAATGAATGAGTTCAAATTTATGCGTACTGCTGATATTACTAGAAGGAAAAGGCATTCTTGCTTGGTTAGCCAATGGACAAACATCACAAGATTTATTGGGATGGAAACTAACCTTTGAAGATTGCTTAGCTAACAATTGGAGTCTTTCAGGAAATGGATGTTCGATGTGTTGATGCCAAAAGACAGAGAAAGCACGATGACATATGGGTGGGGGAGTTGTGGTGTTGGTAAGGTAGTAAAGTCCATTGCGTTGTTTATCCCATCTAATCAGCGTTCTTGTCTCTAGGTCTTGTAGCATACAAAAATTAGGGAAAAATGTTATGGAACAACAGAGTGATTTAGTTAATCTACTAACGGAAATGAGATTAACTAAGAAGGAAGCAATCTGTAAAAAGTTAGTTAAGGAAAGCTTGGAATCAAAATTAAAATTGCCAATATTACTAATCGAAACCCTTGTTGAGTTTGCTACAGCGAAAACAGCAGCTTGCTGCTGGTGTAAATCACAGGAAATAAAACACAAGTAAACAGAAATTAAAAGTGAACAAAAAGGACACCAGAATTTTATGGAAAAACCCTCCAATGTGAAGGGAAAAAAACCACAGGACAAAGTCCAAAATACTTCCACTATTGAAATGGGATTACAAACACCAATCTCTCTAAACTTTAGAGGTTTGTCAGACTCAAGATCACACACAAACTCTTGGATGAGCTCACTATTTTTCTGCTACTCACCCTCCGTAATGGAGCTACAGGTTAAAACATATATAAGTATGCATAATCAATTCCCTTCTAGAAAATTACGGAAAGGGATAGACAAAGCAATTAATATTGGGCTGCTATACATTTACTCAGTTCTTGAAAACTGGAAAGACCTTTCTTTGTCCAAGGATTTTGCTTCTTAGATAGCTGCGCATTAAAGATGGACAATGAATTTCATGAGGAGGGAATTCTAACAATCTCCCCCTTCCTGACTCATGTCGAAGAAACGCAGACCTCCTGATGTTGTGCACTGCTCATGTTTTCCTTTTGGAAGAGCCTTCGTCAACTTATCAGATTTGTTGTTGTTGGTATGAACTTTGTTTAGCTGCAACAAATTTTTCTCAAGCACATCTCGAATCCAATGATACCTGATATCAATGTGTTTAGACTTGTAGTGAAAGCTTGGATTCTTACTGAGATGGATGGCACTTTGATTGTCACAGTAGATGACAAACTTTTTTTGGTGTAGACCAAGTTCTTTGAAATATCTCTTCAACCACAACATCTCCTTGCAGCATTCTGTAATGGCAATGTACTCTGCCTCTGTAGTAGACAAGGCCACACATTTTTGCAATTTAGATTGCCAAGACACCGCTCCCCCTGCAAAAGTAAATAAATAGCCTGAAGTTGATCTTTTTATGTCTCTGTCTCCCGCCAAATCTGCATCCGTGAATCATTGAGAACATGCTTATTATTTCCAAAACACAAACATAACTTTGATGTACCTCTAAGGTACTTTAAAATCCATTTAACTGATGCCCAATGCTTCTTCCCAGAATTTGCAAGAAACCTGTTCACCACACCTACCGCATAGGCAAGGTCTGGCCTAGTGCAAACCATTGCGTACATGAAACTTCCTACGGCTGAAGCATAGGGAATTTTCTTCATTTCTTCCATTTCTTCCTTTGTTGAAAGGCATTGACTGTTGCTTAGCTTGAAGTGAGCAGCAAATGGACAACTTACAGACTTGGCTTTGTCCATGTTGAACCTTTCAATTACTTTCTCTATATATCTTTCTTGAGACAACCACAATCTGCCTTCTTTCTTGTGTCGAGAGATTTGCATGCTAAGAATTTGTTTCGCAGGTCCCAAATCCTTCATATCAAACGGTTTGCTTAACTTCTTCTTCAACTTGTCAATCTTATCAGCATCAGGACCAACAATTAACATATCGTCCACATATAGAAGCAATATAATGAAATCCTTAATGGAAGATTTTTGAATGAATACACAATGATCAGAAGCTGTTTTCTTGAACCCATTATCAACCATAAAGGACTCAAATTTCTTGTACCATTTTCTCGGAGCTTCTTTAAGTCCATATAGACTGTTTTTCAGCTTGCAAACCATATGCTCCTTCCCTTTGATTTTAAAACCTTCCGGCTGCTCCATATAAATATCTTCATGCAAATCACCATGTAGAAAGGCCGTTTTGACATCTAATTGCTCAATCTCCAGATTCATGCTTGCAGCCAATCCCAGAACAACACGAATTGAAGTCATTTTCACAATTGGCGAGAATATCTCATCAAAATCAATGCCTTTCTTTTGTGCATACCCCTTCACAACCAATCTTGCTTTGTACCTTGGTTTTGAGTTTTCAGTTTCCTTTAGCTTGAAAACCCATTTGTTTGGAAGAACTTTCTTTCCCATTGGTCTTTCCACCAAATCATACGTATGATTCTTATGCAAGGAATTCATCTCCTCTTGCATAGCTTTCAACCATTCTCCTTTGTGAACATCAGACTGCACTTCTTGGAAGCATTCGGGTTCTCCACTATCTGTAAGTAAGACATATTCGTGCGACGAATATTTCACGGATGGTACACGTTGTCTGCTGGACATTCTTAACTCCATAGCTTGTTCATGCGTAGGTTGTTCTTCTTGACTTTCTTCAGTATTATAATCTGCCGGTACATTTTCTTGGTCATCATGATCTTCATCTGTAATTTCTGGTTCAGCTCCCCCTTCAACATCGTGAAATACAATAAGAGAAATTGGATCGAAATCAATCAGACTATCAGAATAAGGCTGATCACTTTTTACATTCTTCTCAAAATCTTCAATTGTTTGGTCTTCAAAGAAAACCACATCTTGACTTCAAACCACTTTCTTGCTTACAGGATCCCACAATCTGTAGCCAAAATTTTCATTTCCATAACCCAAGAATACACATTGCTTGGCTTTGTCATCAAGCTTTGATCTCTCCTCCTTGGGTATATGCACAGGTGCTCTGCAACCGAATGTCTTCAAGTGTCCATATGAGACACTTTTGTTACTCCAGACCTTCTCTGGAACATCTCTATTTAAGGGTGATGAAGGAGACAAATTAATCAAATAACATGATGTTCTCATTGCCTCCCCCCAAAAAGTTTTGGGCAATTTAGCATGAGACAACAAACATCTTATTTTTTCCACAATGGTGCGATTCATCATTTCCGCAACACCATTGTGTTGTGGAGTTCTCGGAACCAAGGTCTGAAATATCGATATTATCGCCGATAATATCGTTTTTTTTAGAGGGGGATATTTTTACACTAATACATTTAATTATAGTCATAATATTGCGATATTATCGATCAATAACCCTATCTCCTCGTCGTCTTATCCCCCATTTGCTCTGTGTGTCTGCAACAACAATCTTCTGTCACCGACTTCATCCCTATCTGCATTTCCATTTCCAACAAGTCCATCAACGACATCTTCACTAGCTTTGCCGTGCGTCGCACTCGTCTTTCCCAACCACCCTCATTTCTCGTCTCTTTTCCCGCCTCATCAGTTTCTTTCGTAGCAGACTATGTCGCCCTGGCAACTTTGGCAGCTTTTTGCGCCGCTACAACTTCACTCTTCTTCTTGGAGAAGAACACATCGATCGATTTCCCAACGAGCATCAGCAACAGCGAGAGAGGCGGAGGATTTTGGGTTTTCGCTTCTGGATTGAATATGAGGTTGTGGAGGTTGGGGATTGCGAATGGCGTCTCGCCAGATCTGGGTGTGCCTTCCCCCGGGTCGATCACATTCTAAAACCTTGTTAAAAAAAGAGATGAATTGAGGTAACCCGAGGCTTACCTAACCAGAGAAGGATCAAGAGAACTCGCCGGAGAGTTCCTGGGTTCCACTGTCCTAGCTGCACCGAGAGAAATGGAGAGAAATACGAGGTTTAAATGGTGATGATGATGCCGTTGACGAAGTACTACGAATGGTGTGCGGTGACTGGGTGTGTGTGTGTTCGACGAGAAGATGAGAGAACACAGAGAGACTCGGGGATGAAGAGGAAAAGGAAAAGAGTGTGAGGGAGGGAAAGAGAAGAGAGAGAGAGAGTTAGGCTTGGACCCAGGGAACAACAAACAAAGGTGGGCCCCGTGGCATACCTATTAAGACTAAAAAACAATTTTAAAAGCAAAATAAACTCAAACTTAGTGAAAATACAATTTAAATTGGTGGTGGGTGTAACAATCTACCCGCTTAAAAGAATTTCGTCTTCGAAATTTAAAATCATTTACTAAACTGAAATACTCGAAAATAGGAAGAAGAATAATATATAAATATGGTGTGTTTAAACTTCTTTCATTAATTACTACATATTTTCTACACTCACAATGTTTGCCAGCTCACTATATAATCAACTTAAATAAGTTAAATCCATCATGCAATGCATTTCCTTCCAATTTTTTGTGATAAACTAATAGATAATTGACTAAATAAACATCCTGCAAAGTTTCAATAAAAATTTCCAAGTTTTTCTTACAATTTCCGTGGTTTTTATTCAATTTTTATCGATATCGATAATATCCAGATATTTCCATCGAAATTTCCGTGTTTTTGGACTACCGATATTTCCGATATCATCGATATTTTATACCTTGCTCAGAACAGATTGCTCATGTCTAATGCCATGCATTTTACAATACTCATCAAATGGCCTCAAGTACTTACCGCCATTGTCGGTGCGAATGCATTTCAATTTCACTCATGTCTCTCTTTCCACCATAGCATGAAAGCTTTTAAATGTTGACAACACCTGGTCTTTTGTTTTTAAAGCATATGCCCAAACTTTTCTTAAATGATCATCTATAAAAGTGACAAAATAAGAAGCACCACCCAAGGATTTAACTTTCAGTGGCCCACACACATTTGAATAAACCATGTCTAAAATATTCGATTTTCTTTCATGATTTCTTTGAAAGGAAACTCTATACTGCTTGCCAATTAAACAATGAATGCAGTTGTTTATGTGCGTACCTTTAATTTCGGGGAGGATTTCTTTCTTTGCAAGAGTCTGCAAACCTTTCTCACTCATATGACCCAGCCGCTTGTGCCATAGATCGATCGAAACATCCTTTTCCATTGCATTTAGCTCCCCCTTCCATAGTTGAGCATGGGTTCTGTACAAAGTGCAGCATTTCCTTCCTCTTGCAATTACGAGGGATCCCTTTTTGAGCTTCCATCTCCCATTTGAAAACTTATTCTTGTATCCAACATCACCCAACTTGCTGACAGAAATTAAATTTAGGCGTAGGTTTGGCACGTGTCTAACCTCTTTGAGCATGAGTTTGCTGCCACGGTCAGTTTCTAGAATCGCTTCACCAATCCCTGCAATTTTTTATGTATCCTTATTTCCCATCTTCACTAAGCCAAAATCACCGGCCTTATATGATGAAAAGAATGCCTTGTTCGAAGTAGCATGAAAAGAGGCTCCAGAGTCTACTGTCCAAGTGGTATCGTCATAAGACATATTCAAGCATGATTTTTCACATTTTGAGAGAACAATGATATCACCATCTGAGGATATAGCAGCATTATCTTTCTCTTCTTGTTTTTCTTCATTTTTCTTCTCCTTCTTGAGTTTTCTGCATTCTATTATGTAGTGACCTTTTAGACCACAATAATGACATACGACATCCTTTCTTGGCCTTGATTTGCTTCTTGACCTCCCATGAGAATGAGGATAAGCACTTCTATTTTTATTCCTCCCCCTCTTTTCTACAACCAAAGCTTCTGAGTAGGAAGAATCTGTGGATTTTCTTCTCGTTTCTTCGTTCAGCAAACTAGCAGTGACTTGATTCATGGACAGGACTCCATCTGAAGCAGAGTTGATCACATAAATGGCCAAGGTTTCCTAACTGTCTAGAAGAGAACTGAGAAGCAGAAGAGCTTGTAGTTCATCATCCAACACCATATTCATTGAAGAAAGCTGATTGACGATATTTTGCATCTCGTTCAAGTGTTCATTGACGGAGGTGCCTTCTTTGAACTTTAAATTGACAAGTTTTTTCATCAAAAAAACTTTGTTGCCCGCTGTCTTTCTTTCGTATAAGCTTTCAAGTTTCTTCCACAATGAAAGTGCGTTAGTCTCCTTCGAAACGTGATGATACACACTGTCATCAAGCCATTGCATGGTAACTCCAATGGTTCTTCAGTTTTGTTTCTTCCATTCCTCATCAGACATTTTTTCCGGCTTGTCACCTTCAATTGGACCGAACATATCCTTGCACTACAGTAAGTCCTCCATTTTAGACTTCCAAATAATGTAGTTTCTTCCATTCAGCCTCATCATTCGACGTGTGCTGACATCCATGATCTACAAAGCAACCCGGCTCTGATACCAATTGTTGAGTTTGCTGCAGCGAAAACAGCAGCTTGCTGCTGGTGTAAATAACAGGAAATAAAACACAAGTAAACAGAAATTAAAGTGAACAAAAAGGACACCAGAATTTTATGGAAAAACCCTCCAATGTGAAGGGAAAAAAACCACAGGACAAAGTCCAAAATACTTCCACTATTGAAATGGGATTACAAACACCAATCTCTCTAAACTTTAGAGGCTTGACAGACTCAAGAGCACACACAAACTCTTGGATGAACTCACTATTTTTCTGCTACTCACCCTCCATAATGGAGCTACAGGTTAAAACATATATAAATATGCATAATCAATTCCCTTCTAGAAAATTATGGAAAGGGATAGACAAAGCAATTAATATTGGGCTGCTATACATTTACTCAGTCCTTGAAAACTGGAAAGACCTTTCTTTGTCCAAGGATTTTGCTTCTTAGACAGCTGCGCATTAAAGATGGGCAATTAATTTCATGATGAGGGAATTCTAACAACCCTTTCACTAGTTGATCATTTTACTGGTAGAAAAGACTTGTTTGGAATCGATTGTGAGAGTGAAAGGGCAGTGATGTGATCTGTAACACCACTATCAATGATCCATTCTTGAGTATGATAACGAATCCCACCTGCTGCTGCATTAGCTTGGGATTCAGTCGGGATTTTGGCTCCTACCATGGCCAGAAGATGTTGAAACTACTCACTGGTGAGGGCAAAAGGTATCATCCCCGGGTGATAGGAATGATGAACAAAACAAGGACTAGAGGGATCACTGGAAGTTTTGTGATCGTTCAGTCTTTGACTCGCTGGAGTCATTGGTGGGCTTTGGGTATTTGCCATCGCCAAAAAAAGAGGTTGCTTCTAAACAGGTGTATTAGAGGACAAACTGGAAAATGAATAAAAGAAAGGATCTTCAGGCTCTGATACCATCTAAAGAAAGATCATAGTGTATAATAATGTCTTATGTATATTGAAAAGAAAATTATGCAGGGGTTTATATTTACAACCAATGAAACAATCACTCCTCCAATTGAGCTATCAAATCAAATATACAATAGGCAAGCAAATTTCTTCCTTGATTCATGGATATTAGACAATCCAATTTGTTAGCAAATCGTTGATTATTGTAACAATATCTTATCAATTTAGATCCAAAATATCCCGAAACTGATCGAAGCAAACCTCAAACCAAACAACTGCTAAATCCCATGCACATAATCAATACCCTAACAAAATTCAACAAACACAAATGATCCAAATATTAAAAACGAGAAAAAAACCCTATTGATAATTCACTGCCAAAGAAAAGCCTGATAGGAGGTAGAAAAACATAATAGAATCAAGAACTCAACAGATTAGAGATTAGAGATTAGAGTAGAGAAATAAATAAAAGAACAAAACCCACGTACAAAAAATGAGGTAGAAAGAGGAGATGCAATGCAATTATCATGACACTTTCCCTTAAAGCAAGACATGGTTAGTTTACTAGTGAGAAAGACGAAAGAGAAGCAGAAATTGAAGAACATAAAGAGAGTAATTTTAAGGTTCGTTTTATTTCAAGATTTAATTGCGACTGCAAGTGTTAGTGCCGCATGAAGTGGTGGACGTTGTCACCATACACGGTGTGTACTCAATGCTGATAGAGAGGGCAACGCTTTAGGCAGTTTCTTTGATGCTTTTTTTTTTTTTTAAATTTTGCAATCTTTGACTCTTTCTTAACAAACTAGCGTCCTGCCACACAATTGGCTCTTTTGATTATTTATTTATTTATTTTTAAAAAGCAGAAAAACAAAATAATATATTTTTTTAAAAAAAGTTAGTTGCAGGAGTGATTTTTTTTTTTTGTGAATTTCTATTTTATTTGAAAATATAATGAGAGAGAGCAATTTTGAAATTATGAATGTTTCACCATTTTTGCCTCATCCCTTCATATTCTTAACAAATAAAAAAAGAGGTTTAAAGAAAAGGTTTCCCAAACTTTTTTTTAACTAAAAATCATCTAATAACTTAATTTAATAAAAAGAGATTGAATATTAATGAAAAAGACAAAAAATTAATATAATAATAAAAAGAAAAAATAATTGGAAAAAATGAATCAATTTAAGCATATGCTTTTTTAATAAACGATATTATCTACATTAGGAAATGGGTAGGCTTAGCCTCACAATGGACTAGCAATAATGTGGTTCAAATTGCCTTTAACGAGAATCAATTTAAGCATATAGATTTAAGCAATTTAAGCAGATCTTAACAACTTTAAAAATGAATCAATTTATGCAAAATTCCCAGGATGCAAACGTCCCTTTTTAATCAATTTAAACATATCGATTTTCATGTTTTTATTCAATCATAAAATATAGCAAATAAACCATGTAAACTTGCCTTAAGATTGTTGGAAAAATAGGGTATAATTGTTATATTAAATCACATAGAAAATTAAGAAATAATTCATATAATTATATATAAAAATAATGCACGCACATGTTAAATGAACATGACGTAATGGATTAGAAAAAACTTGAAAATACGATTGAGCCAAATGCTAGACATTCTGTTCTTAAGACAAGTTTACGCCTCACTACAATGCTTATGATTGCTTGGCCCTTGTCTCCCAAGATATAACGACCACATTCTTGTAATAGTAGCACTCCAAAGCACAAGGCTCTAGTGAACCACGATTGTGTTGGATACTCTCTTCTATGGACTCAGTGGAACATTACAAAGCTCTCTAACAGTAGTGCACTATGTGTGGAGCCAAAAATAATCAAGAAATATATGGAGTCAACACGTAGATTTTTGGCTCAAAAGACAAGATTACCCTCGAGACACACTGCAACTACCACACGCAAGTAGCGGATAATCACGACTCAATTAAGGTCAAAAGTGATCAAAATAGGTATTTACTCAAAACCTATTTCATCTATCTTCATCAAATCATCTCTATAAGGTAACCCTCAATTAATCTTTTAAATTAGGATTAATTACCTAAATTAATTGATTAATTTTCTAATTTTCTCCAAATAGGGGCCGGCCATACCCTTATAAATAGCCCTCATTTTCTCCCAAAAACCTAAGTTTGATTCTTATTTAAATTTCTAACTTTGGCATCGGAGGTTCTTCAGCCAAAGCCCCCCCCATTCATCGTGGGTGTGTGAGGCTCTTGGCTTTGACCTAAGGTGTTAATTGTTTTGCAGGTGCATTTTCATCTAAGAAGAAGAAGGCGGAAATTTGCATCCACAAATTGGATTACACGCTTGTAGAAGACTCTCACATTCAAGGTTTCTAATCTTTTGTCCATTCGTAGATTTTTCGTACGTTCTTATTTCTAGAATTTTTTATACAAAAATTCTTTAAATAAACCCAAAAGAAAAGTACGATGGCAAGAGATTTGGAAACCAACGAACGAAAATTCCAACGTTTAAGAATTAGGACCACGGAGATCCATAAGGCTCAATGCAACGACAAGTGGAACAGCGCCACTCCCACGTGGCACCACCGTGGCAGCCACCATGGCAACTACCATGGCAGCCACCACCGTGGCAACCTTTGGCAAGTCTTTAGCCCACGGTGAGTAGCAAGCCCAGGCGGCCCAAGCGCTGCGAGCCCAAGCTCAGCGCAGGCTCAAAACATGCAAGCCCAAGTTGAACCAAATCCAGCCTAGCGCAACGTGCCACTTCAAATTGCACATGCCTAAGCTAGGATGAATTAACTCGATACACGACTCGGTGTGAGCCTAGAGCGCATTCGACTCAAACCCAAGCCTCGGACCCACGTGCGCCACATGCCATCCAACCCACTCCTATGGCTCAGCCCACTCCCATGGTGTCAAAAGCAGCCTAAATCGGTCTAAGGCGTGTTCAACCGTCTCGACTCTATATTTCTGGACCAATGATTGAACCGGGGGCATTTTCACCCCATTTCTCCACAAATTTAACATTTTCCAACTCAAATCTCGCGCTAGGAGTCTACCACACTTCCACTACTTAGAGGAGATACATTCTGTCCAAGCTTTTCCAGCACAAATGGCGAACAAAACTTGTCTCGACAAGTCATACAGTTGACGAGCACCCTCGCACAGAAGACGACCACTGTGAATCAGCTATTGCAGCGCACTGAGATGCAACGTGCCCCATACAAAATGTCCTGAAGTAAGACAAGAGCATATGAAAAACCTCTCCAACAGCGTCCCAACAAGCAACCACTCGACCTTTCTCGAACCAAGCATTTTGATAGTGTACACTCTCGATTGGGCCCCCGAGTTAACGTATACTCCCACCTTAGCACGCGGAGGAGCGTGCACTCTTGATTAGGACCACGAACGAGCATACACTCACGGTTAGGACCATACTTTAACAATCAACATGAGCAACATTCTAGGTGAAGTGTTAATTCACAGTTAAGCCCGCAAGGATCATCTTCCACCTCACATTAGAGTAGGCAACACGACGAACGGAGAGAAATAGTCACTCAATCCGGCTTAAGTTTAACCGGTATCTTATAAGGAAATCAATTGCCTGCCAGGAATATACCACATGCACCGTAGTCGCGGCATAGACGAGCTGAACACATGGAAGAGCAGTCTAGACCAGCAGGTCCAGACTAGGGGCAGCCGAGAGCTCTGCTGCCCCAACAGAAGCAAATTTAGGAGGAAGTAGAGAGGCCCTTGAATGAACGGTTGCGTGATTTCCAACGCAATGAAGTCACCGACGAAGCGTTAGGACTGGACATGACCAACAGAGCCTCCACGCAAGTTTAGAATGCCACATTTCACACATTTCAAGGGAGATAAAGATCTGGAGAGGCATTTGAAGCACTACCGAAGCACGATGATCCTTTATCAGAACAACGATGCTCTTATGTGCAAAATATTCACCACCACTTTGCAAAGTGAGGCACAAGATTGGTTCCACACCCTTTCACGACTACATGAAGAGGTTCAAGGCCAATAAGGCAAAGCCAGTCGAATGCAACGACTTAATAGCAAGTGTAGCCTTCCAAAAATGACTCACAGCAGACTACCCACTATTTGGAGAGTTGATCTTGAAAAAAGATCTTACTCTAACGACTTTTTCGCTTTAGCAGAAAAGCACGCACTTTGGGACGAGGCTCGATAAACAGACAAGGCGCCTGAGCAGCCTCGAAGAGAGTCGATAGTGGCTCAAAAAAAGGAGGATGAAAAGTAGTATAACCAAAGCAGGTAAGGGCTAAGCTTAGTGATCGACCTATGACTAAAGAAGGCTTAGCATCCAAGATCTACTCTAAGTTCTCAATCCCGATCCACCAAATCCTCCACGACATCAATAGCAAACCATTGTTTAAGCTGCCGAAGCAATCAAATAGAGATATTTCCAAGTTGGACCACACTAAGTACTGTGCGTTCCACTAAGGTCCCGGTCACAAAACTGACGACTACTACACTTGGACGAATTATCTATAGAAGTGCATGAAGGAAGGCAAGGCCGATAGATACTTGGACAAGCCAGGTGTGCAGCCTAGAAAGAACGCGAATGCCGATGAAAAACCACCCAACAAAGCGATTCAGATTAACGGCATATCTGATGAATCTAAGCACTTGGGGCCACCAACAATTCAAAGAAGAGAAAGATCCAGTAGGCTTTACTAGTTTCGCAAGTCTAAGCAATCAATACCTAACCTGGACCCATCGTTGATTTTACCGAGTATGATGCCTAAGGTGTCGACTTTTTGTATGATGATGCGTTGGTGGTATTTGTCCAACTGGCCTATGCTATAGTAGACAGAATGATGGTTGACAATGGAAGTGCAGTTAACCTACTTTAACTCTCAGTAATTCAGAAGATTGGTTTGGAAAGCACAATCATATGTTTAGTGGATGTACTCACCGAATTCAACGGACACACCTCGACTGCCATTGGCCACATCACACTTGACATGAAAACACTCCCAGTTGTCTCAAAGCAGACATTCACAATAGTAAGCGACTCGTCTCCCTGTAATGGGATTCTAGGGAGACCTGGGCTAATAAAGCTGGATGCCTTCACTTTCGTCAAGTATCATAAAATTTGATTCCACATCCCAAAAAGAGGAGTCGGAGAAATCAAGTCTGACCAGGCCACATCTCGACGATGCCCTGTGCAAGTATTAAAGGAATCAACGACGAAGACTTTCACCCCCGTAGAGGCTACCGAGGTCCAAATTGATGATCAAGCTACTAAATAGCAATTACAGTAGACAAATCAAGAAGATGGTGCCTAAACCAACGCGCCAGCAAACGAGACATGATAAGAACTTAAAGAAGACATCGAGCACATCATTCTTGATCCCCAGTAGCCGGAGAAGATTGCTAGGATCGGCTTACGTCTGAGCCCGAAGGAAAAGGAAGAACTCAAGGTTTTCCTTAAGGAAAATCGCGATATTTTCTGGGGGAGTGAAAAGTGGTTTCACTTTTCACTTTTTCACTTTTTCTCGGGTAGATAGGGGATTGCGATTTTTGAATTTTGAATTTTTTTTACTGAAACCCCTTCTCTAAAAAAAATTCCATGTGGACCCACGTGGTGCCCAGTCATTGACCACGTGGGCGCCACGTCACAGTTAACGGGAGACTTAACAGTTTGACAACGGATGTATGAGACTGTCTCAAAATTATCCAACAATTATCAATAAAATTTTAATAAAAACACTTAAATATTAATAGGAAATATTGTTTCTTAAAATTATTAAATTTCTAGAAAAACTAATGAAAATTTAAGCCTTTTTCTTATTATATTAGTCATGTATTTTTTTTTACTTTTGTTTTTTTAAGAATGAGTGACACTGAATCTAGAAACGACAACACTATTTCTAGAATCAGTGCCATTATTTCTAGAAACAAAGACAATATTTCTAGAATTGGTGCCACTATTTTTAGAATTGGTGCCACTACTTTTAGAAATGGTGTCACTATTTTTTGAAACGGTATCTGTACTTCTAGAATAGTGATATCACTACTTCTAGAAACAGTTACATTATTTATAGAAATTGTGGTTAACATTTTTAGATAGTGACACTATTTCTAGAAACAGTGTCATCATTTTTACAAAGTGACACTATCGCCAAATTAATCATATCTTTAATGTCTTTGACTTTTCTTCCTTATCACGAACAGGGGAGCTTAATGGTGCCATAGTCTGTTGCTCAAGCCTCCATAAATTTTGGACTACGAGTGGGAATAGTCCACGTATCAACTTTAGAATTTTTGGGATTATTTTTTCTCCACAAATTCTCCCACACATGTTGGGCTGCACGCAAAAAAGGGTAGGATGTGTAGAAACTCGCAAGCTGAGTAGGCCAAGCAAAGAGTTGTTTCCTAATTTATTGTAGATTCTCCACTTTCACTTGGAGTTAAAATCTTCTAGAAAAGGGAAACCAATTTCCACCAAAATCTACTTTAGTCTATCTTAAGTAGAGCACTAATAAATTTGACGAGCAATTTTATCCCAACAAGAAGGAGAGAAAAACAAGAGGAAATTGTACCGCTCCCCTAGTTTTCTTCTTTGCTCTCTTTGAGGAGAGTCATTCGCCGTCGTTATCTTCTTCTTCGTGGCGCACCAAGGTAAGAAAAATTAAAATTCTTATCCTTATATTTTTCCGAAGTCACGGGGCTTGATGGGAACACTTGGCTAGGGCTGAGATCTAACTAGCACGGTTCGAAGCCACAGGGTTGCTGTCCATCTTTCAAGACAATATCTAATTGATCACAAATGTATTCCTTTTGTGGTTTCATACATTAAACACACGTAGATAGAATTTTCTGCTAAACTATATGTTATGACTAGTGCATGTTCGTTGATAATTCATCTATCCTGATCTCCAAGTACCATGAACCTTGAATTTTGTGTTTGCGTTGAGTTTCGTTAGTAAGATATGTTATTATATAAGTCTATGTTGTCACAAATAGTAAGTGTCTGCCCAAGTGGTAGATCTAATATATGTTGTGGACTTCACACTCATTAAATTGTTTTAGGCCTCGTGGATTTTCTGATTTCCCTGTGAGCAAGAGGTTGAACAACAGGTTGATCATCACGAATTTGGTATGAAATTACTTATTGCTAGTTCAAAATTTCTTCTTGTTGAGAAGCTTGTAAATCGTTCTGACTAGTAGCTTGACCAGTCGGTACACTTGGTTGACTTGATTACTGAGAAAATGTATTCTGACTAAGTAACTTGACCCATCAATATATAAGTTGAGGGCTGCATATTCATTAACTTGCAGTTGTAGAGATAAAATTTATATTATTTTGTTTGTATTTCACTGTGCTTTATATGTTATTGATGAATGAGTATAGTGAAAGGATTACAAGTTTGTATATACTTTATTTGCTCTTAAGTGTAAAGCTATATATGTGTACTATAGAAAATCTAAACTGTTTTAGCTTTTCATTTCACACAGAATAATTACATCTGAGAAGTATTTATAGCCACATCAGCTATGTACAAAACTTACTAACTAACATGTACACATGGCACAATACAATTAGTTAATCACAAACAAAATGTAAACAGAATGTACAAAATGTAAACAGAATGTATGTCATGATTTGGCATCTTCATCTTTACACCCCCTCAAGCTGAGCTTGGAAGAGGTTGGAGTTCCAAGGGAGAGCTTGGATTGAAGAAGAAGAAACCGAGACTTAGGTAAAGACTTAGTGTGAATATCTGCGAGTTGATCCTCAGTACAAACATACTGAACTTGAATCAAATTAGCAAGAACTAACTCACGAATGTAATGATAGTCTATCTCAACGTGTTTAGTCCGAGCATGAAAGACAGGATTGGACGCAAGAGAAATCGCAGAGATATTGTCACACCAGATTGTCGGTTTAAGAGGTAAGGAAAAACCAAAATCATGAAGAACTTTGCAGATCCATGTAAGTTCAGCAGCAGTATGTGCCAAAGAACGATACTCAGCTTCAGTTGAAGAACGAGCCACTGTGGGCTGCTTTTTAGCACTCCAATTGATTAAGTTGGAGCCAAAATAGACACAATAGCCACTAGTGGAGCGCCGATCAAAGAGACAACCAGCCCAGTTGGCATCAGAGAAAGCTGAAAGAGTGAGAGGACTTTTCCGAAACCACAAACCAATTTCAGAAGTGCCTTTAAGAAATCGAAGAATCCGTTTGGCAGCTTGCATATGGAGATCAGTGGGAGTATGCATGAATTGGCATACTTGATTGACAGCAAAGGAAATGTCAGGCCGAGTCCATGTTAAGTATTGTAAAGCCCCCACCAAAGATCGATATTCAGTGGGATTTGAGAGAGGAGTACCACTGTGATCCAGCTTAGTAGTAGCAAGAGGAGTACAACATGGCTTGGCACCTTCCATGTGTGTTTTCTGCAACAGGTCCAGAAGATATTTGCCTTGATGAAGAAATAAACCTTCGGATGATCGTTGAACCTCTAAGCCCAGAAAATAGTGAAGAGGACCTAAATCCTTGACTGGAAATAGGGACCCAAGTTTTTGAATAAAGTGAGTGCACACTGAAGAATCTGGACCACTGACCAAGATGTCATCAACATAGACGAGGACTATAACAAGAACAGGAGCTTTGAGGACAAACAGGGAAGCATCAGAACAAGATTGAGTAAACCCAAATGACTGAAGAGCTTGAAAAAGTTTATCAAACCAGGCCCGAGGGGCCTGTTTGAGGCCATACAAGGACTTGTGAAGCTTACACACATGATTTGGCATCGTGGAGTCAATGAAACCAGGAGGTTGGTGCATAAACACCTCTTCCTTTAAGTCACCATGAAGAAATGCATTGCTTATATCAAGCTGATGCAGAAACCAATCACTCTGAACAGCAAAGGTGAGCAGAATCCGAATAGTGACTGGTTTAGCAACAGGGCTAAACGTTTCTGTATAATCCAGGCCTGCTAGTTGGTGAAAACCCTTGGCAACTAAGCGTGCCTTGTATCGTTCAACAGAACCATCAGGATTTTTCTTAATGCGGAATACCCATTTGCAGCCAACCACATTTTGAGCAGGAGAAGAAGGAACTAAAGTCCAAGTTCCAGTAGATTGAAGAGCATTAAACTCATTCTGCATAGCTAATCTCCATTCACCATGCTTAGAAGCTTGAGTATAAGTAGATGGAATGTAATTAAGAGTAGATGGTAACGGGTGTTTAGTAGCAGAGTAGGCTTTAGGACAAAAGATGCCATTTTTGGAACGAGTGACCATAGGGTGAGTGTTGGGTACAGGTACAGAAATAGAAGGAGGAACAGATGGAGTAGAGGAGAAATGAGAGGAATGTGAAGAAACAGGTGGAACCACAGGTGAAGATGGTGGAGGAACACTAAGAAGGGAAGGAGATGATGAAGAAATAGGAAATTGAAGATTAATAATGGGAGAAGGGGAAACAGGAAAAGAAGAAACCGGTGGAAGATGAACTTGGGAAAAAGGAAAAGAGTGCTAATGGAACAGGACATGCCGAGATATGTAAACACGGTCTGTGAGGGGATCCAAACATCTGTAGCCCTTGTGCTGCAAACTGTAACCAAGGAAAACACATTCCTTACTTTTACCATCCAATTTAGAGGAGACATAGGGCTTTAACCACGGAAAGCAGCTACAACCGAAAACTTTAAGTCGAGTGTAATCTGGGGAAGTTTGAAATAATAATTCCCATGGAGAATGGAGAAGACCAGAAATAGGTAAGCGATTAATCAGATAAAGAGCAGTGGATAGAGCTTCAACCCAGTATTTGTGAGGAACATGAGAGGCAACCAAGAGAGTCCGAGCGGTCTCGACAAGATGTCTATGTTTCCGTTCTACAATACCATTCTGCTCAGGAGTATGTGGACAGCTAAATTGATGAAAGATACCATGTTGAGAAAGATAAGCTTGAAATGAAGAACTAATCAATTCACCCCCTGAGTCTGAACGAATAACCTTGATTTTATTGCCAACAGCATTTTCTACATATGTTTTGAAAGTTACAAATGTAGAGTACACTTCAGATTTGGATTTCAAAGGAAACAACCAATTATACTTAGTAAGATCATCTACAATCAACAGATAAAAGCGAAAACCACTGGGTGATAGAACAGGAGCAGGGCCCCAAACATCACAGTGAAGTAAAGCCAAACGTTGAGATGTAGAAGAACTGGCAGCTTTGAAAGGAAGCTTGTGGTTCTTAGCAATAGCACAATCGGAACAGAAAAAATCAACTGAATACCAACCCTGCACAGCAATATGATTCACAGAAAGAACCTTGGGAAATATAGGAGAAGAGGGATGGCCCAAACGACTATGCCATATCTGTACTAGAGCTTTAATACTGACGAGAGCAGAGGCAGTGAAAGAAGGAGGAACAACACCAGAGAGAGAAGGAGGAGTTGTAGTAGACTGCAGAGGATAGAAACCATCTTCAACCGAACCTTGCAAAAGCATCTTCCCCGTTGAACGATCCTTAACAACGGATCCATCAGAAGTAAGAGTTAAAGAACAAGAATTGTCGCGAAGAAATTGAAACGAAGACAATAAATTGTGCTTCATGTGAGGAACATGAAGAACATTGTTCAATTGAAAAGAAGTAGTAGGAGTACGAAATGTAGAGGAACCAACATGAGAAATGGACAGACCTTTACCATCACCTATGTAAACTTTATCTTCACCAGTGTAAGGAGTGGGAGAGTTGATGTTGGAGATGTCATTGGTAATGTGCGAGGTAGCACCATAGTCAATTAACCAAGTAGGAGAAGACTTGGCATTGGAACGAGCACACATAGCTTGGAGTTTGGCAGGAGGAATGCGACCAGAAATCTCTGGATTCATGCGGTCAAAACAATCAAGAGCTTCATGACTTGAATTGCCACAGATCTGACAAGGAACCCGATGACCAGAAGAGGAACCACGAGAGTGAGCTGGGAGATTGGAGCGATTGAAACCACTGTGAAAGTTAGATCCACGATAGTTGCCACGATGACCACGATTATTGGAAAAGCAATTTGCCCTGCCACGATTCGAGTTGTATCGAAAAGAGTGCTGCAGTGGTTGATTGTGAATTGAATAAGCCTGAGGCGGTGTGGGAAGGAGCGGTGGTTGAGCTTGAACTGATAAAGCATGAAAAGGTTCAGCAAGATTTGATGAAGCAGCATTCTTGCGACGATTCAGAGAAAGTTCTTTGGTGAGTAACAACCCATGCAATTCATCCAAAGATGTGGAAGATAAACGAAGCAGGATGGAGTCAGTGAAAGACTCAAATTCATCAGGAAGACCAGCAAGAGTAGCTGCAATCAGATCTCGATTGGAGATTGGGGCTCCAGCAGCAATTAGAGAGTCAGAGATCTCTTTGAGTTCTTGCAGATAGTTAGTCATGGATTGAGAACCTTTGTGAATGGTTTGAAGACGCGATCGAAGTTGATGAACATGAGCATCAGAAATGCCCCCAAATCGTTGCTCGAGTTTGAGCCAGAGATCGCGAGAAGACGAAACACCAACTGTGAATGGAATGACCTCTTCAGACAATGTGGAATTGAACCAGATCAGAAGATTTTGATCTTTCTCATACCAAATTTCGAATGCCGGATTCAGAGTACGATCAGGCAGAAGTGGCGATGGAGAAGGTTCAGTACCGTCAACAATTCCAAGAAGCCGATATCGCCGAAGAATTGGAGCAAAGAGAGCACGCCATGGCAGATAATTGGACCGCTTGAGCTTGATTGGTACCATGCTGCCAATATTTTGGATCGTCAGAGAGGTATGCGCAGAAAAATTAGGGTTTGCATTTGGGACTGGTTCAGAAGGAGAAGAGGACGCAGAAGGAGACGCCATGAGAGAGCAAGAGAACAGATCAATATCAAAGATCATAGACAAATTGGACAAAGAAATCGATCAGATTTGGGAAGAAATCAGAGAATCAAAGCGGAAGAGAAGAGGATCGAGAGAAGCCGCGAGGCGAGTGGCGATGAGACCATATAGAAAATCTGAACTATTTTAGCTTTTCATTTCACACAGAATAATTACATCTGAGAAGTATTTATAGCCACAGCAGCTATGTACAAAACTTACTAACTAACATGTACACATGGCACAATACAATTAGTTAATCACAAACAAAATGTAAACATAATGTATGTCATGATTTGGCATCTTCATCTTTATGTACCACTGTGTTTTACGTTTTGGCTCTGCAAACTAAATATAATTAGTTAAGTCTATTATGTATGATTTTCGGTTGCATGAATAATTTCTCCATAGTTGTCTCACATGGAGATGAAGCCAGAAAGTTCCTAAATTTTTGTTAGGCTCACAAATTCTTTTATTGTAGATCGCATGACCTTTGTTTTATCAATGGGAGTATTTAAAAGGAATTTGTTTCATTTTAAAAGGCATGTTTAAGGAATGGGACTGCAACCTTTTGTTGATCTGCCTTGAGTGTGAGAGAAAGGTATCGTGGTTTTACGTGAATCAAGTTTATGTTCTGAATATTCAATTAATGTTTTGATTTAGTTTCATATTATTATCTTGTAAACAAAACAGGTAAGTTCTGATGTGTTGTTTCACTAATCATGTTAATCTTTTCAAAGCTATGATACAAAATATTTTGTATAACTTCATGGGACCAAAAAACATGCGGGAGCTATAATTGTACTAACTAGCCTCCAATTTAGGTTCTCCAGTTTACAACTTTATAATGATGAGATTGATTTGTGATTCTAGAATACAAATGCATATAGCTTAAAATCAGCTATGGAGTTTGAACTAGCGAATCATTATAGTTAGTTGCAAGAGTTGTGTTGTTATAATATTAGTCAGTGATCACCTTTATTTGCAGGGAATTGTTATTAGCACTCTAAAAATCTCATTTTACACTCCAAACTTTCTATAATTAGAAAGAAAAATACACTTATGAGGAGTGTAGAATGAGATTTTTAGATTGATAATAACAATTCCCTATTTGTATAACATATATGAATAGTTTGATCATACTCATGTGAGTGAATGTAAGAGTTTTACTCTTAATGTGAGTGACACCAAACTATGTTTGGAGTATATGTATTTGATATATAACTAACTGGACATATATTTTTATCGAACTTGATATATTATTTTATGGAGACGTCTTGAACTCAATTTTGTATTAAGAGGTGATTAAAATCTCTTAGGAAAGTGAACAGTTGTAACTGACTCCATAATATGAATGGCTGTTACTAGCACAAATACAAACGCCCTTGGCCTCTCTTCTCGAGCTAATTGGTTCATTCGTACGCATGTTCTATTGAGATCAAAACCGTAAGGAACTCAGAAAATAGAAGATCAAAGATCGAACTCAACTGTCATGAGTTTTCTGTAGGTACAAATTGATATTAATATGGATTATTTTTTATTGGATGTTCTAAACTAGTCGAGCATGGTTTAATAGTTTTACTGGTTTCGATAATGCTCAATAGTGTGTGTATTATACTTTCATGGAAAGCTTATCCTTCCCATGGATTTCATCTAAATAATTTTCTAGTTTTCCGGCTCGTCTGATTTGGAAAATGGTTGAAACCCTAGTGAGGAAGAAGAAGAACCAAACGATGTCGTTAACTTGTTATGTTACCCATCTTCTTTTAATGAAACGATGTGGGTAGCTTGTGCATTGTGGTGTTTTGATACAAGAAATCAAAATATGAGGGCCATGTGTGATGTGGCTACCAACAAAGTAACATTACGCACGGCAGCCCACTTTCACTCATAGGAAAAATGAACTAAATTTGTAAATTAAATGATGTGTTACTAATAGGAATAAACACGTTTATCTACGCTTAGGTTATAATCTAATAATCAACTTCCACATTATTTAGTTTAGAAAATTTTGTCAATAAACACGTTTACCTAGAATCTATCCTGCAAAAGAACGGAGATTTAGATGGAGACCTTAACCATAGAATACAAGCTGGATGGATAAAGAGGAAGAGTGCATCTGACGTGTTGTGTGATCGCCATATACCACTAAAGCTCAAGGGAAAATTTTATAGGACGGCAATAAGGCCGGCATTGTTGTATGGTACGGAATGTTGGGTGGTGAAGCACCAACACATACATAAAATGGGTGTAGCGGAGATGATAATGCTTCGTTGGATGTGTGGGCACACAAGAAAGGATAAGATTAGGAATGAGGATATCCGAGGTAAAGTAGGAGTAGCCGAAATTGAAGGAAAGATGAGAGAAAATCGGTTACAGTGGTTTGGACATATGCAACGAAGGCCTACTGACGCTCCAGTTAGAAGATGCGACTATGGGACAGAGGTTCAGGGCTGAAGGGGTAGAGGAAGACCTAGGAAGACTTTGGAAGAGACTCTAAGAAAAGACTTAGAGTATTTGGATGTAACGAACGACATGACACAGGACCTAGCGCAATGGCGTTCTAGGATTCATATAGACAACATCACTTAGTGGGAAAAGGCTTTGTTGTTGTTGTAACATTACACAAAATATTATTAGTTTGACCCATTGAGACGCTGTACAAGCTTTCAAAATAAGATTATTAATCTTGTAGTTTTTTTTTTTTTTTTTTTTACAAACATAATAATCTTGAAATTCTAATAAAATAATAGTAATATGTCTTTTGATGTATGTGATGGTATGGTTTATTACGTTCTCACGATATTTTTCTTGTTTATTAATAAAATTCTCTCGTGCCATTAAGTTTTGTTCATAATAACTTTAGTTTTACTCTATTCAGAAATTTTAATAAAGGATAACTCTTCTTTTACATTTTGTGTTTTTATTTTTATTTTTATTTTTTTGAAAAGAAACGGTAGTAGTTTTTTTTTTTTTTTTTTTTTTTTTTGAAAAGAAGCTACGATAGTAGTTTTTTTTTTCTTTTACATTTTGCATTATTTATAGTAGTTTTTTGTGTTTTTATGTTAACAACTAATGCATATTATTTTTGTATAATAGAATATACTAGAAAAAATAAATAAAAAAAATAAAACAGAGAGTCTATACTCTAAAAATCAGTACTTGAGTGTTACTTAAATTGAACAAAATGACTAAGACAAAAAAAACAAGAAAATATGGGGTGTGCTATCCACACACATCTTTTTACGTTTCACATACCTCTTATTAAATTCTGTCATTTGATCTTCTTCATCCGATCCGTCATTAAATTGCACACACACACCTTTTTACGCTTCACACACCCTTAAAACATATGGGTGCCCTTTTGGTATTAGCTTCCGACTTTACCCCTGGTCGTAGAGCCGCTGTATTTTTCGAAATCGAAGCCAAGAAGGCAGCATCACTTATGAACTTTCTTTGGTTTTATTGTCTTGGCAAATTTTTAAGGAAATACCCCAAAATGTGACAATTTCTTAATCTTGGGACATAAATAGGACAAACTAACCATGCACTAGCCATGCGCACCATGCACAAAACTGAAATTACTAAAATGTCCACATATAAATACTAAAAATCCTCATTTCATCATTTTTGTCATTTGGAAGAGAGATGTCGAGAAAGCTCTGTGAGCTCTAGGTTTCTAGGTTAAGCTCAGATCTCTAAGATCTGATTTCGAATAGAGGGAAGTCGAGAGTGAAGCTTCAAAGTGAGGGTTTCTCGTTTTCATTAGCGTTCCATCCTTAAAGATATGATTTTTGTACTAGATTTTGCGTTTTGGCCAGAAAGTTCCATTCTTTCTGGCCAGTGAAGCTTCGGCAACCATATTTATAAATTTGTTATGAACTTACAATTTTTTGTGAATTCGATCTGGAATGGGTGTTTGTCCAAAAATGTTTGTAAATTACCAGTCTTAGTTCAATATGAAAGAAATTATACACGATATGCACATGACATGCACATTTGTCATCTCCATATGATTTGCCATGTGCTTGTATATTTTTATCAATATATACAAGGTGTTGGATTATGGGTTTCAACAGGTCATTCAGACGATGAATTAAAACCATAACAACGAGTTTACAAAAATAAAACAAAAGAAAATGATGTAAAAACCTCCAAGTTTTGAACTCATGTCTTGTTGAAACTATGAATGTATAGTCCCCACCTTTACAAAATAGTTAGATATGCCTGGACCAACCTATGCACAACATGATGTAGGGGGTGTGAGATTTTATAATACACTAACCTTTATGTTGGAAATGAAGTAACAACATTTGGAAGCATCGTTTAAGTTGGGGGACAAAAAAGTAGTGGTGGAGATTCTTACAACTTTTGAAAGTCACATACATCACATCTTCACCACATAAACATCTTCAACACATTCCCAACAGATTTCATCCTCATCATGGTAGACTTGTGTATAAATATGCTTCTCACACATAGTTGCAATAACCATTAACTCCTCTCAAAATTAGACTTATTAGATAGCCAAATCAATTGACAACATAAACATGTCCAAGTTCTCACATGAAACTAAGGGTTTTGACACAAAGTTCCACGGGTGATACGATATGGAACTTCCTCCACTTTCGGGGATGCCAAAGGCAAATCCTACATCTTCGTTTAACTCTGTAAACTCGGAGACGCTGCTGAAAAGTATAGATCAAGTTTGCGGGAGACTCGACTATGAGACGAGTGTTGCCGATTATTGGAACCACAAGCTAATAAAGGTAGAAAAAAGCCTTGTGGACCTCAATGGTGAAGCCAACAAAGCGCTGTACTGTACAAGCAAGCAGAAAACGAAGGTTAACGCGTTTGGAGAAAAAAAATTGAATTGTTCCAAAAGCATCGGGGCCATGTTTCAGTCATATGAGTGTTTTCGGGAAGGAAAGGCCAAAATAGAGGAGGAACGCAACAAGGGCTTTGAGGATTCTCGTCGACTAGCAAAGGGAAAGGAACCGATGCACATTAAATGCATATAATATGCATAGCATATGCACATAATATGCCATGCACACCTTATGCAAGCATCCTGCACAACATATGTACGCACACATCAGAAAAATTTTGTGAAATTTCTAAAATTGGACTGAAACACAAATTGGAACATACCAAGTATTGTGCCACGTCAAAAATCAATTTTTTAACACATTACTATAAACCTAGTTGGCATTAACACGTTGGCCTTGGGATTCTGTTCAAGACTGGGCGCCAAAAGGGATGAGACTTACCCCATTATTTTAGGGTTTCATATCTTCGAAAATGAACCATCCTCATATTAGTGAAATCCCAAACAAAAAAGTGCAAATTGGATACCAAATTTTGCCTTCCATGCTTTGTTTCTAAATGAATTGGTTGGCAAACTAGTTAGCAATTTGACAAGACAAGATACATGACCCTCATGTCTTGTCCTAGCCTATTTAAGTGTGCTTGACATTCAATATGTGTAAGATGTGCTTTTTCCTCAAGTCAACTCATAAATTTCCCAATGTTTAATAATAATATATTACAAAAGTAGTGGGTTTTAATTAATGTTTTGTTCGGGTATATAGTGTGTGTGTGTGTGTGCGCGCGCGCATAGTGTGTGTATATAATGTGCATGCGTTGTATACGGAGGATGGTTATCATTAATTTACTTATGTAATGGTATTGGGTGGTTTTATTTTTTAATTATTACGTATTTTTGTCATGGGAAGTTGTACCGTTTGAATGACCATTTTTGTCACTGAAAGTTACACCGCTTGAATGACCCTAATTCTCCATCTATTTAAACTGTCTTGTGGGTTTGTGTTTCATTACAAAACCAAAAGTTCAATTTACATCCTCCCTAAAAAAAACCAAAAGTTGAAAATGATGAAGAAATGCTGCATCTCCTTTTCCTCCATGCAATCTATTTTTGATGACGTTTTTCTCAAATTCTCATCATCATTGCTTCTCGCTTGTTAATGGACCTCTTTTCAACAAAGATGACCTCAAATATGTTCAAGGAAATAGCTGCCCTCGCATCTATCAACACATCAATATTACAAACTTTGAGACCGTCAACCCGTTTAGATCATGGGGGCGACAAGGTCTCAAACTTCATCAATCACTGCATCCAATGTCGAAACCCCAAGCCCTCTACAGGGTAGGGATGCGATACTTCTTCTGAGACAACAAGGAAGAAGCCAGAATTGAGCGACTTAAGAGTGCAATCTCTAAGGGCCATCAAGTAACAACGTACGTGTACGGTGCGATCTTGGTGTGCCACATGTGGGATTCCAAGCATGATTGGCTCAAACTTCTTTATTCTCTCTTCCATCACAACTTAGGACTATTGGGTTCAAAAAACCAAAAACCAAAAAAAATCGAAAACCAAACCAAAAAAACGGAACTGAACCGAATTCTTTTGGTTCGGTTCGGTTTTAGTGGTCTAAAAACCGAACCGAACCGAATTAATTAAATTAATATTGTTTTAATTTTATTGATTTAATTATTTGTTTTGGGTATTATTTTTTAAACTCAATTTGTAATATTTTTAAACCCAATTTGTAAGCCCAATGTGTTGCCAAATACTTACTACCCTTTTCTCATTTTTCTCGCACTCCAATTTTACTTCTAATTTTTTATGGTTTGTTTGTTTCATCACTGAACCAGTTGCTTTCCATTTGTCTCTTGATCAATTATGTTCTTCTTTGTTTGTATTTTTATTGTTTGAATTGAAATTATGAGTGATTTGGAGTAATAATCACAGAGTAATCAAATCTGCTTGTACAACTTCTCTACCTCTGCACTCCAATCCATTTACTTTCATATCTTTGCTGGGTAAAAATTGAGGGGGAGATAGGGGAGAGAGAGAGAGAGAGAGTTAAACATCTTAAATTTCATTTTTTTTGTTGCTTGACTTTGTAAAAAACTGAAACTTTCACTGCATTCTCTTAGAAAACTAAACATACCATTGGATTTGATGGTTGTTTGTGATTTGGGTTTTACTGCTTTGTTTGCCCCTTATTAATAATCATGTAATGTTTGAGTGATCTATTCTGCTCAAAAGTTTTAGGACTTTCCTTGATATTTTCTCAGGAACCAAACAAGGATTAACCATGTGTATACTTTATTTGTTTGCTTGATGTGAAAAAAAATAATAATACCCAAAACAAATAATTAAATAAATAATACCGAGAAAAAAGAGAATAACCGTGATGTGAAAAGAAAAAAAAACTGAAACCGAATCGAAATCAAACCGAAAAAAAATTGAACCAAAAAAAACAAAAAAAAATGAACCGAACCGAAATTTTGGTTCGGTTTCGGTTTTGGCAAAAAACCGAACCCACCCTAGAAAGAGGTTTCGGCTCAGGTTTTTGGGTGCATAGGGAAGTAAGGGCCCGAATTTTAAAAATTCACCACGATAACACTGCCATCAAATCTTGCAGCAACATTGGAAGTCTACAGGGTTTGGCCACACTTCTGACGCATTAAGATTACTGGTGCCATGACAAATTCATTAGCTGTAATACATGTCAATGGTATCACGAAATGAACATTTTTTGTGATATAGTATGTGGTAGATAGGTATTAAGTTTTTTGTTCGTTTAATTTTGTTGTAATTGCAGCGTTTAAATTCCAACACAACCTTTCGTTTTCCCTTATGACTCTCATCTACTACTGAATTCATAATTCTATAAACTCTGTACTTTTAAATTTTTCTTCGTACAAATACACAAACGACAAGCTTTAAAAATTAGGCATAACTACAAAAAAACTAGGCATCATTACCATGTCATCGATCTACCTTGCCGCCACTTTTTCCCCCTCATCAATGCTTACCTGTCCTTTTATTATTTTATTTGGATATTATGCATGAATGACTGACATGCAAAAAAAATGCACATGCCATGTGTAGAAAATGCACAGGCCATGCGTATAACATGTGCAGTACATGCACATGTAGTGTGCATGTAATGCACAACATATGCACACGACATGTTCATGTCCCCGAAATGAATCCAAAAATTACAAATAATAGTCAATGACATGTCCCATAACTTTGGTGTGTGGTTGGGTTCTCGAGGGTTGTCTTAAATGAAAAGATGCACAACATAAAGCATGCTTAAGTCTCCAAAACCCAATGTCGTAGGTTCAAATCACATAAGGCGTGATTCTATGTCGTTAATCGCGTTATGTTAAAATTAGACTACAATAATTGAGCACAAACCAAAATTTTGACTCCTTTAATGCGCAAAACATAATCAAGCCATGCACATAACATGTCCACACCATGCTCATAATATGCAAATTTGAAATGAACAAAAAAAAAAAGACTTTGAAATATCACTAATCGTGGCAGCATTCCTCATTGGTAAATTAGTCATAGAAGCTACAAAAGAGACAATAAATTGAAATGGACGGGAACACCCCATCAAAGAATCGAGAAACGACTTTACAAACGATGTAAGAAAATAAACGAAAACATTCATTTAGATACATATTATACCAAGTTTCTTCAGTTTGTCTTTCACAATAGCCTTCAACAGAGGCTAAACATTCAAATTGTTAACAATGTTTCCATAAAATTGTCAAAAATTGTCAACATAGCCTAAATAACAAATTCATCTTGTACAATAATAAATGTGATTCGTCAAGCTCATAAGCCTTACAAAGGTGCCATAAATAAGAGCATGGAAGCTTATAACAGTAGCCACTGGAACTAAACCTTTCTTGCTCATCTTTCTCAAGAAGTTGAAAGCATCTTAACTCTGGCAGCATATGATAATCCATTGAATCCAAGAACATAACCATCCCTCTGAAATGACACGAGACCGCAAAAGAAAAGTATAGAAAAAGTTTTTTTTTTTTTAAAACTTTAACAACTATATTGTATATCCTTCAAAACCATTCTCAAATCAAGAGCTTTGAACATTTTTATAATCTAATGTGAATCTCAAGATTAAAGAAGCTGTATATATGCTGCAAAGAATCATCCCAACTATCCCCCAATACCAAGATGTAATTTTGGAAAATGGAAATCATAACAAACTGTATAAATAAGTTTCAATTCACAGAACTCCACCATAGGTACCAAAATTATTCCCAAATTCTAATGACCCAGAATTCAAATCCACATATCAACTAAAATCATTTTTCCTCTAACAAAATCACCTCTTCAAAAGTGCAACCAAACAATAAATCACAATAAACTCAAGCTCATTTCTACAAATCAAAGCATCAAATTTCATTACAAAAAATACAATTTGTAGAATTTAAGTCAAACAGAAAAAGAAGATGAAAAAAAAGAGTCATAAAGATCATGAGAAGCAAAAACAAGGGAAAATGGAAGATGGGTTTTACCTGTGTGGATGTTCATGTTCCGGGTCGCTGGCGGAGTACGAGAAGGTGGGGGAGGCGAGTGAGGTTTCCTCATGAAGAAAAAAAAGTCATAAAGATCTTGAGAAGCAAAAACCAGGATAAAATGGAAGATGAGATTTGCCTGTGTCGTTGTTCATGTTCTAGGTCGTCAGCGGAGCACGAGAATGTGGGGGAGGCGAGAGAGGTTTCCTCTATCTCTCTCCTCTTTGTTTCTCTTTCTACAAAATCAGAAATGAGGGTTGCAATTTTCTAGGTAACCCATTTATATGGGAGGGCAATTAGGTCATTTCAAGGTGTTAAAAATCCTATTTCTGTCCATCAATTGTGCATGGCGTGTGCAAACTACTCTGTGCATATTAAAAAAATCTTATTTTTGTCCTAAAATTAAAAAATTGTCCCATTTTAAAGTATTTCTCAAATTTTTATGTGGAAGCCATATGTTATATCATTCAGATTGAAAGTCAAAAGTAATATCAAAAGACAATAAAAATCTATATCCTGTTCACATGAGTAATTAATTGTAGAATGTTATCCTATAAGTTGGTGTGGACGAGTGGTATTTATCAACTAGATTGTAATCATTTTTTTTTTATCTTTTTTAATAAATTATAGTAGTTTCACTAAAAAGGGGTGTGAGCCTAGCAATCCCTTGTTGCAAGATTCATGGTATAGCTCTTAATTACTCTTAATTAAGTGATATTTATTTATTTAGCAGTTTGTGGGTGGTGTGGGGGTTGGTAAGGGATTGTGCGGGTAAGTTCCTAGCGGCTGGAGCGTGGCGGAAGGAGGGTATTGGGTCTGCTCTCCACGCTGAGCTAGTGGCAGTATTGGAGGGACTCCGCACCTTCTCTTTCTGTAATTAATAATCACTCTCGGGATTTATCGGAGTTTGGTCTGTTGGCGGAAGATGGTAGGCAAGTGGCAGCTTCCCTCACCCCGATTCAGTTTGTGCACGTGCCAAGGTCTTGTATCGGGGTTGCCCATATACTAGTTAAGTTTGCTGTTTCTATTGGCAACGAAATTGTATGATTTGAGGACACCCGTGATCTCATTAAAGACCCCCTCTGCCAAGATATGATGCAATGCAACTGCTTTAAAATCAATAAAATATGAACTTTCGTCAAAAACAATAATTTGAACTTGTCATCTACAAATAACTAGGTTTATTTTTTGTTTAATTCAAAAGTTTTATAATTGAAACTCGAAACCTTCTCCAACAAAATCCAGACTAATTAAGGTTCTTAGCCTAAATAAGTTGGTAAATGTAGTGTCGATGATCCCATGATAATTAAAGTGCTACAGTATTTACTTTTTTTTTAGGTAGTCGTCCCATAATCCCATCCCATGCCTACTAAATGATCCAAGATCAATCTTAACCTAGCTGTAAATTCATGTTGGACATGCTCTTCACTGAACCTTTATCATGTCCAGTCCAGATACATGCAAATCTTCGTCAGAGCTTGATTTGGCTTGAGAAAATATTCAATGAAAAGCAACCCCCATCCATCCATCTACTCGTCTCACACCAATATATTACTACACACGTATACACACCTGCCATCTAATTTTGCAGCCCTTTTATTATGAGTGATAGCAAAGCAAGGCAAGGTAGCCTGGCTGCTTAATACTTTATTGGGACTTCTAATGTATACACTACATAGTATTGTACATACATGTTCTCCTCGATTCTGGAGTTTAAGAAAATTATTGTCACTCGTCATTCAATCATAATTTAACTATAGATATTCATTTAATTTTCTTTTTGTGTTTTATCCTCTATAGTTAGATTAATTGTAAATGTAGATGGATGACTATGATTTCTTTGTATACTGGTCAAGAAGAACGAGAGTCTAATACTAACTGTATACTCTACATATTTTAAGTTCAATCTAGAGAATCCAAATATGGCCTATGATGTGCAGGTCATCTGCCCCACGGAAGGGCTCTTTTTTGTTGCTTCGGGAAGGCAAGCCATCATTGGGACGGTTAAGAGATTAAACTGTGACCGTAACAATTGATTTAAAGACAAAAGGGGGACCATGGATTTGTACTCACAGTGGGTCTGAGATGAAGGGACACCACCCAAATACTTCCATAATTTTGTTTTGGCCCTATCCTCAGTTTAGTAGCCATTTCGAAATTGACTTGGTATACTTGTTGAGCATTTGTTCTTGGCAAAGCTGAGATTGTTCTATTTTTATATTTTTACCTTAACAATTATTGTCTGAAATATTTGAAATTCACAACATCATTCAATCAAGAAAATTGATTGTCACCACATCAAATGGTCATGGACAATTCTCTTTCGCGTTTGTTCTTGGTAAAACTATGAGCAACTTCCCAAAGACTTTTGCTATCTCTATAATAAGTAGCTTAGTTGAATTGTTGTTGCTAATTGCTGAAAAAGCAAATACAAAACAATTTTTCCTTGAACTATTCCATTAGCCTAACTCACGTCTTCAGAATCACAACCTGTATCGTTCAAGACAAGCCTGATAGAGTTGGCTTCTTGGACTAAATTGGATCTGTCTAATTTTTCGTGACAAGTCGAGGCCAAGGTGCTAACAAGGTGGAAAAATATGATGTAATAAATTAAAATTTAAATACTACACAAAGGAAGCAAGTAGTGTTAATTTGTTTGTTTTCATAAAAAACTGGAAAAAGAAGTGAAATTTCCATTAGTTTTGCTACAAAATGAACAATAAAAGTAAGCATTAATCTTGCACAATCCTATTGAGCTACATACTAGTCAATCATCTATTTCCCTTGTTGAAAGATGTATTTCTCAAATATATGAGACTAAGGCCTCGTTTGGCAACTCGGACTGTACTGACTATTTCTGTCGGATAGGATAAATAGCCACCGGATAGTACTGACTAAATTAGTCGGGCGTTTGGTGCAGTATCGGATTAATTTGTGCATCGGATAATTTGTCGAAGCATAGTCGACCCCAGCCATCTGTTGACTGTCGTCCATCCCTTTTGTTTCTTCTCATTCTCACGCATCTGTTTGATAATGGCATTGAAGCTCTGCTACTCGTGAAAATCAGCAATGGCAACTCTATTCTGCAGCGTCGACTCCGCCTTCCTCTACGTTAACTGCAACTCTCATCACCCATGCGTCTGGCCCTTGCGAGGTCTGCGAGCAAGCTCCAGGACCGAGAGACCGAGGCGAGCAGGGAGGACGGCGAGGCAGCTCTCAAACCTAAAGGCTATGGAGAATCCGAATCTGAACTCGGGTCGTAGAAATGGATCCGTATCTGGATCTAGACTACGGACATGTGGATCCGATGCTTGAAGAAGTTTTAGAGCAGGACATCTGCGGCATAGATGCCATCGGTCTGGTGTGGCGGTCGGGAAGATGGAGACCGACTAATTATCCTGAGCTTTTGGGGTGTTTTAATAGTACGGTGTCAACCGTATAAAATTTGATAAACCGGATAATTAAGCGGGTGCTTATTTAGTACGAGAGAGCACCAAACAACTGCTCCCGTATTATTTATCCTATCCGATGCTTTATACGGCGTGCCAAACGAGGCCTAATTATTATGTGGGAGGATTCTCAGCTTTAATTGATTCCTACAAAGCCTAAAAGCAATTATACATGATTTCCACAATTCCCACTTGCTTTTCAGCAAATCTTCAGTCATATCTCTTGCGATCTTTCCTTTTTCCCTTTTGTTAACTTATTCAAACCTTATACAGTCACCCCTTTATCATAACTAATTAACTTATTACCATTTTGCAACCGAATTTTTCTTCCCTACATACAGGCATTTAGTGTCATTGCACAATTAACCACTGAATGTGATCTAATGACTTAAAATTGATGACCAATTACTGTTAGATTCAAGGTTTTAAAAGATGCTCGGCGCTAGTCGGGCGGCAGGTTGGGGCCTAACGCCACTGCGGCTAGGCGGGCGTCTAGGCGGATTAGGCGGATTTAAGTAAATCCATTATATTTCATGTAAATAAGTATCTGTTTATTCTTAAAAATATATAATTTCATCATAACTACAAAATAGAATGACATATGTATTAAGAAGTATTAGAACATAATGAAAACATGGGGAACAAGCATATAGTGTGTGCTCATTTAAGTATTCAACAAGTCTCTTACAATTTATTGAAAGAAAAAAAATTAAATGCAAATTGAAAGTTATCTATTTTCTGTTTAAGTGAGTCGCAACCTAGACAGTGGGTCTGGGCGGGCTAGGTGGATGCCTAAGCGGTCTAGGTGAGTGCCTCAACTGATTTAGGCGCTCTCTCTTAATTTTCAAAACAGTAGTTAGATCAATCATGCAATGACACTTAATACTTGTAGGTATTGAAGAAAAATTGCATACCATTTTGTAGTTTGCAAAGATTCAATTGCATGTATTTTATATATATATATATATATATATATATATATATATATATAAACTTGTCAAATTCATCTATCTATAATCACATACCTTAAGCATTAATTTATTTTATTTTCTTAATATGATGAAAATGAATGGCTAGGAAAATTAAAAGAACAGTTGTAATAAATCATAAATGTCAAGGATTATCAAACAAAAAAGAAAAATAATTAACAACAAAATTTAATATTATAATTTACGAGATCTTACATGCATACATCAACAAGGAGAATTCAACTTTGTCGTGCTCCTTGTGCACCATCTTCTCTTCCAACCACAATCTGGTATCTGTCCCACTTCTTGTTCTGAACATGAACACTGCATACCTTGATGAAGGATTGAAGAACCAGTTATGAACATCCCACATCAGATCAACAAGCAACCCATCAACAAAAATTGTCTTATTCCCTCTAAAATTCCACTGCAGCCTCTTTACTCGAATCACCGTCTTTTTATCGATGCAAACGGATAAAACCGGATGTTTTAAGCCTTCATTTTCCCCACTATAGTTTATCAAAATGTCATGTTCAATGCCTGTGTCATTCAATTGAGCTCTGGTGGAATAAAGAGCATTTCCGGAACAATGCTCTTGCCTCGAAACAAGAGAGGCTTTCGCAACACTACTAGTCTTGAACTTCTTGCTTACAGCTTCTCCGGCCATGTCACCTAGAATTAGGCCTATTTCTGAATCAATCATGACCAAAATGTAAAAACCCTCAACAGGTTCAGGACCACTAACATCATACTTTGCTCTAGAGAGATCCCAAAAGATTTCTGTCTTCAAATTATCAGATTCGATTACTTTGGTGCCTTTCTTCTTTCTGAAGATACGCGAATTCGTGTTCAACTTGAAGGATGCTGCTGAGGGATCGTCAGAAAGTGATGCGAGAATTAACTCGACACAAATTAAACCCTCTTTTTGACAGTTGTAGTATAGGTGTAAGTAGGGTATCGTTCTGGACCGGGGATTAGGAGGGATTGCTAATCACTCTAAAATAATTTAAAAACGTAAAAACAAAATTTAAAATACTAAACTAAAATAAAAACACTTAACTAGAAAAACTTAAAATAGAACTAACAAATAAACTAAAATAAATCAAAAGACTTAAAAATACAAAACTAGGCTAAAAATTCGAAACACACTTAAAATGACTCAAAATAATAAAAACAATTTAAAATAAAAACTAGGAATTGAAATGAAAGGAAATTAAAATTAAAAGATTACAAATAATAAAAAGTAACTAAATAATAATATTATAATAATGGGGGGATTGATTTTTGATGAAGCGGAAACTAAACTTAAATAAATTACAAAATTGACAAAAACATAAAATAAAAGTGAACGGATAGATAACGGATTGGCTAGAGGGTTTTTCTCCACACATGACACATAAGCAACCCAAATTGACCTTCAGTTGTTCTTTCAATAAGTTATGAATTTTCAACGCCCCAAATTAACCATGAATTGCATAGATTAATTCTCAGATTTTCCTTAAGTTAATGGATTGGATGATTGCATACGACAACCCAAAACATTCCCCACAAGTTCCCTACATGAATTGCATAATAGAGATACAAGCGAGAATCATTAAGTTCTATGAAAACCATAAGCATTGACAAGGCACTTATTACTATGAATTGCATGAAACTTATGCCAGGAATTTACTTAACGCGATTGTGACTAGCAACCTTCACTACTCATGAATATAAGTTCATAACGATTAGGTGAAATTCACTTATATTCTAGCATCAAATTCATGCATGTAAATTAAGTTTGCATTCTTAATCGACAAACACAAATAAGTTATTAATCAAGCAGTTAAGCAAATTAAATTCACAACTCAAAAATCACAACCGAAGGTATCAATTCAAATTACAAATATAATCATGGCTTTGAATTAACCTCTAGCCAAAACAAATTAATTACACATTATTTATAATTTAAAAACAGAAATTAAAAACATAAATTAAAAACAGAAAATAAAATAAAAGTTTGAGAAAGATTAAACCAAAATAGGGTGCAGGGATTAAGGTTGCACTGTGATGTGCACTGTGCAACTCTGTGCTTGTTTGGTCGCTGCCTTCACCGAGAGCTCTCTGTGCAATTTTCTGTGTTCTGCACCGTGCTTCTCTCCTCTCAGCCTTCGTTTCTCCCTGCCCCAAGGCAGTGCCCCCCGTCTTGACTTCAAAGATGCCTTCCTCAAATAGGCGCTTCTCCTTCTTTTTTTAATTTATTTCTTTTTATTCTCTGCCAGCTAAGGCAGCTTTGCCTCTGTTTTTCCACTACCCTTTTTCTATTCAAACCAGCCCATGCCGTGTATGCTTGGCTTTGCTGTGCTCCTTTGTTTATTCCCACTATAAGCTGCCCTCTGCGCTCTTTCTAATAATCCCCCACCGAGACAGCTTTGTTTTTCTTTTTATTTTCTTCCCCCCAGCTGCCTCGCAGCTTTCCTTTTCTTTTTCCGCAGCTTGGCTGCTTCTTTTTCTTGTTCACCTCACGTTGGTGCTTGCCAGCTCTCCTTTCCATCTCAATATATTATATTAATATATATATAAATATATAAATATATATATATATATATATATAAAATAATATATATATAATAATATATATATATATATATATATATATATATTTTTTTTTTTCTTAACTTGATAAAATCTTATAAAACACAAAAATAACGTAAATGGCTCAAAATATAACGAACTAACTAAGAAAAGACGAGTGAATTTGATATAAAAATATGTATAAATATGGTCCGATCAAATACCCCCACACTTAACTTTTGCTAGTCCTCGAGCAAAACAAAGAAAACAGAACAAGTAATAACATGAAAAACATTAGCTTCCCCTTATTTGACCCTCATAGAATTTCATTTGAGAACATAAATCATCAAGAACCATAGTTAGCACCAAACAACTAATCCAAGTTCATCTTCCTTATTCAAATATTAGCAGTAATCTTTAAATCATCCTTGAAGTGTAGTGTGTGAGATAGCCCTGCTAATGCAATTTCAAGTTTTTATTTTTAAAATCACCATATGCAAACTAGCAACCTTCTCACGGAATATGCACTCAATCACACATGTGTTTAGTTTTAATGTGTTTCGCTAAAAGAAACAAATGTGAAAGATCTACCATAAGCTTGCATAAAAATCACTTCTCCACAATCATAATTGCAAAACTTAAATCAAGAGGACTTTTATTGGATGTAATGAGGCTTAGGGATAGGGCTATTGAAACGAAAGAATAGGAAAACACAAGTTCCAAGCTACATTGCAAGCAATTCTTTTGTTGAGATTTATAAGAACTTAAGCTCTCTAACGATTCTTTTAACACCTCCAATCACACCCTCAAACTGAAACTTTAAACTTTTTATTTTATTTTCTTCGTATACAATCTTTCTTTTTCTTTTTCTTTTCTTCTCTTTTCTCATTTTTTTTTTATTTTTTTATAATAAATACAAACATGAAATACCCCCACACTTATTCTTTTGCCAAACTCATTCCAAGTACTTCACAAATATTTTTCATAAGACAATCTCAAATTGCTCGCTTGGAAAGGGTAAGGAAATATGTTTTGAGGTATAAGGGTAGACATATCTGGTGATAAGAAATAAAAGGCTCAACATAAACGGCTCAAATTGGCAATTTAGTGATATCATTTTTTTCTTTGGGAAATATGGTTATTTGGGCCATGGTGGTGAACCTAATGCCTCTATCATTTTCAAGTTCATGCAATCAATGACAAATATTTCAAAAGATTGTTACGCAAGTTCTAGAGATGCATCTCACATAAGTTCATCACACATGAAAGAATAGGAGTGTATGAAAAATGCACACACTTTCAATAGGCTCAAAAACTCACATAGGATGTATATGGTCACTAAATTCACAGATGAAGCTTTAAATCATGCTTTAGTTTCACATCAACACAGCTATGTGCATTTGGTTTTTCAAAGATGATCAAACATGTACAATACTAACAAGAGAATAAGGAATTTCACATAACACATGTTAACTAAGTTCTTGATAATCATGGTTCAAATTTAATCCAGTTATATCATTGGGTCGGGAAACTAATAAAAATCTAATTCAAAACAATAAGGAAAATAAGACAATATTTTTGGATTTTTTAAATTTTTTCGAGAAAAATTAAATAAAACACAAAACTCCGAAAAAAAATTAAGTAAAACACAAAGCTAATTAAGAAAACAAAAAGCAATAACACGGAAACAAATGAAACCAGTTCAAAGTCGAAGGTACAAAAATTTTCAATTTGGTCATTTTTTTTTTAATCTTGATACCCCCACACTTAAACTAGACATTGTCCCCAATGTCAGAAAACATTAATACGAAAATAAAAATATAAAATAAAAATAATAAGAAACAAAATTAAGCAATAGGACTGAAAACTTCCCTAATTTGCAGAAAACCAAGCGATGACCCCCAAGCGTAAATTTTGCAATCAACTTCAAGGGAGAAAATAACCAAACGTTCCTGCAAAGAAAAGAAATAAATCAGTTAAGCACGCAAGAAAATATAGAAAATGCAAACGAAAATTGAAAATGAAAATAAAAGGTAACGAAAAGAACTAATAGGTGGTCATTGGTCATGACTGTTGATTTTCCACAGCTTTCATCTTGAACTGGATGGGCCTCCTTCTGGCAAGTGCTCCTCAGCTTAGTTGAGGATGAGTCAGCACGTTGTCTCCACATGCTTCAAGTAGTCCGGTCTCCACGCAGGTGTGGCATCTTCTTGAACTCTTGGATCAACCCAGACTCATCTGCTCTTGGGTGCACCTCAGACTCCTCCTGCTTCGTCTGTGAGGTACTTTTGTTTTTGAAGAAGTACCTCAACACAGGTTTATTTTTAAAGTGGGCTGGGAGGGGTCTGAGATGAGTACTCGAGAGCAAGACTAGGTAAGCAATCAGGATCTCACTTTCTCCACGTTCCTCAGATGAAGGAGAGGAGAAAGCATAATATGAGATACTTTTGCTTTTAACCTTTTTAATATGAAATACTTTTGCTTTGGAAGGTTTGTTTTCTGGGGTGATCCAAGGGATGAAGAACACTGAATAACTCGAAAGCTTTCTTTGGGAAGACATTATCGGAGATGAAGAGAGGTTGAGAGGTTTAGAGGTGGAGAGGATGTGAAGGTGTGCCTTTGATGTGGAAGGCGAAGGTCGACTTTATAGAAATTTTCCTTCACAACCGGAACTGTTCCCTCACTATTTGTCGGCAGCCGGTGGATGGATGAACAGTGCCCGTTACGCGCTTTCTGACAACGCGTCCGTAATTTCCGCGAAGCTGACTGCGCATACGACGAGTGACGACAAATTGGAATGATGATCTTTTGAAAACCGGGGTTCAAAACCGGGTGCGGCTCGTGGTTTTTGCAACGCTCCACGCTGCACGTCATGAGTCACGACAAACTGGAAAAACTGAGCCCTCGTGATTCCACGTGATTGCTGAGTCAAGCCCAGCTTTTGAGAAAGGAAACGGCTCTTTTGAGAAAGGAGCGTCCAGCTTTTCCGAATTGCGTGAGGATGCGTCTTCAACCTCCGAGGAGCGCCTCTCTTTGATTTGCTTCTTTTTATAGAGGCGCTAATTCTGCTTCACATCACACTTGAACTCCCTTCCTCAAACACTCTCCTCTGTAAACACTCTCTTCTGCACTTCTTAATCTTACTCCTTCCGCTCTCTTCTTCCGCTTCAGCAATCTTAATTTTTCCGAACTCTTTTCTTCCTCAACCCCCTCTAAAAATGTCTTGCCCTTCCGACCGTCGCCTAAACTTGAATGTCGGGGAAGACGATGACTCGTCTTCTCCGAACAACATTTGGAATCCATCCTTCATATCCCCCAATGGTCCTCTTACAGTCGGGGACACAATGATGAGGAACGATATAACCGCAACGGTGGTTGCAAGAAACCTTCTTACTCCCAGAGACACTAGGTTGCTGTCTATGCGGTCAGACGAGCTGGCTGTTCAGGACTCACTGGCTCTCAGTGTCCAGTGTGCAGGCTCAGTTTCAAACATGGGTCAGCGCCTGCTTGCAAGATCTCGTCAGGTGGAGTCGCTAATGGCGGAGGTGGTCAGTCTTCGGCAAGAAGTCAGAGGACTCAGGCACGAGAACAAGGAGTTGCACATGCTCGCAACTAGCTACTCGACCAGCATGAAGAGGAAGCTGGACCAGCTGCAGGAGTCGGACGGTCGAATCCAGAGTGATCATGAGCGGTTCATGGCGTTACTCCCGCGGTTTATGTTGCCTTCATCCTCTGGAGCAGCACCAAGCGTTCCGGCTCCGGAGATTCCAACTCTGGTACTTCGTCTTCCCGGAGCTCCGTCGACCTCTGAGGCGCCACCTAACCAAAACCAATGATTGCTATTAGTTTTTCGTATTATTGTAATTTTTTTATGCTTTTAATGTTTATTTAACTAAATATATATATATATATATTACTAATATTATTTTTATTATTATTATTATTATTATTATTATTATTTTTTCAGGGTTATTTTAAGCAAATTAAAATATGTAAATCAAAATATGTAAATTAATGCAAAAAGACTTTGTTTATCCGGACTAAAAATAAACATTGCCCTTAATTTATTTAAACTCAAACTAAATAAAAATCAACCAAATAACAAAATTAACTAAGCAAAACAAAATGAAAGTAAAAGCAATAAAGAAAAGGTTAAGAAATGCAAATCTGGTTGCTTGGGTTGCCTCCCAAGAAGCGCTTGCTTTAACGTCTTTAGCCGGACGATTCTTTCCTTTAACCTCCCCTCAGATCCAACGCATGGAATTTATCTTTTAATGGGAGGTGATACTTGAAATGATTCGGCAATGGTCTGAATTCTAGGGTGGGTGCCTGAATCATTAAAATTAGAGACATGTTAGTATAAAATAAAATCAAAATCAAAATTGGAGAAGATGGCTTACTGTCTTTCTCCGATACAAACTCAATTACAAAGACCACATTTTTGGATATTTCCGGGATTTTGAACTGGGCCAGATTGATGATGATGGTTGTGGCCTGTCCCGTGTCATCAAACTCAATTTCTTGGGCCTTTGTTGCCTCATGCACAACCTCTTGGATGTATTTTTGATATGCTTCAGCCACTTCATTCTCTTGAATCTCTTTTCTTGGCGTGCAAGGTTCAGGAACTTGTTTTGGTGCACCAAGAATTGAGATATCACTTTGGACTTCTGGAAGAGCTTCCACAATGTCTTTTTCACTCTCTTCGATATTTGGAATTAAAATTCTACAAGGAAAAAGGACATTCGGTGGAATAGGGTTAGAATGAATTGAACGTAGAACTTCCTCACCTAAGTTGGACGACATAGGGACTTGAGGGGTTTGAGACAAGAATTCGTCTAAACTGCCCAAGTCGTCCTCCTCCTCTTCTTCTTGCAGCGGCAATTCATCCAAGTTCGGGCTGTGACTGGATGGTTCTGGAACAGCTTCATCCTCCACATCACTTATGGCTTCATCAATTTCCACTTCTCCCTTTGAATTTGCAAATGTGGAGTTGGAAAGTTCACTTTGATCTTTAATCTGTGCCATGAATTCCATAATCTGCCCAACATGTATATCCAATTCGTCCACTCTGTTGGTCCGGTCTTGCATCTCCTGGATTCGATTTTCCACTCCCTGATTCAAAGAGGAGAGTAACTTATTAAATGTATCATTATCCAGAGATGTACCTGAATCGAATTGGGCAAATTGTTGCGGAGGCTGTGGTGGTGATGTATAGAACTCATCATACGGCTGCCAATATTCTCCTTGGTAAGTCTCTTCAGCTTGATTTTGTGACCCCTGCACCAAAGAGTTTAATTCGTTAAAAATTTGATTATAATCCACGGGCATACTTGAATTCGATTGGAATTGTTGTGGGGAATGCTGTGGTGGCTGCATAGGTCTGGAATAGAACTCGTCTTGCTGCCAATATCCACTTTGTTGAAAATGTTGAGGTTCATCCCACATTTGATTTGAATAATCCCTCCAATCCGAATTGCAAGCGTCGGAATACATATTGCCCCTTGATTGATCATAGCCTTGATATCCCCAATCATCTTCATATGCAGAAAATTGAGGATATTGCTGAGTTTGATATCCTTCCCCATAGGGCACATCAAGCGTATGGACACTTGGCATTGAGGTCTGATCGGCATACTGTGACAATTGAGAAGTAAGATTTGCCAATTGAGCTTGAATACTAGCAAAATCCATGTCTTACTTCTCTAGTACCTAAAATTAAAGAACGAAAACTAAATCAAATATCAAAAGTAAAAAAAATAAACACAAACAAGAAAATAAAGATAAAATAAAATAAAATAAAATAAAATAAACACAAACAAAAAATAAAGGGATTAGCAAAGTTACTAATCCCCGGCAACGGCGCCAAAATTTGATGCGAGAATTAACTCGACACAAATTAAACCCTCTTTTTGACAGTTGTAGTATAGGTGTAAGTAGGGTATCGTTCTGGACCGGGGATTAGGAGGGATTGCTAATCACTCTAAAATAATTTAAAAACGTAAAAACAAAATTTAAAATACTAAACTAAAATAAAAACACTTAACTAGAAAAACTTAAAATAGAACTAACAAATAAACTAAAATAAATCAAAAGACTTAAAAATACAAAACTAGGCTAAAAATTCGAAACACACTTAAAATGACTCAAAATAATAAAAACAATTTAAAATAAAAACTAGGAATTGAAATGAAAGGAAATTAAAATTAAAAGATTACAAATAATAAAAAGTAACTAAATAATAATATTATAATAATGGGGGGATTGATTTTTGATGAAGCGGAAACTAAACTTAAATAAATTACAAAATTGACAAAAACATAAAATAAAAGTGAACGGATAGATAACGGATTGGCTAGAGGGTTTTTCTCCACACATGACACATAAGCAACCCAAATTGACCTTCAGTTGTTCTTTCAATAAGTTATGAATTTTCAACGCCCCAAATTAACCATGAATTGCATAGATTAATTCTCAGATTTTCCTTAAGTTAATGGATTGGATGATTGCATACGACAACCCAAAACATTCCCCACAAGTTCCCTACATGAATTGCATAATAGAGATACAAGCGAGAATCATTAAGTTCTATGAAAACCATAAGCATTGACAAGGCACTTATTACTATGAATTGCATGAAACTTATGCCAGGAATTTACTTAACGCGATTGTGACTAGCAACCTTCACTACTCATGAATATAAGTTCATAACGATTAGGTGAAATTCACTTATATTCTAGCATCAAATTCATGCATGTAAATTAAGTTTGCATTCTTAATCGACAAACACAAATAAGTTATTAATCAAGCAGTTAAGCAAATTAAATTCACAACTCAAAAATCACAACCGAAGGTATCAATTCAAATTACAAATATAATCATGGCTTTGAATTAACCTCTAGCCAAAACAAATTAATTACACATTATTTATAATTTAAAAACAGAAATTAAAAACATAAATTAAAAACAGAAAATAAAATAAAAGTTTGAGAAAGATTAAACCAAAATAGGGTGCAGGGATTAAGGTTGCACTGTGATGTGCACTGTGCAACTCTGTGCTTGTTTGGTCGCTGCCTTCACCGAGAGCTCTCTGTGCAATTTTCTGTGTTCTGCACCGTGCTTCTCTCCTCTCAGCCTTCGTTTCTCCCTGCCCCAAGGCAGTGCCCCCCGTCTTGACTTCAAAGATGCCTTCCTCAAATAGGCGCTTCTCCTTCTTTTTTTAATTTATTTCTTTTTATTCTCTGCCAGCTAAGGCAGCTTTGCCTCTGTTTTTCCACTACCCTTTTTCTATTCAAACCAGCCCATGCCGTGTATGCTTGGCTTTGCTGTGCTCCTTTGTTTATTCCCACTATAAGCTGCCCTCTGCGCTCTTTCTAATAATCCCCCACCGAGACAGCTTTGTTTTTCTTTTTATTTTCTTCCCCCCAGCTGCCTCGCAGCTTTCCTTTTCTTTTTCCGCAGCTTGGCTGCTTCTTTTTCTTGTTCACCTCACGTTGGTGCTTGCCAGCTCTCCTTTCCATCTCAATATATTATATTAATATATATATAAATATATAAATATATATATATATATATATATATATATAAAATAATATATATATAATAATATATATATATATATATATATATATATATATTTTTTTTTCTTAACTTGATAAAATCTTATAAAACACAAAAATAACGTAAATGGCTCAAAATATAACGAACTAACTAAGAAAAGACGAGTGAATTTGATATAAAAATATGTATAAATATGGTCCGATCAGAAAGCTTAATGGTCAAGCCTTGTGCGTACTGGTTTTTGCACCAGGAGACTGTGACCAAAAGCTGCTTTTGAGTGGAGGAGAGAGTGATTTTGTAGAAGCATGAGACTGCATTTTGGACTGAAGGAGTTAAGTTTGGAGAAACACAAGCAGTGTTTGCATAGCTAGAACATGAAGGATGAGACACATTTACTGCATTTTCATTGAAACAAGCAACTATGTCTCTCATTGTGTAAACGACAATTCTAAGTTTCTAAGCCAAGAAATAAAACCCCGCAGCACAGCAATCACTACTTGAGAGAGAGAGAGATTTTTTTTGTTTGTGGAGGGGGGGGGGGGGGGGGGGGGGGTGGGATCTAAAGGGTTTGGAGAAATGGATCTGTCTGGTTTGGTTTCCGTGTTAGAATTTTGCAAATGTGAAAAACTTGAGAGGCTGAGAATGAAAGGAAGGTAAGGAAGGAAGATAAATGAATTTAATACCTTTAAAAACTGCATCTTATGAGAAAGGAAAGAGGTAGAAGGCTAAGACAAAAAACCTTCAAGCTTGCCTTATTTATCTGTTTCGTTTATAATTGAGGTAGTTTTGTGTAATTTACCTTTTTACTTTATCATAATTGAAAGATCATCTATAAAAATTCATTTAATACAAGATTATTTAGTCATCCATATGCATTGAACAAATTGACAGTTATAAGTACGAGTAATATCCTCATGCTTAACCGTCAACTTATTTGATTAAAATTGATGATTAAACCGTCTTCAATCAAAAGAAATTTTCTAAATATGATCTTCATGTAATGAGAGAGAATATAAACGGTTAGAATTATGATATTTGTATGGTGAAATGATGTTATGTAATCATGTAAAATGAAATCACTACTTGCATATTAGAAGTCAGGCAATGGCCAACTATATTTTCAAATTCTCTAATTTATAATTAATTACTTTTTCAATTGTTATCCAACTATCACTTAGTACTACAGTTTAGTAGTATTCCTCTTCACTGGTAAGTGAGAAGTCTTATATTCGATTCTCGCCAAAAGCGAATTTGAACCACATTATTGATAGCTCATTGTGAGGCTAAGCCCACCCCTCTCTTTAGTGTAGATAATATTGATTTTTCAAAAAAAAATTGTTATCCAACTAATTATATGGTATGTACACAACTAGACATCAATATTTTTTTATCCTTTATACCTTTTTTATCCGATTCAGTGTTTATCGTTGGCATATATATATATAATATAGGTAAAATTGTTAAGAATCAGGATGAGCTTTCAGAAGATTCGTAATATTCCGAGAATTAAGGCTCATGTTTTATTAAATTGGGAGTGAATCGAATGCAAAAAGAGGACTGGGTTTAGAATCCAAATTCTAGTAAAAGTGACTGAATGTTGTGCATGGATTAGGATTATCTAATAAGAGATTAGATCAGGAAACGCCAAGGAGTTACAGTCCAGGTAGGATTCTCGTTCGGCGTGAGTGATCAGCACGGGATTTAACTTTATAAATAAAAGGGAGTTCTAATAAAAAGGGCTTTAACTAAGTTTATTTTAACCAAAAACCATCCTATAACTTTTTTTAACCAAAAACTATCCCAGAACAAAGTAAAACCCACAAAACCAACAGACAGCTCAACCACCAGCCAGTCACTCATGGCTCTCCTTTGGCCCTCATCCTCCTCCTCCTCCTCCTCCTCCTCCTTTTCGTATCGCTTACAACTTTCCTTTTTGAATCACCATATTTCGTTAAGTATTGAAGAAGTTATATCCATTTGAATCTTACCCAGTTTCTGGCGACCTCCGAGGCTTTCGAGGCATTTTTCGGCCACAAAACAGAAAGTTAGCCATCGTGCAAGTACCATTATCTTCATTTCTTCGAGAACTACGATTTTCGTTTTTGAATCACTCGATTTCGTTGAGTATTGAAGAAGTTATGTCCATTTGAATCTTACCCAGTTTCTGGCGACCTCCGAGGATTTCGAGGTATTTTCCGGCCAAACCATGGCGAGTTAGCCATCATGCAAGATACCATTATATTCGTCTCTTCGAGAACTACGATTTTTGTTTTTGAATCACTCGATTTCGTTGAGTATTGACAAAGTTATGAGCGTTTAAAGTTTGTCCAACTTTCCGGCCGAAATCCGGCCTTCCCTTCCGTTTAGCTCCAGCAAGTAGCAACCACACCAAGCCCTTTGGTGTTTAAGTGACTGTTTCTGGAAAAATGAATGTTCACTAATTCTGGAAAAGTGACTGTTTCTGAAGAAGTGATTGTTCACTGTTTCTGGAAAAATGACTGTTTCTGGAAAAATGAATGTTCACTGTTTCTGGAAAAGTGACTATTCACTGTTTCTGGAAAAGTGAATATTTCTGGAAAGAAAAGAACCAAAATTCAGAAACAGTGATTTAAATTCCAGAAACAGTGACTTAGATTCCAGAAACAGTGATTTAGATTCCAGAAACAGTTTATTTTTACATTAAAAAAACTGTGACTTAAAATTCCATAAACAGGGATTTAAATTCCAGAAACAGTGACTTCGATTCCAGAAACAGTGATTTAGATTCCAGAAACAGTGTTACTTAAAATCCAGAAACAGTTTATTTTTACATTCAAAAAACAGTGACTTAAAATTCCATAAACAGGGATTTAAATTCCATAAACAGTGACTTAGATTCCATAAACAGTGACTTAAATTACAGAAACAGTGTTACTTAAAATCCAGAAACAGTTTATTTTTACATTCCATAAACAGTGACTTAAATTACAGAAACAGTGTTACTTAAAATCCAGAAACAGTTTATTTTTACATTCCAGAAACAGTACTACAACTTTCCTTTTTGAATCACCCTATTTCGTTGAGTATTGAAGAAGTTATATCCATTTGAATCTTACCCAGTTTCTGGCGACCCCGAGGCTTTCGAGGCGTTTTTCGGCCAAATCACGGTGAGTTAGCCATCGTGCAAGGTACCATGCTCTTCGTCTCTTCGAGAACTACGATTTTCGTTTTTGAATCACTTCATTTCGTTGAGTATTGACAAAGTTATATCATTTTGAATCTTACCCCATTTCCGGAGACCTCCGAGGCTTTCGAGGTGTTTTATGGCCAAACCATGGAGAGTTAGCCATCGTACAAGGTACCATTCTCTTCGTCTCTTCGAGAAATACGATTTTCGTTTTCGAATCACTTGATTTCGTTGAATATTGACAAAGTTATAAGCGTTTAACGTTTGTCCAACTTTCCGGCCGAAATCCGGCCTTCCCTTTCGTTTAGCTTATAACATGGTTTTTTATTAAACAAAACTTATAACATGGTTTTTTATTAAAACTAAAACTTTTCAAGCCCTTTTTATTAATTTTCCTTAAATAAAAGTGGTTCTGTAACATTTAAAGGACCTTCAACTCAACACACAAAACTGACATGCACAAATCCTTTGAAGCCTTTGAGAAAACATTAACTTCCCTAACTTCGTTAACACACCTTTAGTGTGGATTAACAGCAGTGTGTTGGCAACTGACGACATATTCACTTTGGATTAACATAACTAGAACCGTAAAGTCAGGTGACCGAGGAGCATCTTCAGTTTAGAGTAACAGCACTGCTTCAAGTTCGTTTGACTATCTATCAATGTCTTTGTTGGCAAGAAGTCTTTGGTCTTCTCGCTGAAAGAAGTCATCTCATTAGCCTCTTGGTGAAGTGAGGTGTTACCAAGTTACTTAGTGTTCAGCACATTAAAATTCAAACCATTTTTTATAATTGGATATTCTCAAGTACATTTTAGAGTTCGGCATCCTGGCGGCTGAGCAACACTCACCATCAAGAGACTTATCTCTTTTCAATGTTTGTGTCGTTATAGTTTGATACTAATTCCGTACACTTATATTTTCACGAATATAATTAAGGCAGCCAAACCCATTGCAAGAGACCCTGAACTTTGCAATGATTAATAGCCTTGTCTTCAAGCTCTAAAACCTAAATGCGAGATGAGTTTCTTCCTCGGCCGTAATCCCTCAGATATAGAAGTCAGCCGCGTGTTTGACACCATCCACCTCATTCACTCTACTCGCCGACCGAGCTCGGTGACAAGTTGGCAAGCCGCAATCACCAGAATGATGTAGTTAGCTCATTAGCTATTCGACCTGCGCACCATGTAGGCTTAGTAGTTTTTAAGATCAACACAAAGATAATAGGGATAGGGTTACACTAAACCACGCTATATGCTATCAGTAATTTGGGTATCGAAGTCCCTATAAGAGTTTGAACCTAAGAACTCTCATCTACAAATGAAGAATGATACTATTAAACAAGACTGCAGTGCTAGTAGCAACATTAATGAGAGGTCCGCACATATCTCTTTTTACAAATTATTTCATGAACACCAGATAACCTTTTCTTTGTTAATAACTAGCAATATGGCACATGCTATGAATTTGAAATATTTTTGTTGGAGAAGTTTTTTTTTATGTTTGTTTATCATAACTGTATTTTACACTAAAAAGATAGGGAAGATTTAAAAAGAAAGATTAACTACTAAGAGAATTCACTTGGTTGAAAAGAAAGATTAGCTACTAGTCTACTAAGACAATTCACTAATTACTTTTTGTTAAAGAATTTAAAGGATGAAGAAAAAAGAAGTAGCGGGAGAGTAGAAAGGACAAATTGTCAAAATAAATGACAAATAGCCTTCTCTTTATAGTAGTATAGATAAATATTTCCACTAGAAATATTTAGAATAAATTGCATTTTACACCGTTAAGTTTGTGCTCAATTGGAACTTCGTACAATATCTTTAAAATATTTCAATCTCATACATTTACTCTTAATTTATTTTAATTTCATACATCAGTAAAAAATATGTTAAATCAACCGTTAAGTGATGATGTGGCAAATATGATGTTCACATTCCTGCTAACATGGCTGCCAACTTTGCACCATGTGGATAAAAAAAAATAAAGATTAATAAAAAAAATCTATAATTAAAAACAATAAAAAAACATTCTTACAAATAAAAAAAGGTCGACGTTCAACATCCCCCGACACCAGCTCATTCACCCCAGATTCAACACCTTCATCTCATCCCTAACCACCGCCACCTGCTCCAATTGAATCTCCTTCAATACCTCTTAGTGCCTTTTCTGCGTTACTCTCCTGCCAAATCCCAACAATCACGTTGTCGATTAGGATTAGGAAACTCACCAGTGGCTCCACAAATGCTATGATCTCCTCCTCCTCCTCCTCCTTGTCGACGTACCAGGCTAGGATAAATGAGATGACGTCATCTCCAGCAGAATCCGCACCAGCATGTCACTTAGATGGTCCAGCAACAACTTCTATATCGTCTCTTTCTTCACTGAATTTCAGGGGTTTCTCTACAACCTCAACAAGCTCATCAATCTACTCGTGCTTGTACAACTCACTCCTCATTTTCAAAGGCAACAATTCAAGTAACATTCCAAACTCGGAAACTGCCTCCGACTGCGACATGGAAGCCGGATTCGAATTTGGAGAATTCGAATCCAACCCATTTCTGGAAAAGAATCGATTGGATGACCTCTGAATCTCCGAGGACGAAATCCATGGAGTGGAGGATTTCGAACCAGTTAGAAGAGAATGCTCTTTTGGAATAATTCTGTATTGGATTGATACGGGAAGCAGAAATATATACAGTTGATATGCACAATCAACTCCTTATAAATTGGAGTCGACTTCCTAACTAGGAAAATACATATAAAAAAATTTAAAAAAAAAAACTAAGTATACAAATAATTAGAGATTTGTTCCTATTGAGATCTGATTGATTTCTCAACACTCCCCTTCAAGTAGGTGCATATATGTCACTCATGCCTAACTTGTCTAAGAAACTTGAAAACTTATGACTTGAAATAGCTTTCGTTTGATTGATGGTACTTCAATTATTTTTCTTCCAATTTTTCATTGATAAAGAATCTGTCAACTTCAACATGCTTCGTTCGATCATGCTGTACCGGATTATGTGCAATGTCACGGGCGGCTTTATTGTCACAAAATAATTTCATAGGCTGATCAATTTTTATACCAAAATCCTGCAATAGAAGTTTAAGCCACAATATTTCACAAATCCCAAAGGCCATTCCTCTGTATTCGGCTTTTGCACTAGAACGGGCAACCACATTCTGTTTCTTACTCCTCCATGTAACCAAGTTACCCCGAACAAATGTAAAGTAACCTGATGTTGAGCGTCTATCATCAGCTGAACTAGCCCAATCTGCATCAGTATAACCTTCAAGTCCAATATGGTTATTTCTTTTAAACAAAATCCCTCTTCCCGGACTTCCCTTCAAATATCGCAAAATACTCATAACTGCATTCATATATTGTTCTCCCAGATCATGCATGTATTAACTCATTACACTTAAGGCATAAGCAAGGTCCGGTCTTGCGTGTGCTAAGTACATTAACCGACCTACTAACCTCTGGTATCTCCCTTTGTCAACTAGTACTTGATTAGGATTAACACAAAGCTTTAATCCTTCCTCTAATGGTGTAAATACTGGCTGACAAGCAAACATGCTGGTTTCATGTAACAAATCAATAATGTATTTTCTTCGAGGCAAGAAAATTCCCGAATTGCTTCTCGATACCTCAATCCCTAGAAAATATTTCAGGGATCCAAGGTCCTTCATCTCAAATTCAGTAGACAAGTATTTTTGTAAGGCCGCACGTTCTTCTGGATCATTTCCTATTACCACCATATCATCTACATACACAATAAGTGCAGTAAGCTTCCCATTTCGTCTTTTTAAGAACAAAGTATGATCAGAATTACTTTGTTTGTAACCGAATGCTCTCATTGCTTTTGTGAATCTTCCAAACCATGCTTGAGGAGACTGCTTCAAACCATACAAAGATTTCTTCAACCTGCACACCTTTCTTTTGTATTTATCTGGCGTATTACATCTCGATGGAAGATCCATATAAATCTCTTCTGTCAAATCTACATACAAGAAGGCATTCTTCACATCAAATTGTTGTAAGGGCCAATGGAGATTTGCAACCAAGGACAACAAAACACGAACTGTGTTAATCTTGGCCACAGCTGCAAATGTATCTGTATAGTCAATTCCATATTTTTGAGTGTATCCTTTTACTACTAACCTTGACTTGAAGTGATCCACCATCCCATTAGCTTTGTACTTCACAATATAAACCCATTTGCATCCCACAGGTTTCTTACCTGTTGGCAAGTTTGTGATCTCCCAGGTAGCATTCTTCTTCAAAAACTTTAACTATTTGTTCATTGCTGCTTGCTAACGTGGATCAGCTAAAGCCTCATGCGCACTGTTAGGAATGGATACAGTAGATAATTGATACACAAATGACTTATTTGAAGTAGACACATAATTACTTAACGGGTATAACACATTAGACTCAGGGTTAGGTTTATTCACTGAATACCTAGTGTTGCACTTAAGATCAGCTTCGTAAGTGGGTTTAGGAATCCTCGTTTGACACGGTTAGGGAGACGAGATGGTGGCGGTGGTGGTGCATCCGAATCGAAGGCGATTGATTATGGTTACTAGGGCTCAAAGATGGCAAAGGTAACTGTGAAGGCAACGAAGAAGCTAGTGGTGCGGAAGTTGGCAATGAGTTATCCGGTGACGTAGGCTCACCTCTTTCAAGGTTTTCAACGTTATTTTCATGTGAATGATCATCACTTGTCTCCAAGACATCACCACTTAATTCCAAGTCATTCACATCATTATTTTCTTGTGAATCATCACCACTTGTTTCCAATACATCACCACTTAAGTCCAAATGATTTACATCATTATGTTTATGTGAATCATCACCACTTGTTTCCAATACATCACCACTTAAACCCAATGATTCACATCAGGAATAGTACAATCAAGAGTTTGAACTTCTGTCTGATTCTCCCCTTAAAGTGCAGACTCAGAATGGGCAAAGTACATATCATTGTCATGAAATGCAAGATCCACAGTGACAAACAACTTTTTTGTCGGAGGATGATAGCAGTGATATCCTTTCTGATTAGAGGTATACCCCACAAACACTAACAGTAAGGCTCGACATTCAAGCTTACTCATCTGCTGTTTATAGAGATGAACGAAAGCCACACAGCCAAACGTGTGAGGTGGAAGATTTAGAACTGCAGGAGCATCAACATGTGAGGAGAGAGCCTGAAGAGGTGTCTGAAAATCAACTGATCGGGATGGAACGCGATTAATGAGATACGCAGTTGAGGTGAAAGCTTCTCCCCAATAGGATAACGGAAGACACCCCTCGAGTAAAAAAGCACGGACAACCTCCAAAAGATGACGGTTCTTGCGCTCTACAACCCCATTTTATTGTGGAGTGTATGGACATATAGTTTGATGAACAATACCATGATGATCCAGAAAGGCACAAAGTTCAGAGTTCACATACTCGCCACCATTATCACTCATGAAAACCTGTATTTGTGACTTATACTATACTTGCACCATTTTGTGAAATTGCTAGAACAAGGAAGTAACTTTACTTTTTGACTTCATCAAACAAACCCAAGTCATACACATGCAATCATCAACAAAAATAATGAACCAATAAGCACCACCAAATGTAGCAGTTTTAGATGGTCCCCAAACATCAGAATGGATTATAATAAATGGAACAAAACTTCTTCTCAAACTAGACGGAAATGAAGTACGATGACTTTTAGCTAGTTCATGAACACCACATTTAAAGCTAGAAACGTCATTCTTAACAAATAGGCTAGGAAACAACCTCTGTAAATAATCGAAAGAAGCATGTCCAAGTCGATGATGCCACAACCAAACCTCTGAAGCTTTATTCCGCTCCCCCTAAGATCTTTCCACAGTAAGAGCTTGAGTCAACATCTGGGTATTGTTTGATGTCAGCTCCAAGTAGTAAAGCCTCCCTTTTTCTGATACCATAACCAATCGTCTTGCAAGTCCGAATATCCTTAAAAACACAAAAAGAAGGCCAAAAGATAACAAGACAATGTAGGGGGTGACAGTTATTTGAGCAACAGATAATAGATTATAATCAAGAGAAGGAACAATAAGCACGGTATCAAGATTAAGGGCATCTAAAAGATAGACAACGTCTTCCCCAATAATGGGGGCAGGATTACTATTGGTAACACTTACAACAGTTTTGGTGCATAGTTTTAGGGTTTGTACCTGTCTAGAATCACAAGTCATATGTTCAATAGCACCAGAATCAATTATCCATGTATTATTCGTAACAGATGTATAAACTTTTAAAGTTTTACCATCGTTGTTTATGTTCAGAAGCCACCTTAGCTTTGGCAATCAATGCACACGACTTATTACCGCGGGGACGACGAGTCCAGCGTGTCATTGCTCTGTGTGAGTTGAGTGCAACGTCTAAGGTAATTGATAGGGCTAAGATTCCAAACCAACTAGGTCAACAATGTGAGACCCCTGGAAAAACAAACTGTAGCACAAAAATAAAAAACATTTTCCTTTTTTTTCTTTTTTTTTTCTCCTTTTTGTTCTTTTTCTTTTTCTTTTTCTTTTTTCTTTTTTCTTTTTCTTTTTTTCTTTTTTCCCTTCCTTACTCCTGGGTCTTTCTTTTTTCCTTTCCTTACGCCTGGGACTTCCTTCGAAGCATGACAAAGTAAGAAAATTATAGATCACAAAAAAAGGTTTTGGAGAACAAGGTTAATGGTTCTCAATCGGGATTTGCAACGGTAATATCTGGGTTTTGGGCCTCAATTTGTGGCCACGTGATGCAAGTGGGTAGTGGTGGGTGGCTGCAACGATCAGCTCGATGAACTCAGGTCAGCAACAACAGCGTCGCTCGCTAGTCTGGATGGATGCGGGAATCGGCTCGGTGAACTCGGGTCAGCAACGACGGTGTCGCTCGCTGGTCTGAAGGTATGCTGGTGGTTCTCGGTTCTGCGCACGGCGTGCGACTTTTATATTTTTTTTCTAGCCTAGGCTCTGGTGCCAATAAGAGAATGCTCTTTTGGAATAATTGTGTATTGAATTGATACAAGAAGGAGAAATATATACAATTGATATGCACAATCAACTCCTTATAAATTGGAGTCGACTTCCTAACTAGGCAAATACATAAAAAAAAAAATAAAAAAAAAACTAAGTATACAAATAATTAGGGATTTGTTCCCATTGAGATCTGATTGATTTGTCAATACAGCTTACGTCTGAATTCGAATTCGGCCCATTTATGGAAAAGAATCAAACTGATGACCTCCAAATCTTCAGGGACAGAATCCACGAGGTGGAGGATGTCAAACCGTCTTACGCCCTTCATGTGTTCGATGAAATGTTAAAGAGACTGCGGAGATGAATTTGGAATTCTAGAGGTAGCATAGAGTCAAAATTGGGATTTGGTTTGCCATTTCACATCCTACCGTTCTTCTTCTCCCCCGTCTCACCATAGCCACCTTCATCCCTTGCCTTAGCCACTGCACACCTCCTTTAGTTTTCCTCGTTGCCGATCCCTAAAAGTTATCTGCAATTCACCCTCACCCTCACCATCTTATTTTCTTTCAAATTCAAAAACCAAGTAAAAAATTTGTACAAAAACTTTGTTTCCCTCTCTAAAAATTTGAACAAAAACGTTGCTTCCCTCTCTAAAATGATTCGTTAATATTTTTTTTGCCACATCACGGATGAAGTAACGGTTGTATGAAATTGAAATGAAATAATAGTAGCTGTATGAGATTGAAATGTTTTAAAGATCTTGTATGAGGTTACAATAGACCCCAAACCTAAGGGTGTGAATTGTAATTAATCCAAATGTCTATTAATAATATCTTCTTGCAGAAGTTGAAACAAACTCATGCTAAATTAAAATATCAAATTGGACAAACTGGACACAAAACAAATAACCAAGAAAGTCCTATAGTAACCAAGCTTGGATTGCTCACCACTATAAACTATGGTGTATGTTCACCATACACCTAATCAATTGACATGTGTCATTTCACTTGACTTTTGTTATTTTTTTTTACAAAATTTAAAAAGTAAAAGTTATCACTATAGTTATGGTGAGCATACACTATAGTTATGGTGGTGAACAAAAATGCTCCCTTATCTAAATTGGCAGTAGCATTGTGCTTTGCAGCCTGAATTTAAATTCGAATCCTCTTCTCATAATTTATACTAGTATATGCCCACACACAAAGTGTGTGAAGTTTTTTAATTTTTGTTTTTAAAATTGAAGGATAGATGAATGGAGATAGAGAGTGAGAGAGGTTTGAGTTTTAATTTTTCTTAAATTAGAGGTGTTAAAATCATTTGTAGGTGAGGCTTAAATAAAAAATGGCAAAATTTTGTTTTGTGAAATGACGTTACTGCTCTTAATTTTTTTTTTGTCATAAGAGACTAAATAGTTTTTCACCTTCTTTTAATTGACAAAGAAGGTTCTATTAATATTGAATTTAAAAGTGTAATTATTTTATTATATTTTAAGAAGAAGAAAGTCAAGTGATAAGACTTTTTCATGGCAGACAATTGTGGAAAACAGAATTGATCAATGCCTTGGTAGGTATATTATGTGGAGGGAATATGTTATTTGTCCGAATCTATTTATTTATCTATTTTGATTTTACGAAAGATGCTATGGGCATGCAGTAGGATTATTATGAATTTTATGATAATGAATGTTGACCCACAAAATAAATTCCGTCTGTAGAACGACCAACTCCTGCTCCCAACACATGATCTATAATTAAAAGCAAGGCATAATGTGTTTATGCCATGAGCTATAAAGTTTCCCGTCTTTTTTTTTTTGTCTATTTCTTAGTGTATATTTGATTTACCGTCACTCAGTCAATTTTGTTGAAAAAAACCTTAAATTCAAACCTCATAAACTATAGGTGCTAGATAAAAGAGAAATGAAAGAGGAATCATCTGTAACTATTTTAATACAAGTTTGGTTTATATACATTACATCCTTTAGCATATGAAAAATATCATGTGGTTGCTGGTTGGAAAATGGGAATTGGAATATTAAATTAATGGGAACCCATCACATGAACCGTATTTATGGGTGAGTGAGCAGCTCCTCCTGTGTCCCGTCCTTGTGATTATTATATAGGCTCCAAAATTTGTTGATATAGTGATATCTATTAAAGTAGCACTAAAGGTTTTAGAGCAAAAGAACTAGCTATTATTTAAACTTTGAGATTAAGGCTTATAGGATTATTAGATTTTGATTATGCAGGTATTAGCTATGCAGCTGTTATGTTATCGTGTTAATTACACACACAAACATCATAGAGAAATACTGTTACCTTGTTAGATAAGTTTGAGGGATTGTATATTGTAACTTGTCAGGCTATCAAATCTAATCATTCTTCATATCAACTATCAATAATTCGTTTTCATTTCAAGTTAAGAAAATGGTTCTTTTAAAAGAAAAGCTAGGAAAATGGTTGAGTTTTATTTCCAACTGTGTTAATGTATATATTGACAATAAATTTGCTCTGTAGAAAAGTACAATAATCACACCGAAGAAAAGTTCTATATATCTGCAAATTAACGAGGCATTATATATATGAATATATAACTTCTTGAGTCTTGTTGGTACAAGCGTCACGCATGCTCCTGATCTATAGTCCCCAGATGTTATGGCTGTGGTACATATATATTCTTCATCGTGGCTAAGTACATGTTCTTGAATGTGAAGTAGACTGAATTTGCTCATGAAAAATATAGGAATGTGATATATTGTCTGTAAACAACTTCGTACTGGTTATTGTCAACATTGTGCTCAATTAATGAGTTTTCATAATACTCGTATGATAGCTGCCAAATGGATTTTAAGTTATATCAAAGGTACTTTGGATTTTGGCCTCACTTTGATCCTCTTTGTGGATGCAAATTTTCGCCTCCTTCTTCTAGGACAAAATTGCACCTACAAAACAATTAACACATTTGGTCAAGGCCAAGAGCTTCACGCACCCACAATAAATGGGAGAGGGGAGGCTTTGGCCGAAAACCCTCCGATGCTAAAGTAGAGTTTTTGGAAATTTTGCAAGAGTGTGGACTTAACTTTTTAGAAAAAATGGGGTCCAATATATAGAGTATGGCCGGCCCTCTTGGGAGAGAGAGTGCCCGGCCTTTAGGGTAATTTTTGGGGGTAATGGTTGATTTATTTGGCAATTAATAGATTAATTAGGTAATAAATCCATTAATTGACCAATTAACTCAATTTATATGGAATGTTTTGAAGGTTATGGAATAAATACCTTGTATGGAATATAGGATGAGGATTGATGAAATAATTTTGAATTTGTTATCTATTTTGGGCACTTTTGGCTTGATTAAATGATGGCTGTCCATTGCTCGCGCGTAGGAAACCTGGTATGCCTTAAGGATATTGATGTCTTCTTCTATCTAAAAATCCACGTGTCACCTTGTGATTATTTTTTGCTCCTCACTCTTGTTTTTGCATAATTATTTATTTATTCAAATGTTGATTTGCTGGGTTGTCCAAAATTGTCGGTTATTTTAATTATATTTTATTTTAAAGATTCAAAACTTATTATTATTTTATTTCATTTATTTTTAATATTTAAGAGTTGCGTTTTATTTGAAAAGTCATAATTCTTTTCTAAAAGGGTATTAGAAGTTATTTAAATAAGAAACCTCAGACAAAAAACAGAATACGCTAAAACTTTTCTGTCTCCCTCAGTTTTCACATCTCAATTTACATTCCTACTTTATAATTCTTGGGCAATCAATCACTACTTCGCAATCCCATCTGTCGTTGGCGTGCATAACGAATTAGACATCATGTGAGGCTTTGGGTTGTATCTTGGAGTTGTAGGCATCGTCATAACCTGCACGTAGGGAGGCGTCTACGGTTTTAGGACAGCAACATCGCGCCTCTCTTTGGTTCACGGGCCAGTTATTCTTATTCATTTTCCTAATTTAATTTTCATAAGTCTGATAGTGATGATACATTTGATTTGAATATGTAGAAAAACTAACAAAAAGTCTTAAAAAACTTCTCTTTTAATGAAAAGTCATTTTTAAAGATATAATGAATAGTAAAAATGTGGTTTTTTCGTTAAAAGTGAATAGCACCGGGAGTGTTTTGTTAAAACTCCAATATAAATATTTGGTATATTTCTACAATATATTTCACAATCTAAAGTCGTACAGTGTGATAATATAATTGCAATTTTTTGCAATCTGTTTTCATAGTGCTTTGAAAGCCTAATAATTATAGTTTTCATGCGGTTGAATTTTCTGGGAAAGGCCAACCATATCCTTCGTGATTGCATCTTTGATTCTCTGCAATATATTCCTTTTACTTCTGCTGTTAATAATTTAGTTCTTAAATTACTAATATAGTTGCAAAGATAATTTGATTATCTTCAAAATGATTGCATCTTTGACTTGAGCACTACTTGTTAATAATTTGCCTCTTTTTTTTTTTTCAGGTACTATCGCTGAAAGCTTGGGAAGGCTAACCTTTTTTTTCTTTCATTGTTTTTTTTGACTTTCTGCAATTTTTATTTTATTTTATTGAGTACCAAAACACTTTTGGATAAAGTTTCTAAAGGACACGGATGAACAATTTAAAATACAATTGAATTGCTTTAACTGTAAACTCTTGAAAGTATGCGATTCGACTAAAATTGCATATTGATATATAACTTGCTCAATCGTAATCAAATTTGTCTGTTATGTTTGATTCGTAATTGCATACTGATATATGTAATACTAAACTGTGCGTAATTATCATTATGCTTTAATTAAATCTTGTGCTTTAATCCCAACATTTTTTGACCAACAATTGCATACTGATATATATTAATTGTTTCATGCTTTAATTAAATCTTGTGCATAATTATCTTTATTAATTGATCTATGATTATTATATAGTAGTATAGTTTATTCTATTTTTGTTAAAACTTTTGAGTGACAACTGTTTTAATTTCTACAGTATTATAGCAATCTCATATCTCTTTCTTGTTATTAGTCAGTATTACATAACAAATGGCAAGCTTAGAAGAAGCCAATAGTGTTAAGCCTGAAAATTTTTGTGGCCATAATTTTCGTAGGTGGCAAAAACAAGTGAAATGTTGGTTAACTGCCTTAGGACTTGTATCCGCACTTGAAGAAAATCAAACAAAGATTCCTCTTCTAAAGAGTCATCTTCTGAACTAACCTTTGAACTCATAGAATACCATTGTCACAATAGAATCTTAAGTGCCCCTTCTGATCACCTCTATGATGTGTACCATGCTACTACATCCACCGCCAAAGAACTTTGGGAAACTTTAGAAGCGGAATATGGAATTGTAGATGCTGGGATGGATAGATTAACGGTCTCAAACTTTAGTGATTATAAGATGGTTAATAATAAGTCTGTGGAGGAACAAATACATGAGTATCAAGAGCTATTAAGAGGTGTTGAAAAGAAAGGAACGAAGTTCAGTGAGGACTTTAAAGTCTCCTGCCTTATTGATAAACTGCCTCAATCTTGGAATGACTTTGCTAGAACCTTAAGGCATAAACAAGGAGAACTTACTTTGGTTGAAGTCATAAATTCAATTAGGATCGAAGAGAAACATAGGTCAAGCCAAAAGAAGGAAACCAAAAGGCAAACAACTGTGAACTTAGATGAGAATGACACCAACAAAATTGGGAAAAACAAAATCAAGTTCACCATAAATAATAATAAGAACTTCAAACCTAGACGAACAAATTTTATGTTCAAATCACCCAACCAAAATAAGAACTTCTGGAAGACTAAGGATCAAGGGAGAGAGAAGAGGCTTTGCTTCGTTTGCGGAGGAACCCATCATAAGGCTAGAGATTGCTTCTACAAGAAAACTGGGGAGAACAAGTTTAAGTCAAATCATAATGGTCCAAAAGCTCAAGTGAATATGTTGATGAAGCAACAATCTTCTTAAACACATTTTAAGTATGATTCCTTTGTCAATTTTACTTATGAAAATAAGGATTGGTGGGTAGATTCTTGAGCTAATGTACATATTTGTTTTGATCGTGAATTTCTTAAAACCTATCAGAAATCAGGTGGAGGATGTGTAACTCTAGGAAATGACTCAATGTCACAAGTGCTTGGAATTGGAGACATGGAACTAAAGATGACATCTGGAAAGGTCTTAATTTTGAAGGACGTGCGACATGTACCTGATATAAGAAGAAATTTAATTAGTGGATCATGTTTAGTAAAGCAAGGCTACAAAGTTGTAATGGAATCAAATAAGGTTGTAATAACTAAGAATAATGTATTTATTGGAAAAGGTTTTATCAGTGAAGGATTATTTAAGTTAAGTGTTTCTTCCAAGTGCAATAATCTTCCAAAAGTTCTCAATGTTGAATCTAGTAATGTTTGGCATGGACGTTTGGAACATGTAAACTTGTTCAAAATTAAGAAAACGATGGATTTGGACCTAGTCAAATATGAATCTTAAGCATAAGTGTGAAATTTGTGTACAAGCAAAACAACCCAAGAAACCTTTTAAGTCCGTGGAAAGGAATACCCAAATTTTAGAGCTTATACATAGTGATGTTTGTGACTCAAATAGATTACCTACTAGAGCTGATAATTAGTATTTTGTCACATTTATAGATGATTGTTCGAAGTATTGTTATATTTATTTGATAAAGACCAAGGATGAAGTATTTGGTAAATTCAAGATTTACAAAACAGAAGTGGAAAATCAATTAGAGAAAAGGATAAAGAGACTTAGGTTTGATAGAGGTGGTGAGTACACTCTTACTGATCTTAATTTTTTTGTGAAGAGCATGGTATTATACATGAAGTAACTGCACCCTAGTCTCCACAATCTAATGAACTTGCAGAAAGGAAGAATATGACCTTATTAGACATGGTGAACGCAATGCTTTTGAGTCCTGGATTACCTGAAAATTTATGGGGGGAAGCAATTTTGACTACATGTTTTATATTAAATAGAGTAATCATCAAAGACAACACTACTACTCCATATGAAATTTGGAAAAAGAGAACACCAAATCTTCAAGTCTTGAAAGTGTAGGGGTGTTTGACTAAAGTTGTAATCCCAAAACCTAAGAGAAAGAAGATAGGACCTAAAATTATGGATACTGTTTTCTTAGATTATGCTCATAATAGTAGTGCTAATAGATTTCTAGTCATCAACTCTGAAATAAATGAAATTTCGAATAACACTATATTGAAGTCTAGGGATGCAACATATTTTGAAAACATATTTCCTTTCAAGACTAGAATGCAAAATCAAGTGGCAGATAAATCATGCACTAGTACTAACAAAGCCTCCACAAGTATTAGCCGTCAAGTTACAAATGAAGAAAAGCCTCCAGCAGAACTTAGAAGGAGTAAGAGACCTAGAGTGGAGAAGAACTTTGGTGATGATTTTTATACATTTTTAATTAAAGGTGATCCAACAACCTATAAAGAAGCCATGATCTCCGCCGATGCTACATTTTGGAAAGAAGCTATAAATAGTGAAGTTGAGTCTATTTTACAAAACAACACTTGGGAGTTAACGGATTTACCACCCGGTACTACACCAATTGGTTGTAAGTGGGTATTTAGGAAGAAACTGAAGCCTGATGGAAGTATAGACAAGTATAAAGCTAGGCTACTAGCCAAGGGATTCACTCAAAAGAAAAGAATTGATTATTTTGACACTTAGTCTCCTGTGTCTAGGATTACCACAATTAGGATCCTCATAACATTAACTTCTTACACAATTTAGTAGTTCATCAAATGGATGTTAAAACAACCTTTTTGAATGGAGACTTAGATGAAGAAATTTATACGGTGCAACCCGAAGGATTTATAGTGAAAGGACAAGAACATAAAGTGTGTAAGTTGTTTAAATCGTTATATGGATTCAAGCAAGCTCCTAAGCAATGGCATGAGAAGTTTGATAAAGTCATTTTAGAATATGATTTTGAAATTAATGAGCATGATAAGTGTGTCTACTATAAGGAATGCAATGGACAGTGTGTTATTTTATGTCTTTACATTGATGATATATTATTATTTAGAACAAGTGTGGAAATTGTGAAAGATGTTAAATCTTATCTATCAAGGAGATTTGATATGAAAGATCTAGGAGAAGCCAATATTATTTTGGGAATGAAAGTAGAAAAAACACAACTAGGTTTTATTATAAACCAAGCTAGTCCAATTGAGAAAATGCTTAAGAAGTTTAATTTTTTCAATTGCAATCCAGTTTTGACACCATATGAACCAAGTGTGTGCTTACTTAAAAATAATGGTGAACCTGTGTGTCAACTCCAGTATTCTCATATGATTGGGTCTTTGATGTATATAGCAAATAAAACTAGACCCGATATAGCTTATGCGATTAGAAAGCTAAGTAGATACACTCATAATCCAAGTAAAGAACACTGGAATGCCTTAAAGCAAGTGTTTAAGTATCTAAGAGGAACTTTGGATTATTCTATAAACTATATAGGATTTCCTTATGTAGTAGAAGGTACAGTAATGCAAATTAGATCACTGATAGCTCCGAAGTGAAATCTACTTCAAGATATGTATTTTTATTGGGAGGAGCAGCTATATTTTGGGGATCTAAGAAACAAACAATAATTTCTAGAAGTACAATTGAATCTAAACTCATAGCTCTTGATACTGCATGTATAGAGGCTGAATGGATTAAGAATGTTTTGCTTGATATCCTATTGGTGAGCAAGCCTATATTTCCATCTCCATACATTGTGATAATAAGGCCGTGATAGATTTAGTGAGGCAGACACATACATATAAGAAATTAAATAGACATATTAATGTTAGATACAAATCTGTAAGAAGCTTGTTAAATAAAGAAGTTGTTTCTTTGGATTATGTGAAGTCAGAAAAGCATATTATTGATCAATTGACCAAAGGTCTATCTAGGAATGGAATCCTAGATTTGTCAAGGGGGATGGGCTTAAACCCATAAGGACCTAGGGAGGAAACCCAACTTTTGTGATTGGAGATCCCATGAAGAAGGTTCAATGGGTAGAAACAATCCATATTACGTGACTTATATTCCAGCACTCTAAAATAAGAGATTTGAAATAAAATCACTTGTTCATCCCTATGACATTTGTGCTGATGATATGTGATGTTAAGAAAGGACATTGTCTTGAATGAGTTCCAAGGTGGGCAATCTCCTGAAGAGTATAGGTCACATGTACTCTTGTAGGACTCACCTAAGTGAGAGTAGTCGTGAGGCCGCGACTGTGAGAAATAGGTTATTCTCTAAAAACACTCATGAGAATCAAGATTAAGCGCATGGCCATAAATAGCACTAACCCACGCCAAGTTTTTGATCAATACTATGTGTGTCAAATATTGTAATCTGAATTAGAGGAATCTAGTTCAAGACTTAGTTCACTATGATTCCTTCAGATGAAAACTATGAACACTAAGTGTAGGTTCACGTCCAAAAGACGCCTACACCCATTGCATGGTATACAAATTGCCCAAACTTCCATTTCTTCAATTGTGTCTATTTTATTCCTCATAGAGTTTTGAATCTTGTGGGGGATTGTTGGTTATGTTAATTATATTCTATTTTAAAGATTCAAAACTTATTATTATTTTATTTCATTTATTTTTAATATTTAAGAGTTGTGTTTTATTTGAAGAGTCATAATTCTTTTCTAAAAGGGTAAGAGAAGTTCTTTAAATAAGAAACCTCAGACAGAACACAGAATACGCTAAAACTTTTTTGTCTCCGTCAGTTTTCACATCTCAATTTACATTCCTACTTTATAATTCTTGGGCAATTGATCACTACTTTGCAATCCCGTCTGTCGTTGGCATGCATAGCAGATCAGACATCATGTGAGGCTTTGCATTGTATCTTGGAGTTGTAGGCACCGCCATAACCTACACGTATGGAGGAGTCTACGGCTTTAAGGCAGCGACATTGCGCCTCTCTTTGGTTCACAAGTCAGGCATTCTTATTCCTTTTCCTAGTTTAATTTTCATAAGTTTGATAGTGATTATACATTTGATTTGATATATTTGATCATATAAACAATTGGTATATTTCTGCAATATATTTCACAGTCCAAACACTAACCACTTCAACACTAGCTACTTTAATTTAAGGTGGTGTTATTCACACCATTTTTATCTTCCTACACCCCTCTCAATTCTTGGCCGCCAAATCGAATGAACTGAAAATGATGAAAAGAAAAAAAATTAACAGAAAGTGTGTGAAAGGTAAAATGGAGTATGTTAATAGCAATACCCTTTACTTTATCTTGGCACCAATCCCATCTCGTGGTGCTCCAAAAAACAACTAACGGCCTCTCTTCTACTGAATTAGACATCTATTGCTATGTGTGTGCCGAAACTACATAGATTTGTTATCTTCTACAAGAACTTGATCATCGACAGAGACACCTTGGGCCCATGGGGAAGATGCCCCCACTCAGTTTTTTTGGTAAAAAGAATGTACATGCTTGTGACATTAGTAAGGTGTTTCACCAGTTTACTTGCTTTTGACATTACCATTAACTCTTCCAGTTGCTACTACCAACATTGAAAGAGCATTTCGGCCAAGAAATTTCTAGAGAATCGATTGAGAAATCAGATGGGAGATCAATGGATGAGTGATAAAATGGGTATTTACATACAGAGACGTTTTCAAAACATGAAAACGTAACGAGGGATGTTGTAATATGTTGTATGTAAAATCTTATGGATTAACAAACAAGTATTTTATTTAGTAAATTCTTTAGCTTTTTAATTTGTGACTTTATTATTTGAAGATGCCCCCATCCATACAGATCTTTGACTTCGTCCATGGGGATCGGTTATCCTTTCCTATATTACTTTATTGTGACAACATTAGTACCACTATCTTGCTTCTAATCATGTTCATCATGCTCACAGTTGCCATATTAAACTTAATTATCATTTGTTCGTGAGAAATGATGTTTGTGAGTCATCGGGTTTAATATATTTCTTCTGCTAATTAACATGCTTACTAACTGCTAATTAACATGCTTACTAAAGCTCTCCATCAGCCTCGTCATGGTGTTCTTTCCTAAAAACTCATCCGATTAGGGTAGTGCAATTTGTAACCCGGGGGGGGTGGGGTGGGAATGTTAGAATAATTAATCTTATCATATATTTGTATCATCTCTCTTATAGAGACAGGACCCACATGTGTTGGTGAGCCCTACCTCTATTAGAGAGATGATCAAATGATGGTACAAATAAGTTATAAGCGTATCACTACTCTTTCTACAATGTGATTCATTCATTCTAAACGTCCTCTCACTTGTAACGAATTTTTAAGCCAAACACATGGACAACACAAATTGCGTGATCTGGAGTACATATGGCTGTTGGACTTCACACGTAATACAACATGCTCAGATACTATGAAATAAGTTTAGGTTCCACGATAAAATCAATTGGCAATATGGGGAGTAACTCAACTCCTTATAAGTCCATGCAAAATTCTTCATTCCATCAATATGAGATCCATTCTCACCAATTGTAAATATGGAGGAAATTAAATCCTGCCAACCAGATTGGTTAGGCAGTTGCATTGTCAATACGAAAGATTATCTTTTCAAAAAAGTGTATGAAACCCCAAGTTTCATAGACTAATATATACATAGATTTGATCTGTCAGTCATTAACTAATAATCTACATATTGCCAAACTAACAACTTCACTTTGCTTAATTAGTTTCCCTGAAGATTACCTGGAATTGCAAACTTCTTCAGAACCCTTTACAGAGAAATATAAAAAACAATCGAAAACGAATAATTAAGATAATGATGTGGGCATATACCTAATGTTATGAAGTACTGGTCGAAAGTGTATCAGAATAGAGAGTTTTGACCAGCAAAAGGTCGCTCTGTATCTGTATATTTCTCAAATACAATTATACACACATTTCTTAAAAATGCTTCCCCTAAGTAGCCTAACCTTTCGGCTGGGAAGGATAAACCTATAAAAGCTTAACAGACAAATATAAAGCCTAACTCCAAAAAGAAAGTGGTCCTTCACACAAGAAGAAAACTTTTGAGACTTTAATAGAAAAGAACTAAATATGGAACTATTTAATCTCAAATAATTCGTCTACTTCTATTTTCTGTGATGATAGTGTGATTTGTGAATTTGTCGGCTTCAGGTCTAGAGTTTACTGCATTGAGTTTACATTAGAAACAACAATTAGAAGGAAAATACTTGTATTCATCTCATATTCACTCTTTGCGGGTAACGTATCTTCATTAAACAATTTTTGTAATTGGAACAATATATTCAATGTCTTAAGAATTATTTGAATCATATCTTCACAAAATCATTTGAATCATATATCGTTTAGTAACCCAAATATATGGAACAAATTGACAATGTAAGTACCAAATAACACATTCATGGTAAACCATTCATTTTATTGATATAGCAATAGAAAATTGTACAAACCTTTTTTTTAAAAGGGTATCGGTACCATTTGTATTAAAAAATTATTAGCGGACATCATGGAATTGTTAATCTTTGTTATTCATTTATGTGGCTCCCTTCATTTTTAACTGTATTACAACATGACCTTAATACTCAGCGATATGAAATACACAAAAAAATATGAGGTTACACTATGATCATCAAAGCTTACAATCCAAGACTACAAAGTAGTGATTCTAGTTAATAACATTGTTACTATAACAATGTTTATATTGTGGACGTCTGTTACACTATTAAGATAGCCTGTTATATATGCATGAACGTGTATGGATTACAAAATTATTGTTCAAAATAAAGGGTACTGGTACTCTTTTTTTATGAAAAACTAACCAAAACACCCTAGAAAACTTTTATTTAACCATAAGGACAAATAATTTCAAAAATACCAAGGTTGCCCTTGACAGCCTTCAAACAAAAAAAGCCAAAGGTGTTCCAACTTCCAACATCCAGCAGAGTTCACATGCATTTATCAAGACAAAGAAAAAGAAGACAAGCAAGTTCACATGCAAAAGAAGACAAATAAGTCAGATCACTTTTTAGAAACAATGCTGACAATTTTAGCAACAGTAGAAGCAAAGTGACAAATGACAAACACCAAGGAGATGTCCACATTATTCATTTGTAAAGAATTTTATTACCTTAGCATCCTTATTCAGTCTATATAACAGAAGTTTCATTCATTGTATACACACACCTCAACACCATATACTCACACCATACTTCAATTTTCATACACTCAAGCATCCGTAGCCTTCCTACCATCCTTGTAAACACTTCTCTTTGTAAACATTCTATATATCAATAAAAGTTCAAGTGTACAGATTCAAGCAATCTCCAAGTCTTAAGTAAGTTTTTCTTTTCTTTCTTTAGTGTGTTTGTTTAATTAGGCTTCTAGTCCAAAACAAGGAAACACTATTGTAGTTTTATTATTAAACTGCTAAATTGACGATCATACTCTGTTCGAGCACTCTGTTATAGTTGAACGCTTGCCATACAAATAACTGGACATTAACCAGGGTACCTCTGAGTTCTTCGTACCTCTTAGTTCAACTGTTAAGGCCATATACCTGCATTGTGAGTGGTCGTCATGCCGAAACATGTCGAGTTTCATGTGCAAGGTTTTATGTGTAGTTGTTATAATGGTCATCAGACCATTTAATCAGGTTTGTTTACGAATTTGGTATCAGAGTCAAGTTTAGCATTTTAATAGTATAATTATAATAGTAAAGTACCTTGAGGACAGAAGTTATTAACGCAACTAATACCACTCTTTTATTTTGTATGAATAGCAGATATTATTGTCCTTGTAGACCTTGTCAACCACAACCACTCAGTATTTATTGTCCTAGACACCCAACTATAACTAGCATAAAGAGAAGATTAGCATATATATCCAAAACAATTGGCAGGACTTTGAAGAAGCAAAAGTTTTATCTTGGTTATATGAACATCCTTCATTTATTTGTAAATATAATAACACAAAAGTGCAGCATAAAGTTTTAGAAGCAAAAAGAGTAATAGATCAAGTTTTAGAGACCTTGAGAAAAGAAAGAGAGTTTCTAAAAAACCAGTTAGCCGTAACTTTAGAGAAAGGTAGACTGTAGTTTATGATAGATTATCTTAATTTAGAAATTAGTGAACCACAAAAAAGAAAAATAACCTTAGACCAAAATAGTTTAGTTTGTTATTTTCCATTGAGAAAGCATAATCATATTTTCCATAGTGAAGAAAATCCACAAGCCCATAGTATTGTAGATCTTATTATTAGTCAAGCAAAAACTATAAAATTAGAAGCATAATCATTTGTTAAACTAAGCATTTTCAGAAAAATTCCATAAAACCAATTAGAGAAAATTTAGATTGTATTACGTCTCAGTTAGAAGATAATAATAAAAATATTCAAAGGTTTCCTAGCAAAAGAGAGATAAAAGAGTTTATTGACCTCATAGATAGTAAGCCTAAGTAAGTAGAACTCAGATCATTAGAAATAGTTGAGCACTTAAAATTACAAGTTCAAAAAATTCAATTAGTGCAAAAAGAGTTGAGTGAACAAGTAGATAAGTTGCATAATAAAATAAATAGATTATTAGTTTAATGACCGATTCTAGAACTAGCAGAAAATATATTCAAGTTTTGAAAGAAATTAGTAATTTAGATAAAGAACCAGTAGGTTTAACAAATTTTTCAACACAAGTAGCTAGTAGTAATATTCCCATTAGGCAAAATAATTTAATTATTCAATTAGTTTTGGTTTTGCTGAGAAATTAGGTCAAGTTGAAGAACAAATTGCAGAAATAAATCAGGTTTTACATAACGCATCTTGATCAGTTCCACCATCTTTGTTAGAAAAATTAGAAAATTTAACTTTGAGTACAAATAATCATATTAGAAGACCTAAGATAAATCCCTTTGATAACAGAAAATGGAACTCTTTAGGAGAAAAGGAAAAGAAATAGTTAGAGCTGAAGATATTTATCCAAATGAAGAAAAAGCACAAGAATTTATTAGAAGAGATTTTGAGAAAACACATAAAAATAAATACAATTTGTATCAATTAGGTTTATTTGAAAATATAAGTAGAATTGTAAGTAGCATCAATCAACATGAAGTTAACTATATTGATAAAGAAGTTACACTTAATTTACTTAGTAAGGAAGCAATTATGCATTTGAAAAAATCACATTTTAGTCGGATTCACATAGGAATAATATTAATTGGAATAACAGGATTACCCAGAGCACAAGTGGGCACAAAAGCTTTAGTATACATATATGATGATCGATGGGATAATCACCAACAAGCAGCAATAGCAACAAATGAAATAGACTTAAGATCAAACGTAGCAGTCATAGGATGTATTCCAAATTATGTTATGACAATAAACGAATTTAGTAAATATATTAAAGTAAGCATAAGAACAAAAAATTATAATATGAAAGGAGAGTATAAAAATTTGTGTATTAGCTTAATGTATATTGGTAAAGTGTCTGATAAATATAATTATAAGTTTAATTTAGAATTTCAAAATTTAGTTCAAACATTTGGTAGTAAACATGTGGGTATGATAGAAGCAAAACCCGTAGATAATAGTTTTTTAGAATGAACTCAGTGGATATTCCCTAATTTACAAGTAGCAAGAAATAAACAACCAAATAGAGTACAAATATATGAAACTAGTACAAGTAAAACAACAATCAGGTTTAGTAATTACAAGCAACTAGAAAATATAGAAGAAGATGAGAGTGAGATCGAAAATAAGGGTATTCATATGGCTTTTGATAATTTAGATATTAATTTAGTTGAGCAAAATTTTGATCATATTGTAGATAAGCTTATAGAAGAGATTGATCATTTAGATGAAGAACAATATTTAGAAAAATATAAGACATGATTTAGGACTACATAGAATTTCAAATGAAGAGATGAAAAAATTAATTTTAGAAATAGGAGTAGAACATATTTTAGGATCAAAAGAATATAATAATTTATTAGAATTGAAAGTGGAATGTAATCTAACATAACAAAGTAGTACATTAGGAGTAGAAAATCCAAGATACACAGTAGAACTAATCAACAATTTTTTAGACCAACAAATGAATAATATAATGAACAAGTACGAGTAGATTACATAGAAGAAAGTATGATAAAACTACCTAGAAAAAATAGGATTCCATATGTGAGAGGGTTAGAACAAATTAATATAGCAGGTAATATATTAAACTTAGATACATAGAAGAAAGTATGATAAAACTACCTAGAAAAAATAGGATTCCATATGTGAGAGGGTTAGAACAAATTAATATAGCAGGTAATATATTAAACTTAGATAATGTAGATCCACAACATTGGGAGAGAACAATTGAGAGATGGGAAAAAAGGTTGCATACATGCAGCATTAATGTTAGATTTTAGTAATTCACAAAATATGTTAGATTATTTTGAGCATATTTTAGATGGTTTAGTTTTTGATTATTTTCAGTCATGGAAAGTTCAAAATCTAGAACAACATCAAGTAGCTAAAACGCATTTTAATATTGATGGTTTTGTTACTTTGATTAAACAAGAATTTTTAGATCATAATAGGCTGGATGGCAAAAGAGAACAATAACAAATAAGAGCAACTAGAAATTTAGAACAATTACAAATTTGTGATTTACAATATATAGTTGAGTATACAACAGATTTCTTTAAATATTTAGGAAGAACGGGTAGAATTAGTGATATTAATTTATTAGATACTTATATGACAAAAATAAAAGGACCAATAGGAGAAAAGATTTGGAATGAATGGCAAAAGCATCCAAAGAAAAATGATATTGCAATAGGACCTAGAATTCAACATTTATATGACATACTTAGACAGGAGTGTAGCCAAATAAAAGCTAAGAAGCAAATTAGAAAACAATTTTACATGAGCTTTAAAAATATAGATTTACCACAATAGTATAGTTGTCATAAGAAGAATAAGCATAAGAAAATATACAAAAAGAAATATAAGTCATATAAACCCTACAAACAGCATAAGAATTTCAGTATAAGACCTTCAAGATCATATAGGAAGAGAAAATATATTCCAAAACAATTTAGGAAAAGAAGTGGTAGACCTTGGATTAGAAAATATAAAGCACCAAAAGATAAGAATAGTTGTAAATATTATTCATGTGGAGAAGTTTGACACATTAGACCTAAATGTCCAAAATTAGGAAAACAGCTGAGAGATAAAGTAAATTTGATGGAGTTGTTTAAGTTAGAAGAAGATGAAAATATTCAGTCAATATACAGTTTATATTATTTAAGTGATAATGAGAGTATTTATAGTATAGAAAGTATAAATATGATAAATTCAGACTCCGAAGATTCAAGTAGTTCAAATAGTGATTTAGAAGAATATATGTGTGCATTCGTAGAAGAACAACATGAAGAAGAGTATAAATACATAAATTTAGGTTGGTCGAAAAAATGTCATAAGTGTAGTAAATTAGTTGCAAATAAATATTATAATACATATTCAATATTGTGTGAAAAGTGTTATAGTAATAGATTATTAGAAATTAATTCAGCAGCATCACAAGAAAGCACTGAAATATAAGGAAATATTGTTTATAGTATAGAAAAGCCAAAAAATAGTTCTTTAATTATCATAAATTGTGAAATAGAAATAGCAAAAGAACACAAAATACAAATAACAGCTATGGTATAGGAAGCACAAAGAGTGTCATGAGAAGAGTTAGTACTAGAAAAATATAGATAAAAATTAGCGAAACCAGTGAGAATGACATAATTTGATGAGAGACCAGTTTATTTAACACATTGTATTAATAATGAATCTATTAAAATAGAAAAAACAACAATTTAATTTACCATTAACATTTGTTTCACCAGTAGGGTCATATACATTCATTTTAGGTTTAAACTTTTTAAAAAGTTTGCAAGGTTTTTTATTTATGAATCCTAACATAACATTTTTCAAAGAGACATTATAATAACTAACCAAAGTAATATTGTAGAAGCATACAAAAACATAAGTATAGAAGAGTTTAGTGGCCAAGATAGTCATTATTTAGAAAACTCAAAAGAAAACAATGAGCATAATAATATAGAAGAGTTTGATGAAGAAATATTTGAATATGAATATCCGATTTTAGAAGAATGAACCCGTATAGAAATATTACAATTAGATAGACCAAAGAGTTTAGAAGAATTATTACAATTAGTAGAACAAACTAGAATCATAGGAGAAAACCCACAATTACATTGGAGTAAAAATAAAATATTAACAAAATTAGATATAATTAATCCAGATTTAACCATTAAGACAGCTGATATGTCTTGTAGTTTATTAAATAAACAAGAGCTTGAGCAGCAAATAAAAGAGTTGTTAAATTTAAAAGTAATTAGACCCTCCAAGTCTAGACACAGATCATCAGCATTTGTTGTGAGAAAACATTTAAAGCTAAAGAGAGGTAAGGCTAGAATAATTTATAATTACGAGAGATTAAATGATAATACATATGAAAATAGTTATAAGTTGCCAAATAATTGTGAGCTTATAAATAAAATTCAAGGGAGTAAATATTTTAGTAAATTTGATTGTAAATCAGGATTTTGGCAAATATGATTAGCAGAAGAATCAATTGAGTGGACAGTTTTTACTTGTCCAGAAAGACATTTTGAGTGGCTTGTTATGCCATTTGGACTTAAAAATGCTCCATCAATCTTTCAAAGAAAGATAGACCAAATTTTCAAGAAATATGATAAATTTTGTAGTGTTTATGTAGATGATATTTTAGAATAGTAAAAATAGAAATGAACATAGGAAGCATTTAGAGATAGTTTTACAAGAATTTATCAATAATGGAATTGTGATTAGCAAAAATAAAATAGCATTAGAAAAGCAAGATATAGAATTTTTATGAATGTATATTAAGTCAGGTACAATACAATTACAAGTTCATATAACTAAAAAGGTCTTAGAATTTCCAGATAAGTTAGAAGACAAAAAACAGTTACAGGCATTTTTAGGATTGTTAACTTATGCAAGAAATTTTATCCCTGATTTAGGAAGAAAAATAGCAATATTACATAGTAAAACTAGCAAAACAGGACAAAAATATTTTAATAATGAAGATATTAAATTAGTTCAAAATATAAAGGAAGAAATTACTCAACGTAAGCCATTAACATTACCATTAGATGATAGTTACAAAGTAGTTGAAACAGATGCTTCATCATTAGGATGAGCAAGTATACTATACCAGAAAAAGCATAAGGAGTCACCAAAGTCTAACGAACAAGTTTGTAGATATTCATCAGGAAAATTTAGTGATGTACAGTCAAGATTACCATCAATAGATTTAGAAATTTTAGGAATAATTAACTCACTTGAAGCATTCTCTTTATTTTTACATAATGAAGTATTTATGATTAGAACAAATTGTCAAAATATAGTTTCTCATTAGAGTAAACTGTCGGTTTACTCCATGAACTTTCACCTCAGTTTCGGTTTCCCCCCTGAACTTTTCTATTGGAAAATTAAGGACTCAAACTAATTTTTTTAGCCAATTTGCCCCCTATCGTTAGTTTTTCATATATTCCATCCATATTTCCGTTAAGTGAGACCATGTGCACAATATGTGAGGGTAGTTAAGTCATTTCATTCTTAAAAATGATTAAAAAAACTGAAAATAAATATAAAAAACAAAACTTTCCCTCTATTTTTCCCGCTAATTCCTAACCTCAATTTTATTTTCCCCTCTCATTCCTATGCATGAGAAATGACATATGGTGTTATTGTCTTCATAAGTAGCTAAGTTAGTCTTTTTCTTGAAGCATGTACTACCATTTTTATTTTCTCTAACAAATTAATAATTTGACAAATGCTAATGGTGATATTGTCTTCAAAACAGTGCATTAATATAAGAAACCCTAGTCTTTTTTATGAACATGTTTCTTATATTAATGCACTGCTTTGAAGACAATAACACCATGAGCATTTGTCAAATTATTAACTTGTTAGAGAAAATAAAAATGGTAGTACATGCTTCAAGAAAAAGACTAACTTAGCTACTTATGAAGACAATAACACCATATGTCATTTCTCATGCATAGGAATGAGAGGGAAAAATAAAATTGAGGATAGGAATTAGCGGGAAAAAATAGAGGGAAAGGTTTTTCTTTATTATTTATTTTCAATTTTTTTATCATTTTTAAGAGTGAAATGACTTAACTATCCTCACATGTTGTGCACATGGTCTCACTTAACGGAAATATGGATGGAATATATGAAAAACAGTAGGGGCAAATTGGCTAAAAAATTAGTTTGAGTCCTTAATTTTCCAATAGAAAAATGCAGGGGGAAAATCGAAACTGAGGTGAAAGTTCAGGTGGTAAACCGACAGTTTACTCTTCTCATTATAACAAGATACATGCTAATAAACAGGCTGCCCGAATATAGGTTAATTTTATTGATTCAATTACAGGAGGTTAGGTCATGAAAACCTAGCTTTAATTTTAATTTCCATCAAAGCCAGCATCATATTCATTCTCTTTAGCACAACCTTCAAGTCATTTCTAGAGACCATGAGTCATTACTTAGTAAGTTTATCAAAATGAACCAAGAACTCCAATCTCTTAGAATGCAGTAAAAGGTAAGTGACACCTTGAAAAAAGAATTGAAAATAGGTTTGAAAACTGGTCAGCTTAAGAATAAAGAAAAAGAGGTTATTGAACCCATAGAACAATAGGCTAATGAGCCCATAGAAGAGATTAAGATTGAGCTCTTAGAAGAAGATATTGAAATGGAGCAGCATCAAAGTAATGAGTAGCATCAGCGTTTGAGTGACAAAGAAAAACAAGAAAGATATGAAAGTTTTCTTAGGAATATATCTTTAGACTTAATAATATATGATACCCTATTAGAAGAAATTTCAAAAGCAAAATTAAGAATAATGCCACCAAATATGCAAAATGAGAACCTGAGCAGAGCATCACAATCCATGAAAGAGTTACAATTACAAGTACAATGTGCTTTGTATCCACCATGTTTTCTGTCATGTTTTCTGTGATAGTACATAGATGTATCCACCATATATTATTACAAAAATTTATCCACCATGTTTTTTGTGATAGTACAGAGAGTTATATTTGTAAACCAGAAGTTAGCATAGATGTGGCCAGGATTAACATGAGAGATTTTAGACCATGGCATTTTAGTTATGAGCATCAAAAAAAGCATAATGTAGTAGAAGTTACCACAACCTTACTATTAGAGTTTGTCTATCTTGATAAAATATTTATCAACCATATTTCTCAACTACAATTATTTCCTAAAAAGCTTATAAAAGTAGCAGAAGATTATCTAGAAAAATGGAAAGAAATTTGCATAAGTTTTATTAGTAGTCCTCCAGATTAGTATGTACATATGCATAAGGAGAAAGCTAGCATATAGCCATGATTAATGAATAGTCCTTTAGACTATCCCTTATCTCCCACATAGGTGGACTCCTTCATACAAAAATATTTTAAGATTTTGAGGTATCCAAATGTTAGCCTTCAATGAGTTTGAAGATTTTAGGTATGATATGATATTAGTAGCAGAAGAATAAATGTATATTTACAGCAAGTCAAAAGCTCGTCATCAACCATACTGGAAGCCCTAAAATTTCAAAGGAGACACAAAAGATATGTATTACAAGCTAAAAGATGATAGAGAAAGAGATGTAGAGCTAGTAGAAGGCGATGAACAGTACTGGAACAATTTGATAGAAAAAGAGTTGCATAATATCGACAACATGATGGAAGCATGAAGAGATAGTAGCAAATTAGCATAAGTTGAATATCATCATGCAAAATGATGTACTTTGGTCAAATAGAAATGTCAACATTATTGTGGACCCTGCTACAATAATGAAATAATGGCATAAGAGTAAACAAAGAAAAGAGCTTGATCCATTATGGACTTTCATACACAAAATGTCATTTTGATTAAGAATGAATAATGCTAGGCCCTTTTTATTAAAACTTCACTTTTTTAAAAGGGTATTGTACACTAGTTCTATTTAGAGACACAAAATAACATGCATGCTAGCACAACAGCGACTCTCCCATGTATGTGAAATCGATCTATATTTAGGGATATGTTAGCAAGTGTATAAATTTTATGTGTCTAATAAAGCTATCTAGATATTACATAACATTGGTGAAACGAGAAGTACTCCTAAGTACACTAGGGCTACAAAGGCTCCAAAATTCCAAATCTCATCTTATATTCTCCCATATACGAAGGCTCCAAAATTCCAAACATGAACACCTAAATCAATGGCCACAACGTGTGAGCAACAATGAAAACAGTTATTAGGAAAAGAAAATAACTTTACCTGCCTATAGAGTGGAATATTTAGGACATGGATCCCCTTCGTATCCATTGGTCCTAATCCACCAAATCCCGTAATCCAGCCCATTAAAATTTGATCCAACGATCACAAGCAGGGGCCCACTTTAAAAGTTATAATAACTTTAGCTGTTGGATCAAATTTCAATGGCCCGGATTACGAGATTTGGTGGATTAAGACCATTTGATCAGAAGAGGATCCATGTCCGAATATTTGCTCATGACATTTGCCAAATTTGCAGAGTTTTGAATGTGAACCATTTGTTTTGTTCAAATGAAGATTTAAACCTTAAGCATGCCTCATCTTCCCTGCTTTTGTCGTCCACTGTCCGAAGTAGCCTTCCTAGAGGTATGCACCATCTCACTCTTTGGTCTCCTCCCCTAGTTATCAGGATTAAGGTGAATGTTGATGTGCGTTGGAAGAGAGACACCCTATGTGGGAAAATTGGGATTGTGGCTCGAGACTGTTTCTCGGGTTGTAGGCGGGTGAAGAGTGTATGGGTGCATGCATCTTCGGTTGGGATGGCAGAAGCTCTAGCTGTTTTGGAATGGTGCTTATTGGCTAAAAGTTTGCAAGAGCATGAGGTGGTAATTGAGTTGAATGCACAAAGGGTTATTCGGTCCCTCAATTCTTCTTCCTTGAGTTATGATTGGGACTTATTCCCAATTTTTAGCCGTATTTTGGAGGTTGGGAAGAGTTTTCAATCATGCTCCTGGTCGTGGACTCCACGATCAGCAAATATGGCGGCGGATTTTGTTGCGAGGAATCTTTCACCGGAGATGTACAGCTTCGGCTAGGTTGTACAACCTCCATCTTCGTTAGTGGGCATTTTGAACAAAGACGATCTTCCTTGTCCTCCTATTTAAGTAGAGGTTTGTTTGCACTGATAGATAGGGTGACGCTGGTACCTGGTGTGGTGGCATCTCTCTCGATCCTATTTATCTTTGTCTTTGTTTCTTTGGGTTTGCGGAGTTGGTTCTCTGCTTGCTATTTGGCCTTGTGCCTTTTCTTTTCTATGAAGTATTCCCTTTAACCCAAAAAAAGGAAGATTTAGGCAATTTTTTATTTTGGAAGAAGATAGACCACTTGGCCAAGTCATGGACTTTTGGCCCTTTTTTCTGAGAAGGGTCTACATAAAATTATACTAGTTTGGCAATTGTTTGGAAATTGGAAGGCAGTATTATGTCATGCATGTTGCAATTTGCAATGAATGGGACTTGGCTGCTAAAAAATCAATAGTGGTGTGATTGGACATCAACAGGGGTTGCTGCTGATTCTTTCAGCAGCGAAGTTCTTTTCCATTTGCAATTGTGCATTCAACGGAAATACGTGAAATAGTGTCAATATTATAGGGAAATGCAGGCCTAGGTTGGTAACTTGGTATTGAGGAATGAAAGAGAAAATAATTAAACAACAAATAAACCCCAACGCGTTAAGTCAAGTATAGTAGAAAGCGAGCAAAAATTTGGAATTTCTAATTTGAATTTGAACTCTAACAGACTTATTTTTTTCGAGCCACCGGTTCTACTTTGATGTGTTGTTTGACCCTGAATCAAAAGTACGCTACGCCTCATATGAAATTAGAACTGTATAGAAAGACAAATTAGTCTACTATCAATATGTGATGAGATACCTCTTATATTAAAAAACAATAATAAACCAATAAAGAAATTGGTTAGGGTTTGCCCCTTTGTGTAAGTGCATAAAAATTCTACTGATCCCAGTCAATATTGTGGTGTTCCGTGGGTTTTTGATGATGGGCAGTCAAGAATTTTTTATCTTAATAATCAAATCAGAAGCTCTTTGCCTCTATTAATATAACATTGTGGAGTGTGCGTGCAAGCAGGCATGTGTGCGAGAAATGGACATAAGATGGAGACAGATAGCTCTACACCGACAAGATATAGATCAACCGCTAATGAACATTAGTTTCTTGAATTTCATCTCTAACGATTTTTAAGAGTGCTAATTAATCATGTTTTCAGGTTCATCAACAAACAACAAGCTTTGGAACTTATTTTAGTTATACCTTTTTGTTTATCCATCATACATGAGGATTGGATGTGCTTCATTTACAATTCACATTCATGACATAAGTTTGAAAATACCTTCTTTTTTTTTTCATTCAAGAAATATTTAACATTAATTTACACTAAAATGATAGAGTATTTAAACCTGAGATACAATGAGCTAAAGAAAATCATAACCTCTAAGACAATCTACCACTTGCATACGATTTAGGATTTAGTAAATATGTGTATCAACTACCCACTATGATATTGGTTGTTGTGATTGCTGACAGGAGACAAATTACATAACTAGAAGTTGAGTTTTTACCAAATGAAATCCATTTTCAATTAACAAGTAATGTTAACAATTTTTGTAAGAATCATGAAGTGACATATATATATATATAATGTTTTATTAGTGTTTAGGGAATCAAGGGGTGGAAATTGCTCATAGTATAGAGGAAAAACAACTTTAAATTAGTGAGAAGGTGGGTAAAGAATTTTTCAAGTAATCAAATCTTAAAATTCACTACCATTGGGCTATGAAAGTCAACTACTTAAATGATCAAACCAAAACATCTCATAGAAATTAACTAATCTACACTCGGGGGAAATGGCTCCACTCAATTACTTTGTACAACAAATTGGAAAACACCTATTGTTTGATCTAGACCGCAATAACTTCGTGTGAATATGTGAGTGTCTCGTTTATTATGTGAACAAATCACATTGTAAGGCAAGACAATATATCTCCAATATCACTCATGGTGTGGCTAAATCACATAATAACATTATTTGTACACGAAATACTCTTAGTAACACCAAAGCCTTACGACACAACAAACCTCTCCCACGCATGACAATAACTATAAGAGCGAGTTCCCCTGTCGATCTTCTTTCTCTCCAAGTCTTTTCACAATCACAGATTCACGAGTCACAACCAGTGGGCTAGTTGAATATTTGGGCAATTAATTTATCAACCAAAATTCATATGACATCTCATCTACTACTTAATTATATATATATATAAAGCCATGTGAAAACTTAGGCTTCCAAGTTAGTCTATGTTTAATATGACTGAAATAATAATGCACTCTATCTGCATCTGCCAATTAAGTCAAAGATATTGCATGTAAGCATTTCATTAAGGATAATGTTAGGAAAATTAAATTTGTAGATTAAATTTTATAAACTAAATGACATGGAAGTTGAAGATTCGATTATTACTTAAGCATTGATTAACGTGCTTAATTCTTAAGGAGTTTTAATGAAACACTCTCGGTATTGTTCACTTTTAACGAAAATGACATTTTTACTCTAAAAAGTCAGTCACGGTACTATTCACTTACAACACATTTTTGTCCTTTTGATTAAAACTCAAAGGTTTCAAGTCTTTTTCATTAGTTTTCCTTAATTCTTATTGGTGACATATCATTTAATTTACAAATTTAGTCTACCTTAAATACCTGATGCATTTGTTGCTTCTTGGAAAGTTGGTAATAGTCCATTTAGTTTGTCAAATGAAGATTAACAATGAAAAACTGACTTGTGAAATTCCCATTCAATTCTTGCATCATTAGAATAATATTATATTTCAGAAAATATAATATAATCAGCTTCATTTGTTGGCACATTTGTATTACTATTTTTATATTTGAGAGTATTTTTGTCAATTTATTTTTATTTAATGGAGATTTTATACGGAATAACCAAAATGATTGACGGTTGACAAACTCATAAACTACTTTTATCAATTTTAAATTTCAAGGGCCAAAGTGAGAAGTTATGTCAATCTTATAGACATTTTTAGATAAAAATCCCTACGACTATGTTGCTAACCAAACCATTCTTTTTTTTTCTTTTTTTTCTTTTTTATGTTCAAGTGTACATGTGTTTAAGTGTTTTGGAGGTTGAGGATGTCAAGAACTTAGAAAACAATTTTGCTTACCACTTTTAATCATAGTGTAGTATTATCACCTCACTCGATGCTTGTCGCATATTGTTATTATAGTGTATCATAATCCATCTTGCTAATTACCATTTAGTTTCTGGGTATGAACTCGTTCAACGTTGAACGGTTGAAGGAGGTTCTAAGCTCTAATTTCATGAACTCTAGGTGAACTCCATGCACATGTTCTAATGATTCTAAAACATCTAAATGTTGAACTAACTAATCTCAAAAATTGATGGGTATATAGGGGTAAAATGATGAGCCTATAAGGGTGATATGATGAGACTAGAAGGTATCAATAAAGGGTGGTGCTATCCATCCAACATTTTTTACCTCCCACGCACCTTGTTAATTTATGTCCCTTAATATTCTTCGATTGATTCGATCCAAATATTGAAATTTGGGAAGAGGGTATAAAAAGTAAAAAGGGGTGTGTGGATAGCATCACTCTAAATAAAACACGTAACATGAATGAACTGTAACAAGAGGTGTGTAGAAAGTAAACTGAGATGTGTGGATAGCTACAATCGAGGTTATTGAAGTTTTAGCACAACTGAAAAGAGGTTATGTTATTGGGCCGATCCAGCAACTAATAATAGATTTATGCAAAGAAACAAATACAAATGACTGGAAACGATGGATAATATGCGTCTCAGAAAGATAATTCACACCAAAAAGGCAAGTCAATCTAATTACCCGAGAAAACAACACAACTTTTTTACTCCGAGACAACCCTTATGTTTTGTGCTTAAAATAGGAACCCAACAAACTTCAACAATCCCAAAACCATCGTGTCTCTAACATAGTCAAGTAACTACCACTTAGTAACCAAACGCTTTGCAAGACTAGTTGATAACCTTGCATTCTTTTCGTCTTGCCAGTTGCTACTACATAAAGTTGCATGCAACTCTACAGAAAGCAGCCAGTTCAATAGATACTAATATACTTGCCTCTTAAGCAAATAGAGGTAAAGAGACATGTCAATCTCTCATACGAAAATTTCTCTCACAAATCAATTAATGAAAAAGGAAGGCTAGGTTCACAACCAATTCAGACATTGTAACCCAATAAATGAAGTAGGAACAATGAAGACCTAGACTTTAGGCCTTATCATTCCAACATCAACATCCCTTTTAGTAAAGTATTTTCCCAAAAACAAACCATCACCTCATCTCATATTTTATTGATTACTTTGATACAAATTTAACATGACATTACTTCAAAACAATACAAGTACATCATCTAACTCATGAATGTTAGATTGAACTCCCATGTAACAAACTAGCAGAATTTCAGGAGATGCAAAAGATTTGCTTTTTAATTCAAAACAAGCATGTTCAGCAGTTCACCTCGAAAGACAAGCATTTCAACTTTCGAAAGAAACTTATCAGCCAATTCAAGAATAGTAGAAGAACTCTTGATTTCAGCATGCACACGCTCCTAGATAGGACTGATATAGTTCACAAATCTGCCTGTGGACCAGGGGAAGAAAGAAAAACGCAGTACCATCAGGTAACTCCCCATAACAACTAATAAAGCCGTAAAAGAAGAAAACCGAAAGTTCAAAGTTCAAACTCACATCTCAGCACATAAATCAGGTAATGTTGCCATATGATTCTTTCCTTTTGTTTTTTTTTTTCATTTGGTTTTGACAACAGATGCTTGACAGCATAAGCCAAGAATGTTCCCAAAAAAAATTTGTTTATGCTTAGTTTTCCCCTTAAATTCCTCATCCCACGTTAAGTTCTAATTCCTAACTTTTGAACAAAACTACTTGTAAGTTGTAACATATTCACTAACAAACTCTCTGACTGCATCTCTGATAAAGCTGAAACCCACCTGTGCAAGTATGTCTCACCTCTGCGAGAGATATAGTCACTAAACACGGTGCATATAACAATACTACTATCCTTTATCCAGCATAGACAATTTAACCAATCAATGAGAAAGGATGCTAATTTATGATACTGCATTCAATGAAATTTACCCCTGTTAGTTTTCTTTTCTGGTTAGAGATTAACCCTCTTAAAGGACGTGCCGTTTGTTAATTGCCTCATCTCGAGGGATGGACATCATATAACAAGATTACAGGCTGAATGCCAATTAGCAAACGACACGCCGGTAAACGTATAGGAAGACGTAAACATGGATGCAAAAACACCAAATTAATAGAAAATGAGGACATTAGGGACCTTCGGAGGAGGTGGCCAGGGCCGGAAGCTTGGAGATAAGGCAAGCGGACGCAATGGCATTGTGGAGCGGTTGAAGAGAGCTCAATTCTCGACGCAACAGCCTTCCAATGCAAATAGAAACAAGATTATTACATTCATATACATTTCAAATGTGTATATACACAACATATATACATATGTCAAAGAAAGAAACTACCTTGAGGAAGAGGAGCGACGAGCCATGAAATTGGACGGAATCGAAGGGCATGGCGCTGTTGAAATTCTTGTTCTTGTTGCTGATGTTGCTGCTCGGTAAAACGCGCGCAGAATTGTCGATCTTCCGGCGATCGAAGCTGACATTTTTGTTCTCTGTTCGTCTGTGGGTGTCGTTTCGAAACCCTAAAACCTCTGTAAAACCCCAATTTCAGAGACGAGGAGTGACGGACGCTGACCTCAATTTCACGTCCTGCTTTGTATTGGGTTGGGCTGGATCAATTCGCATCGTATTTGGGCTGAAGAGATTGTGGGCTTTTAGTTTGAAGTTCTAACCCACGTGCCAAGAAATAAAGTGGGTACTTGTGGATATTTTTTGTTTTTGTTTTTTACAAAGCGGTATGCTAAATTATTCTAGTAATATTCGAATTTGGGTGAAAGATAGTAAAAGGGAGGCATCTGCCATGACCAACTGACTTATCCCACATATGTGTTGTGGCGATTTATTTATAGAAAAACGTGTTACTACCTAGTTTGATATGTTATGTTGCTAAGTCTAAACTATTATCCATGCATGAGTGTAAGAAAATGATGAAGTATCTAGTTTACATTTGAATGTATGGGGCAGATTAGCATATAAATGAAGGTAGTTTACTCCGGTGAAAAAAAACTACGTCTATTCACCTATAACCTGATGATAGTGTTAGTAGAGTAAGGAACTCTCCAAAAAACCAATTGCCATGTGACATGCTCATCTATGAATCTAAACATCATAATACTCGACGACAATCTATCATGTCATGTTGTTATCGAATAAGACAACACAACTCCTTGTTTATAATTATCTAGCCTCTCAATACGCGCTTAAAATACCAATTGGCTTCCTCGTGCAGTCTCCAAAACATTATTGGTTTTTGTTTACACCTACATACTTTGTCACTTAATGAATCATTTCCAACTGATTAATACTTACAAATATTCACATTTAAATCTCTTCATCGTCGATTGTTGATCTGGTGATGGGGATTGAACATCTCCCCAAATGAGCAGTATAGTTTATGCACTGAAACACCCCTCTTCCGATAAGGCCGTCAGGAAAGTTGATGACACTGATGCTTCATGCATCAAGATGAAATGATCCCAACCATTCTTTTGTCAAATTCAGGCAGTTGTTAAACCAAGTCCTTAGTCAGTTAGAATTAAAATTGTTAGAGTCTTTTATTCTCTTTGTAATTCTTATCTCTAAACAGTTGGTTAGGCAAAGGACTTTGTCAATATTCTTAAGCGCTCTAATTGTATACTTGAATTTCAAACCTTCCATGTAAATAGGGGTTTGAAACCCTGAATGTAATCTTCAGTGTATTATAAATACATTCAACCTAAGCTTGACGGGGTATGCAATTGACTGGGAAAAAACCTAGCTGCATATTTTATAACATTCAGAGTTCTTAGTTTGTACATGGTACACAAAGCTTTCTGAGTCCAACGACAATGATCCAATTCTTTTTTGCCCACTACCTTCAACAATGTCGTCTGATACAAGCAACAACACCACCACTACAAACCTTACCCCATCCCCCACCTACAACCAATCCATTTTCCTCTGCCATAACCACTATTGTTAACATTAAACTTGACAGGACCAACTATCCTTTGTAGTTGGCCTAGATACTCCTATCCTGAGGAGTTGTGATTTAATAGGGTATGTAGATGGCTCGTGTTTGTCGTCCTAAACACCTTCATGGAAACACAGTAGTCAATTCGGTGTACACTACCTAGATGCAGCAGGACCAAATGATCCTCAGTTGGATCAATGATTTCCTCACAGCCTCTGTACTGTCATCGGTGGCGAGCAAGTGCACTTCGCGTGCAACCTGAGAAGCTTTGGAGTAGCATTATGCATCATCTTCTTATAACAGAATCCTCTTCATGCGCAACAAACTGTTGCAAACCAAAAAAAATGACCTTTCAATTGCTAATTTTCTTAATAAAATGAATTTGATTGCTGACAACTTTGCCCTAGCTAGGTAAGCATGTTGATGATGATGAGCTAGTTCAGATTATTCTCAATAATCTTTGACCCGCCTTTGAAATGACCGTGAATGCCGCACAAGCACATGATTCTCCTATCAAGTATCCCACTCTCGAAGCTCTTCTTCTCACTGCTGAGAGAAGAATGGTGGAGCCGACTGTTCCGTTGGTTGAAACTGCTCCAATGAATGCTTATGTGGCTGCAAGAGGACGTGGTGGACGTTCTCAAGGAACTGAACATGGTGTGTTCTTGTGAATTAGCGAGGGTATGTTCCCTGCAACAATAGTCAACGACAACTGCCCGGATTATAGACACGTATTTATTACAATTGTTACCTTATTGTTTATATTTGTTAGTGCCTCATTCAAACTATTTTGAGTAAATTACTTTAGTTTTGTAATTTAAAAGGATTAGGATGCTTATTGATAAAAGTGAAATTTAACATGGTCTTAATACATCCTATATGTTTTAGTCTTCCTAATTACATTGGCTTCATCCATTTAATTAAATGTTATTTTATTCTTAGGTTGAAGACCAATATGCGGGGTTATTTTTACGTAGTTGGACCAAAAGCCAATACTTTCAAAAGAGGGCTTTTTGACTTATTCGGGAAGGATGAAAAGAAATAAAGAAAGATGGACAAGATGATTGCATGAGGCGGTGGAGATATCTCAGGAGAGAATCTCAAATTGATTGGAAATCCTATTTTTTAGCAAACTTGGACGGGAGGCACATATATTAATGGGAAGATACGAGCAGTAGAAAGAAGATGGCGACTTCTTCTGGCATGAAAGAGAGAGCAGCAACAATTCAGTTTTTTCCAGTTTTATTTTATGCATATTTTCCTTCTTAGAACTACTATGAATTCTTCGTTCATGGGGTTCTAAACTCTTAGCTAAGGCTAAGAGGAAGCCCTAATTATGATTACTCTTGTTATTTAATTGTTTAATTCGTGAATTTCGGATTGATGATTAGTTTTCATTCACTGGTGGAATTGCAATTTTGATATATGGTTCTTTGTGCTTAACCATAGCCTAGGATTTTGATATTGAAATTATTTGCATATGAATTTATTTCTGACCATGAATTGGATCCTATCGATGCTTTGTGAATGAGAATCATGAACTTATATTTTGATCCGACTGTAGACGAATATTGGTTTGTGCGACTTCCTAGAAAATTAGCTATTTGTTTGATGTGACCAAGTTGATAAGTGGTTAATTTGTTTCTCATTGTGCTTAATTGGTTTTCTATATGTTTGTGTATACCGGACCATGAATATAGAGACTGTATCAATAGTTGAGTTTAAGCCTGACCACAGTAAAATTCATATCCCTTTGGGAAATTATTGACATGTGTACCTAACCATGGACATATGTACGGAAGTTGTTTTCATTAATTTGATAATTCATGAGTTGACAATTGGATACTAGGGTATGACAATTAGTGGTGGAATCTAAGTCTTAATGCTTTCTTACATTTATTCTCAATCATATTTCTTTTTTAAACATTGTTAATTTTAATTATTCTTTGATACAAACCCAATCTTTATTTCAATTCGTTAAGTAATAGTTATAGGATTAAAATGTTAAATCAACTCTGGTGGATTCGATCTCGCACTTACATATTTCTACTACAATTGATTTGTGTACTTGCGAGTAAATTTGGTTTGAATTAATCTATTTATTAGGTTAGTTTAAATTCACATCACCAGAGAAAGGTTAGTTTCTAGAACTGGCCGTATAACTTGTCAAATATGTGGAAAAGAAAGGTATCCAACCCTAAACTGCTATCAGCGTATGAATGTAGCCTATGAGGGTCGTATTCCAGCAAAGCGCCTCACTGCTATAGCTTCTTCTCCGATCACACTCAATCGTCAAAAAAATGGGTTCTAATTATTTGATACTGGGGGCAAATGCACATATTACTCCTGAACTTTAGAACCTTGTCAATCCCAATTAGTATAATGGTAATGAAAACATGGGTGAAGTAGGTAATGATACTGGACTCTCTATTCCACATTCTGGTTCAAATACAATTATGACTAATTCTTGCTCATTTAACCTGAACAATATATTAAATTGTCCCTCAGCCTCAAAAAATTTGATTTCAACCCATAGATTTACCCTTGACAACCATTGTTATATCCTAATTTTCCCATATTTTTTTTCTTGCTAAGGACCTCAAAACTCGGAGGAAATTTTTACAGGGAGGTGTGAGAATGGGTTATACCCATTTTCAAATGGTGTGGATCATTCAAACATCCATTTTCAACATTTGTAGGCATCGAGTGTCTGCACAGAAGTGGCATGCCCGTCTTGGCCATTCTGCATATAAAATAATAAGATTTTTAATTTCAAATAAACAAGTGCCAATTAGTGGTACCTCTGATGTAAGTTTTTGTCATTCATGTCTGTTAGGCAAGAGTACCAAGTTACCTTTTAATGTTTCATAGTCTATTTCGCAATTTCCTTTAGAACTTTTGCATTCCGATGTTTGGTGTTCACCTATTGTTTCAACTGAAGGATATCGCTATTATTTATTATTTGTTGATGACTTTTCAAGGTATTCTTGGATTTTTCCTATGAAAAATAAGTCTGAAGTGTTTCAAATATTTATTGAATTTAAAACTAAGGTTGAAAACATGTTTCAGTGTTCCATAAAAACTATCCAGTGTGATGAAAGAGGGGAGTATAAAAGCAATGCTTTCCGTGATTTTCTTGATAAACATGGCATATCTCAAAGGTTTTCTTGTCCAAAACATCCTAAACAAAAAGGTCTTGCAGAAAGAAAACACCGTCATTTTGTTGAAGTAGCCATTGTCATGTTGTCTCATGCTCATATTCCTTCAAAATATTGGTTTGATACGTGTCAAACAGCAACTTATATCATAAATAGGCTACTACTCGAGTTCTTTCGAATCAGTCACCTTATGAAAAATTGTTTCAAAGAACACCAAAATATTATTCGTTAAAAGTGTTTTGGTGTAGATGTTTTCCGTGGCTAAAACCTTATACACAAAATAAATTTGATGCCAAGTCAAAATCATGTTTTTTCCTAGGTCATTCGTTGGATCATCAGGGATACAAATATTTAGATTTATCCGCGAGACGAGTTTCTTCGTCTTGCCATGTCTTATTCGATGAGGACTCTTTTCTGTTCAAGGATTCCACACCTTCAATAGAAGGCATCAACACCACAAGTAGTTCTTCTCAACCTGAACTCTTATTTGTTTTTTCTACTTTATCTCATCATCCTGCAACCATCGAGACCAAGCTATAGTCTCTCCGCCACATGTCACGTCCTCACTTCCTAACATAAATAGCCATGTACCTTTGCCAAATCCCATAGCCTCCATTGAAAACCATATGGTATCTGAACCAATCCTATTGTAGGTTCCCGCATTCCACTCAACCCTAGTACCGCGACCCTAGGATTACCAAGTGAGCAAGGATCAGTCCTCGAACCTATCCTGCAACAGCCACCTACGTGTGTTCCCACTCCAGTTCATTCCATGCAAACTTGCTCCAAAACTGGAATACAAAAACCCAATCCTAAGTATGCATTGCATGTTGTAACTAATGATAAAAATGTTGAGCCAACTTGTTTCAGTCAAGCGTTAAACACCAGGAATGGAGAAGTGCTATGGTTCAAGAATATAATGCATTACAAAGGTGTGGGACGTGGAATCTTGTTCCTTATAAACCCCACATGAACTTGCTTCCAAACAAGTGAGTTTAAAAGATTAAATGACACACCGACAGTTCCATCGAAAGACATAAAGCACGGCTAATGGCTAACGAATGCATGGATTACGGCAAAATGTTTAGTCTAGTGGTCAAGCAAAGTACCATTCTCCTGGTGCTAAGTCTTGCAATTTCAAATCATTGGCCAGTTCGTCAATTAGACATCCAAAACACCTTCTTACATGGCTACTTGACAGATGAGGTTTATATGAAGCAGCTTGTTAGTTTTATTGATCAACAATACCCTAATCATGTATGCAATTTACAACGGAGCTTGTATGGTTTGAAACAAGCACCGCGAGCGTGGTTTCAACACTTCTCAAATTTCTTGCTTCATTTAGGATTTCAGGATTCAAAATGTGATTATTCACTGTTTGTTTTCAATCAACGAGGTGTGTATTTGATTTTGTTGATTTATGTGGATGATATACTACTTACAAGAAATAACCCACACTAAACGCATCACTTAATCAAGAAGCTCAATATTTTGTTCTCTATGAAAAACTTAGGGTCTCTCAACTATTTTTTGGGCGTTGAAGTCTTCTATTTGAAGAATCATATGCATCTTAACCAAACAAAGTATGCATTGGATCTTCTAAAGCGGACCAAGATCATTGATGCAAAGCCTATCTCTACGCCAGTTCCTGCAGGTCAAAAACTGAGTCTTTATGATGGTGAACTGCATCCTGATCCTCATACTTACAGATGTGTTGTGGTGTTTTGCAGTACCTCATAATCACACGTCCTGATCTTTCTTATGCGGTTAATCAAGTGTGCTTGTTTATGCATGCTCCAAACAATACGCATTGGATGGCTGTGAAACGAATTCTGTAATATGTTAAGTCTTTCTATGATCATGGACTTCTGTATAAACCTGGTAACATGCATCTCAGTGCGTTTTCAGACGCTAATTATGCATGAGATCCTGACACAAGGCATTCGACAAGAGGCTCCGATATATAGTTTGAACCTAATTTCGTAGAGCTCCAAGAAACAGAAAACAGTCTTGCACTCAAGCACAGAGGCTGAATATAGGCAGTTGAGCTTTCATGGTTGCGTTCTTTGTTTCATGATTTGCATCTCTCTTCTTCGTCCACAGATATGGTGTGATAACATTTCGTCAGTAACCTTAGCCTCTAATCATGTGTTTCATTCACAAACCAAACACTTGGAGGTCGATTATCATTATGTCCAAGAGAAAGTGGTTCTTGGTGAGCTTCTTGTTAATTTATTTGTTCACAAGATAAAGTTGCATATTTATTCACGAAAGGTATGTCGTCATCAAGGTTCAAGCTTTTGGTTTCCAAGCCTCTAGTTGTTTCTCATCATGTCAGCTTGCAGGGGAATGTTAGACCAAGTCCTTAGTCTGTTAGTGATAGGAGTATATTTATACAACTTAGTTAGCTTGTTTCCTTGCATTTAGATTGTTAGTCCTTAGTTATTTTAGTATTTTAAGCTATTTTCGTGTGTTTGTAGGTCCAAATGACAAAGTATGCAAGAAAGTGCAATTTGGAGCATTTTGGAGCATTTGTGGGCATTGGATGGTTAGCTTATGCTTGGAGCCAAGTGGATGGATGAAATTGAAGATTAAGGGATCCTCTCCTTTCCTATTTTCTGACCCAAAAACACATCACACTCACTTATTTCACCTACAACATCCACTTATTCCACCTACAACATCCACACTCACTTCACCTACAACATCCACTTACTTCACCAAGAAATTTTGTGGTGGTGATTCATTTTCAAAATCTATAAATAGGCTTCTCCATCACAAGACAAAGAACCAATTCACATCTACAACACATTCCATAAACAACACAATTTCCGCCGCAAGTTTCCTTCTTCCTCCATCCATTTCCATCCACCTCTTTTCCTATCCATCCCCTACCACCTTTCCATACTCTCTCAACCTATCCAATCTCTGCCACATCCCCTAGACCATCCAAACACCACACCCAACTTGGTGCCGCATGTTTGCAAGAAAGGAGGAGGACTTAGAGGTGTGCTAACCATTCAAGACGTTGGATTGCTGGAGCGTTCTAGGTGTTTTCTACTTTTGTTTATCATGTTTAAATTCCATTATAGTTATTTAATTGCAAATATATGGAACTAAATTCATTTTGGCTAGAGGTTGATTCAAAGCCATGAACATATTTGTAATATGAATTGATTACCTTCAGTTGTGATTTCATGAGTTGTGAATTCAATTTGCTTAACTGCTTGATTTATAACTTATTCTTGTATGTCGATTAAGGATGCATACTTAGTTTGCATGAATGATAAGGGAGTTTCACCTAATCGTTATGAACTTATATTCACAAGTAGTGGAGGTTGCTAGTCACAATCGTGTTAAGTGAATTCTTAGTAAGAGTATCATGCTATTCATAGTTACGAATGCCTCGTCAATGCTTATAGTTTTCACAAAGCTTAATGATCTTTGATTGTATCTCTATTGTGTTGTTCACATAGGGGACTTTTGAAGAATGTTTTGAATTGTTGTATGCGCTTTCCGTCCAATTCAATAACTTAAGGAAAACTTGAAGGTTAAAAAAGTGTTGTTCACGGTTAATCTGGGGTGTTGAGATTCATGGTTTATTAAAAGAACAACTGAAAATTGGTTTGTATGCAAGTGTGTCATGTGTGGAGAAAAACCCTCTAGCCATCCATTCATCCATTAATTTACTCAAATCTGTCTTAAAATCTGTTTTACAAAGTTTACTTAGTTTTTGTTTAAATTCATCCAAAATCAAACACCCCCCCCCCTCATTGTGAAGTTGTATTCTTTAGTTATAATCTGTACAATTTGATGTCTTTTGAGTATTTTGAGTCTTTGTAATCCCAAATTCGTTTAAATCCATCCCTAGTATCTGTTTTTATTCAATTTTCTAGTTTTGTGTTGTTTTGACTATTCTAGTGTGTTTTAAGTTATTATAGTTTAGTTTTCTGTTTTAGAGTTTTGTTTTGTGTTTTTGAGTCTTGTTTAATATTTTTAAGTCAGTTGGGTGCATTAGCAATCCCTCCTAATCCCCGGTCTAAAACGATACCCTACTTACATCTTTACTACAATTGTCAAAAAGAGGGTTTAATTTGTGTGTTGTTTTACAACGCATCAGTTAGAATCAAGTCTGTTTGAGTCTTTTATTTTCTTTGTAATTCTTATCTCTAAACAGTTGGTTAGGCGTAGGACTTTTTCAATATTCTTAAGTGCTCTGATTGTATATTTGAATTTCAAACCTTCCATAGGTTTGAAACCCTATATGTAATCTTCAATATATTATAAATACATGCAACACGAGCTTGACGGGGTATGCAATTGACTGTGAAAAACCTAACTGCATATTTTGCAACATTTAGAGTTCTTAGTTTGTACAATAGTGCCCCATTAGTGCTACGTGCAATGCAGGATGACCAACTACTACAACAACTCTTTCGTGTTTGACTTTAGCATCTAGTTTATTTACGAGAAACTTCCATGCCTTCTCACATTGATCCCACACATCTCCTATTACTATGTCCTCAAATCCATTCAAGCATCTAACCTGAAGAAGCGGAATCTTCGCTTCATCCTACAAAAAAAAAAGATAAAAAATAATCGATTAACGAAGTTAACAAGGGCCACTTTTAACGAAGTTTTTTCAATACAAAGTTAAAAGACAACTTGTTTCCATACCCTCGTGTACTTTATTGTACTAACCAAGAATGAAAGAAGAGGTGAAAACATGCATGTTTGATGATATGTGTTGTTCTATCGAAAAATGAAGCCAGAATTAAAGAATGACAAAATGCAATTCTCTCTTGGAATATAAGCAAGAGAGAGATTTTGAACATCAAGTTTAGATGTCTCACCTTAGATGGGCGCTAAGGTACCATTTGGTACCCAAACGAGACGGAACGAAACGGAACGAGACGGGACGGAACAAGACAGAATAGGACAGAACGGAACAGTGGTTCTATGTTATGTTTGGTATGCGCAGGACAGGACGGGAAACGCAGAACGGAACGGAACTAAAAGATTAAAATGACAAACTTACCCCTGTTTCGTTTTGGTACAATGTTTAGGCTTGGGATGGGACGGGATGGAACAATTTTTTTTTCTTCTTGCTATTGCTTATCTATGATCTATTTTGTACACTAGACTTTGATGTGTTCATATTTTGTACCGTGTATAATAGAAAACAAGAGACATGTATTTGTACTTTATGTTGCTCATATAATTAATTTAGTGGGATAATACGTCAATTAATTTTATGTGATTAAAAAAAATAGGGTGAGCATGACATTGGCTTGGCACTTGGCACATGGCAGTGTAGCCACAATATGTATATGGTTATGTATATGTGATGAATCACATATGAAGAGGTTGGTATAGTAGAACAACCGTTGATGCAATGGCTATTTTGGAATCTTTGACACAATCTGCTTTCATCTCTTCGTCATCACATTGAAATGCAAATTGTGTCAAACAATATGTATATTAGAAGTTGAGCTGTGAGACATTTGGATGTCTATGGCAATGGTTGTCATGCAAGGATGAAAAATATATACGTTTAATGATATTATCTTGCTAAAGCAATAAACATGAAATATCCATAACTTAAACATGAAATCCCAAATTAAACATTTGTCCTAGCTTAAGGGGGGGGGAATTACTAAAGTTCATATCATACTAAACCCCCTAATGCTCAGTTGCCATCCATAAACATTTTAATGAAATCTGCCTTGTGAGAGTCATCCAGGGTACACCAAATACCCATCATATCCATCCATCCCTTCACATGAAAAAAAAAAACAACACATGAATGAATGGAGTATAGTTGATAGTTAATCATAAACCAAGAGTTGATAGTTAATATGTTTCTGCAAATATCATAAACCAAGTGACCCTACAAAGTTTTAAATATACGTAAAGATTGAAGGCATTGCAAATCATTCATACAAAAGAAAAAGGAAAAAATAAAGGGCATTAAAATCAACAGTAGTTGTGACAATCAGGTCAAGAAACTATCAAAAATGTTAGTCATTATATCCCTGTTGTAAACTGGTACTTGACAAAAAACCTGAGAAATTCAAAACCAGCTATTTAAAGATTAAGACTTGCTTTCTTTGATATAGCAATATTACCTATGTATCTAGAATAGTTCATCATCGACATCTTTATGATCATCCAGTTTCTTTATTTAAGGGATTGTGCTATCCACACAATCCCTTTTATCTTTCACACATCCTCAATATCCAGATCAATTCAGCTCAAGGGATAAAAACGATTTAAAATTTTCCATTTTTTCCTCCACAATATGGTTAATCAGTTTAAAAATTGGAAACAAAGGAATGTAGATGGTAACATGGCAGGTAGGAATGTGGGATTGGGAGGAATGCCTTAGAAAAATTAGAAAGTACCGAATTGTTACCATTGGCATTATCTGCTTTACGCTTCTACCAAATTTTCCATGAAACTCTAGCTTTTTCCCCTTCCTAGAAATCAAAAAATATTCCAGCCTATCATAGGTACTTAGAATTATTACCATTGGCATTATCTGTTATACGTTTCTACCAAATTGTTCTCACATGAAAGTTGAAACTTCTGAAAAAGTGGATTTGATTCAAGGTCTCTCGCAGTCGGCATTCTTGCAGATAGTGATGTTTGGACAACTGTTTTATGAAACGTGCAAAATAGGCTGCCTTATGTTCATTCCCCTAATTAGCATATGTCAAATCTGCAGATAAGCAAAGGTACTTGACTGAAACTATACTAACTGCAATCAAATCTCTTATTAGGCATTTGGTTCTTCTTCTTTTTTGTTTGCTTCAGAAAAGACAGGTAACTAAAATTTTAAATTTTCCTTGGTTCTAAGTTGGTGCAGGTCGAGCTAGGGCAATAAGCTTGTTGGAGAATATTGAAACGTCTGATGGTAAAAAGGTGAATTTGGAGTTAGGTTCAGACTTGAAGATTGATCTCTTTATCTTATGCCTGAACCTTGACTTACTCTTATTTTCTTCACTTTTTTTTTCTTTCCATTTTGTGTCTACGACTAGGTAGCTATTAATGTATTAATGCTAACAAGTGAAACAACATTCACTAGCATAACGAATTTCCAACAATCATATTTATAGACTTCTAAGCCAAGCAATTATCCTCAACAATCATATATTGACAGAGAACCCAATCCAACAAAGGAAAATCCAAAACATGTAGCCCAATCCAATCCAACAGAACCCAAAGACATCAGATTTATAGATTTCAGCACATAAAAATCGAAACTTAACACTGAAAAAATGAATCCAGATAAAGAGATACCTCTGAATGCAGTACTGCTCAATAGGGCGAGTGGAAGGAGATAAACAGAGGCGAATCTTTGGTTGCAGATGCAGTATTGGGCAGATCGAAGCACTAAAAAATACCAAGAAATCAAAACAAGCAAATTAGAAAAGAATACAAAGAAATCGAAGCACTACAAAATACAAAGAAATTCAGCAGAATTAGGAACTAGGTGTTAATGAAATCGAAACAAGCAAATCAGAAAAGAATAATAATGCCACTTCAAATTTACATCAAAATTAATTAAAGATAAAGATTGGAGGATTTGTAAAAGTATGGGATTTAGTTTCAACAGTTGCGGCATGGATGGTGGACGAGTCAGTCGTGGGTAGAGTTTCAACAGTTGTGGCATGGGGTTTAGTTTCAACGTAGATAGTCAAGCAACACCAAACACCAAACCAAGAGAGAAAGTACTACAAAATACAAAGAAAGAGAGACCGAAAGGCTACACAATCACAATCAAATCAAACCTGGAACGGAGATGCAGAGCTGAAAGTTCACGGAGAGGCTACACGGAAGAGGATGAGGATGAGGGTTGAGAATGGGAGATGTAGGGATGAACACAGCGGCATAGAGAAGAGAAATGTTAGGGTTTGTTGTATGAATATAGATGCTGTAAATATTGAAAAATTTAAGGGGTATTTTTGTCTTAAAATTTTATGGTTTTTGTGTTCCGCGGGATAGAACAACCCCTTCTAGAGGGGAGGTGGAACCAAAATTTAACCTATTTTCGTTCCTTGGGACAGCGCGTTCCACATAATTTAGCGCACCAAACATGGGACGGAACACATCCGTCCCACTCCGTTCCGTCCCATCCCACGTACCAAACGCACCATGAATGATGCAGGGCCGGCCTTGAGGGAAGCCGAGTAAGACAGTCGCCTAGGGCCCCCAAATTTTTTTTTATATAATCTACAAATAATATAAATATATCATAAGTAAAAAAGCATCATAGTTGTGTTGTTGGCGTAGTGGAAGTTTGCCGTCTGTTTTTCCTTGGGGGGTTTAAGTTCAATACTTGAAGTTGCATCTTATGGCATTAGTTTCTTTTTATTTTTTCAAATTGAAATTAATAGCCTAATCAAGGAGTTGATTACAAATAGCCATCATCCTAGTCCAAATGTACAAAACCTAAGTCCCTTTGGAATCCTCTTTTTTTCAATAATTTATTATTCAACTGGATGATTCTAATATTCATTAGTGTAATGTTGATTTTAAAAAAGAACCATGGCATTGTTGAACTTATTATATTCATCAATCAAGTTTTGTTGTTATTTACTCTATTGATCATCAAGTTTTATTGTTATTTACTCTCTTAATCATATACTCTTAACTGTAAATTCTTAGTACATTTGCGTATAAAAATGCGAGACATGTAAATTCTTAGTACATTTGTGTCTAAAAATGCGAGACGTGTATTATTAAGTAATGTTTGTATATCTTTCTTATTTTGATATTAATTTTTAAAGATATTTGGGGTAAAATTAGATTTTTTTTCATGTATTTAGTGAATTCTTTTTTATTAATATCATTATACAAAAGACTGGGGGTTAGAAAACTTTAAGGGCCCATTTTGAAGGCCCGCCTAGTACCCCTAAATTCTCAAGGCTAGCCCTTGAATGATGTCTTCAACATCAAGGTTCTCCATCTCTTTTGTCTCCAAGTCACGTGGCAAATAATCAACACCCAAGCAATCTGCAGATTCTTGCATCTACAATTGTTAAGCATATAATTAAGGATAAATTACATAAAACTACCTCAACTATTGGGTCATTAACAGTTTCATACCTCATATAATTTCAGCCGTTCTCTTTGACCTCGTCAGGGGACTGCAACATATAACACAATGTTAGCAGAGATCAAATGTAAGAACAAGGGTCAGTTACCAAGAATAAGCTAATACAATTTACAAAGATGGTTTGAATTCAGTCATTAGATTTGATATATGCTGAAATGTAAGGTGGTGGGAATGCTCAAAAGGGTTGAAGCTATTACATTGTCTAAGCTTATCGGAACACTAGCACCCTCACTTGCGGTTGTGTAGCTTGTTGCCTCACTATATGGAATTCCACAATTTGGAAGGTTGTGTTTCGTTTTAGGAATTCGAACTCTAGATTGCGCTTTCTGATATCGTGCTAAGGTTTTCTTTGAGTTACTAATTTTCCAAAACCTTACAATTTAAAATGTGGCACAACAACTATACATACTCAAATAGGCTGAAACAAGACGGCTTATTTGGCTCCGACTACTCTAGCACTAGTACGAAATCTATTTTCTTAAAGCCTGACATAACAATTCAATTGGATGTCGCTCCAAATGTTCCGTTTTCCTAAGGTTTTCTTTGGGGATTATTTTCCTAACAATTCAATTGTTTCTCGGGCATTACATAAGCTACAAAACTAATCGGAAATGCAACATGCCGAACCTGGCGAAGCAGACATTGAAGGCGTCATTGATGAGCATCAAGCGGGAAGTCTCGGCCTAAGCCCCACCTTTCTTGGTGAGCACGGAAATATTTGAGCTCCCCTGGATCCGACCTTACTCGTTCCATTTGCTCTGCCCGTGCCTCACCAGCACCACCTTCTTCGCCCCCTTCACCAACTCCCTCTTCTCGAAGGACTTGGGCGCCTACTGCAAGCCCGAACCGGCTGAAGAGCATCAGATCCTGAAGGGGAGGTTGCCACTGCTAAAGTGCACCCTTGTAGGGTTTGGGATTGGAAAGACAAAAACGACAGCGAAACTTGTGCAGTGGACGGGAGGGGAAGTGGGAATGAGTGAGATCATAATCTGGAATTTGGATTTGGAAGCGTTTGTTTCTTGTGATTTGGTTGTTTGGCGCTTAAGAGCTGGAAAAATCAATTGGAGGAGTTTTTGTTTGGTTATCGTTGCTTCTGTGAACTAGGGAGACGAGGGAGAAGCTAATGGGACTTCCTTGGTACTTTGAATTATTAGCTACTCCACTTGTTTTAACCATTCCATTTTTGTTTTTTAAAAAAAAATATTCAACGGTTGAAAAATTCAGAAATACAGCAGTGCATCTAAAATTTTGCGTGGGAAGCTAATACCACGCTACACTCTCAGGCCCCGTTTGTTTGACCGGATTAGAAGGGACAGGACTGGACTGTACTATAGTCTGTTGTTTGGTCTGCACTAGGATTAGGTTAAAGGGAACTTTAACGAAAAACTCCCGGTACTGTT